>JAVANC010000006.1:5288110-5391612 GCA_033319125.1 Parnassius glacialis
AGAAATATAGAATAAAAACAAAATAGAAATTTATAATTAATTACGTTATATATAATTTTACTAATATATACAATAAATAAACTATAAAAATATATACAAGTATACAAATATATACGTACATACATAAGCATACATATATTCATACCGACATACATATACAAATAGTACATATAAATAACTATAAATATATACGTCCAAAATATAAATGACATGGATGATTCATCTAAGAAGCGTTGTTTTTAATAGATGATTACGCACCATTTTTTTAAAAGCAATCTTATTGGGAGCTTTTCTGATGTCGTCAGACAAGGAGTTCCAAAGGCGTGCAGCCTGAACTGTAAGGGAGTACCATAGAACTCGGTGAAGTGAACTGGAATACATATTTTGTTGTTAGAAGAAGAACGTAGAACCCTATCATGAGATGAGGAGAGATAGTGAAATTTACTCTTAAGATAAGAAGGCGAAAATGGGTCATTTAATATGGAAAAAAGAACAAGTAACATTCTGGAAATACGCCTCTGCCGGATTGTAAGCCAATTAAGCTTAGATCTATATTGCGAAATATGGTCATACTTACGAAGCCCGAAAATAAATCTTATACAGTTATTGAGAAAGCGTTCCAGCTTGTTCAGAAGATCCTGGGACAGATCCGGGTAACACACATCTGCATAATCAATTATGGGTAATATGAGTGATTGGACAAGCATGATCTTAGACTTTGTGGGGAGAAAATGTTTTAAACGATACAGAGTACGTAACGTAGCAGTGACTTTACGACTGACTTCAGTAACCTGAGTTCTCCAATTCAGTGAGCTGTCAATGTGTAGGCCAAGATTTTTTACAGACTTACTGAACGGTATTGTAATCCCATTGTAGTAGATATGGGGTATGTCTGCAAGATTAATCTTGGCTAGCATCCTTGAGCTACCCACCAGTATAGCTTGGCATTTTGAAGGATTGACCAACACTCCATAACGAGTAGACCAATCCTTGATAGCTTGTAAGTTGTTATTAATTTTTTAATCCTTTTATGGATATCCCCTACTTCAGCTTGTACGTATAGCTGAAGGTCATCGGCATACAGATGGTACGAGCAATCGAAGATGGAGGTAATAAAGTTAATAAAAATAGAAAAAAATATAGGAGAAAGAATACCGCCTTGCGGTACACCAGCTTCCACATCAGCCCAAGCTAAGGTTATTTGCCCCACACATACTGACTGCTGTCTACCGCGAAGATAAGATGCAAACCTTCCAATGCCGTAGGGCCAAAATTTAGATGCGACAGTATGGAAACAAGGATTTCATGATCAACTGTGTTGAAAGCATTTGAGAAATCAACTAGTACCAGTACTGTTACTTTTTTTTCTTCCATACCGTTTCTAATATCGTCAGTGACGTTAATTAAAGCAGTATTGGTACTATGACCAGGGCAAACCAGACTGATATATACTCAGTAGGATATGTTTCGAAATGAATGAAGAAATTTGCTTGTAAACACAGGATTCTAAAATTTTGGAAAGAAAGGGTAGAATGGATATAGGGCGAAAATGATTGGGAAGAATGGGAGAAGGAACTTTTGGAAGGGGCTTTATAAAAGCCCTTTTCCAAAGATTAGGGTACTGACCTGAATCAAGGGAAAAATTTATAACATGGGAAATTGCCGGAAGAAGGTGCTCTAGTATAAATACTACCATTTGTCTACTAATCTCATCATAACCCACCGCCTTGGACTGAATTGCTAAAATAGACTTTTTGACATCATCCTGCGAAACAGGAGAGAAATTAAAGGTAGGTATATCAGGAATTTGCACAGATGCAATAGAAGCCACAGTTTGAGAGCGAATTGTAGGGTCCATTGCTGTTACAGAAGCGAAATGTTGGTTGATTTCATCAAGTGATAGAGAAGGACCACAATCCAATGTAGCTGGCCTGCAAAGACCAGAAGATCTAAGAAATTTCCACACTTCGGCGGGAGAAGAGTTGTTAATACAATATGGAAATATCGGCGATTAGCTGCCCGTACCATTTGATTGCACCTATTCACACAGATAATGACCGGGCACGGGTGCTTCGGTGATTATCTGTGTAAGATTGGACGGGAAGCGACGGCGAACTGTTTCCACTGCGGTGAGCAGGAACAGGACTCCACATCCCATACGTTGGCAACATGCCAGCGTGGGAACGGGAGCGGACGGTCCTGGTAAGCCGGATCGGTCAGAACCTCTCCCTGCCGGCGGTCGTGTCGGCGATGCTAAGCAGGGACTCTGCGTGAAGGGCCGTAGCCACCTTCTGTGAATCCGTTATGATCCAGAAGGAGGGCTGGGCTGAGCGGTGTCGGGAGAGGACAGATCCCGCTCGAAGACGACGCCGCCAAGGCGTTCGTCAGGGCCCTCCCCTTGATGATGGTGTTCCCCTACCAGAAACGGGGCCTCGGGGGTTACGGGCGTACCCGAGCGTCTAGTGATGTAACACCTGTGGAGGACAGTGACTCGAAAGTGGTCTCGAGCACCGTGATAGCATTGTAAGGGTGCTGGGGGCAGTAAGGACTGCCCCCGGGACGTGTTTTAATAGAGCAAAGCGTGAGAGGGGCCCCGGTTGCGTTCCGAAACGGAGATCCCGGGACTCCTCATATACGCTGATGAAGACCACCGTAGGTTTTGGCCGGTAGGAGTCCGGCATAACCTTTCCGTTGCCCCCTCAACAGAAGGTATCCATGAGGAATTCCCCACGATAAAAAAAAAGGTGCTGTAATAAATGAGGGTTAGATCGAGACTAAGAGCGTCATCCCTAAGCTTGTCAAAATCTATTTTAGAAAACTGCGCAGATGCAGTACAGAAGGGGAACATTTAGGAGGTTTAAGCTTATACGAAGCATAAATCAAGTCATGACGTGAGATGCCCAAAGCAGGTAACTGTCCATGCATCATCACACGATCAGGAGAAGCAGCAAAGATGAGATCAATCAATGAGTCATCGGTTCCAATATTGTGATGAGTAGCCTTTAAAGGGAGAATAGAAAGATTAACCGACTCAACAATTGAAAGAAGTTTTTTGGAACGAGGAGAGTTTTTCAACAAATCTGTATTGAAGTCACCCATGATTATACAGTGTGCGTACTCAGAACAAATATCAACAAGAGCCATATCTAAAGTGGCGAAGTAATCTGTCAAAGGGGGGCAATACACTACCCCTAGAAGCATCCTTATACCCTTGACATCAACTTCCAAAAATAAAAACTCAGAGGAGGCAGAGTACAGGAAGGAGATGCTAAAACAATTTTATGAGGAATTGATGCGTGTAGGTAAATGGCTACACCACCTCCACCTTTTTCCAACCCGATCGTTCCTAACAAGTACAAAGCCGGGTAGGGGATATAAGGTTAACGGTAAAAAGGCTTTAGTCAACTTTCCGACACCAATATGGCATGCTCGGTGAAAATGAAGCTTCGAGTTCGGTGTAGTGGCTCGGGATACTTTGAGCGTTTATGTGACATATGTTCAGAGAGTTATCAAAAGGCTTAAAAACTTCTTTGAGTAGTTGGTGTAAATCAAGCGCACTGTCGGTAAAGGAATCATCACAAGAGTAAAATGATATGGCAGAAGAATCATTTGCAGAGCTAAACGACTCAAAATCAGACATAATTCATAGACTAAGATAATACATAAATTAAATAAATATACAAAAGAAAAAAAAAACTAAACAAAATTATATAAAAATATAAAATTAAGGTATGTAAACTATAAACTAATTTATATGCTAAAACGTAGTAAACATAAACAACACCATCCCATCAGTTAACCGTTTACAAAATAAACTTAATATAAATAAATTTTATGTGCAAACTATAAAATATAATATCTGAAGTGGCAAAATATTAAGTCTAATAATATTAAGATTCCTAAATACCTATTTACCTCACAAAATAATAAGAGTCTACCATAATAAATCGATTACAAAATTAAAAGTACAAAATCGATGGTGGCTGTATGGTACATTTGTCCTTTGTCTAGAAAGGCTAAAAAAATAATGTCAAAATTATAAATCAATAGAAAATATTATGTATAGTTTTTAGGGTATATTTATAAAAGTAAATAACAATAAGTATTGTTAGCACAAATTATAAAGATTGTAATTAGATTATTACCGTTAACTTGCATAGCATAGATAAACCTACTAAATAAGTAAAGAGAAAAGTAAGCTTATACAAGTGAGTACTAGACATGAAACCTGGTTAAAACATGGACGTATAAATAACGTCCATGGGTTAAAATCTATTTTGATTTATAAGGACAAACATTCAAAATGAGTTTATACTATAAGGAAAAGAACTTAAAAAAAGAAAATTGCAATAAAACATCTATTACTATTACAAGCGAACTACTCATAACTATAGGTATAATACTAAAGTTGTAATCGGAACCATGAAATGTACTTAATATTAAATATAAAAAAAAGAGATACCTAAGGATATAATAAGATAATTTAAATAAGCACTTTTTAGCTATTAAACGGCGGGACCTTTTAGGATCCTCTTTCTGCCCCACTATACCATCTTGATTGCGCCGAGAAATCTCACACTGACTTTTTGAGCTTGAAGAACTTTGCTGGCTTTGAATGGGCTTCTTTGCAACATTAGTAACGCCACTATTAGAAGCTATGCCATGACTAATTGGTGAGCAATCAACAGGAAACTTTCCAATGAGATTATAAATCTCCTCTTCAGTGGAGATCTTTGCCCGTTCGTTATTGGGGAGTTTGATAAAAATTGTGCTATTGAAGGTCCACACATTCTTCAATCCAAAGTGTTTACGTGCTTTTTTATGAACAGATTGTCTCACTTTGGTTAAAAACTCTGACACGGATATTTGAGAGTCCTTTAACTTAGTTCTAGCTTTCCACACCTCAGATTTTGTGCGATGATCTTGAAATTGTACAAGAATTGGCCGTGAATGACCATCCTTATGAACAGCAATTCGATGAGAACGTAAAAAGGATAAATTTGTTACATGTGGGATACCCATTTTATTATGTATGATGCCCAGTATTTCTTGATCAATATTAAGTTCAGGAGAATCAGAGATCCCATTAAATAAGAGAATGTTCTGCCTATGCTGCATATCAATAGCATCAATTGTCATAATGCAAGCATGAATCTGTTGCCGAAGGAGAGTGAGTACAGAGCTAACAAGGTCTTTGAATTCATAAAACTCCTCACGGAGTTGATTAAGAGAGGTATTACTTGGTGTAGAAGCAGCCATTAATCTGTTTTCAAAATCAGCCATCTTGCGACTCCAGCTTCCTTCAAGTTCTCTCTGCAAGACCTCCACATCAGATACTTTTGCCATTGCTTGCAATATTTCCAGTGATATCAGTGAAGTGCCAGTGAGTGATATAGTTTGCAAAAAGAAGTTACACTGATGGGTGGTATGAGTAAGTCACAAATATTTTTATCTGGACATGTATTTCAATAAGACTTCCAAAGAAAAGGTAATAAAAATGTAATTAGTATGTAAATATAGTCCAAACACTACTTTAAAATAATTTAAATGTAAATAAAAGATAAGAGCAAATTAGACAGCAGTTACTTGTTGCACACCTACCCACCATGTTACATGTCATGTTATATGTCATGACATGTTTTATGTTACAGTGCGTGCATATTATATAACATAACATGTTCTAAAACATAATTGTAATTGTAAACATAATAACATATTTCAGTAATGAGGAGATTAAATTTTATAAAACGTGTTATATAACATATTTTTCTCTAGTCAATAAACTAGGACAAACCTAGTATCTATGTGTTTTTTCTTTTGTTATTTAAAAGTACAAGAGTTGTTGTAGCAGCTAGCAAAACGTCCTCTTTTGTCGACATTGTGAATAGCACTGCAGAACGACAATCGACAATGTCATATAACATTTTTTTTATATAGGAGAGGGGGCAAACGAGCATGCGGCTTACCTTATGGTAAGTGACTACCGCCGCCTATGAACAACTGCAACACCAGGGAAACCAAGGGAATTGCAGATGCGTTGCCGGCCTTTTAAAAAGGAGTAGGCTCTTTTCTTGAAGGTTCCTAAGTCGTATCTGAACGGAAAAATCGCTGATGGTAATCGATTCCACAAGGAAGTCGTGCGAGGAATAAAACATCTTTTAAATCGCACAGTAGTGGACCGCCAATCATCCAGATGGTGTGGATGGTATCGAGAGTTTTACCGCGATGTGCGTTCGTGATATTTGGTGGCTGGGATTAATCCGAACAATTCCTCAGAGCACTCTCCGTGGTGGATGCGAAAGAAAATGCAAAGGGATGCAACATCTCTTCGCAGTGCCAATTTATCGAGCCGATCGGAAAGGACTCGGTCGTCGACGATTCGAAACTCTCAGTGCTGGATGTGGTCAAGTGGAAGGAGCTATCACTGGGAAGCCCGTGTCCAGAGATGGGAACAGTATTCCATGTGAGGCCGAACTTGCGCCTTGTAAAGTTGCAGGTGGTGTGCTGGCATGAAATACTGTCCCGTTCTGCTGAGCACGTCAAGCTTTTTGGAGGCCAATTCGGCCTTCTCTTCCAAGTGACCACAAAACTGCACGTCACTCGATATGTCGACGCTGAGGATTTCGATACTAGCTGAGGTACTCCCCACCTTGAAATTGAGGAGATACGACAAAGGGGTTCTTTTTAGCGGTAAACGCGCAAACTTGTATCTTCTGAGGATTAAACTGGGCTAGATTTAGTTGCCCCCAATCCGAGACTTTGTCCAGCAAAGACTCGACTTCAGACTCAAGTTTGTTCTGGTACCCGACGACGTTTTCCCGAGAAATATTGGCACGGCCGGTGTATAGAGCATCACCAGTGCTGTCATCCGCATAGCAATGAATGTTACCAGTTAGCAACATATCATTGATATGCAAAAGAAACAACGTTGGTGATAGCTCACAGCCTTGTGGAACACCAGCGTTAATAGGCTTGTAGTCGGAGCATGCACTGTCTACAACGACTTTGATGCTCCGATCAGCAAGGAAGCTGTTGATCCAATTGCACACTTTCTCGGGAGCCAATAGAAAGGGAGCTTTGAAAGAATCGCTTTGTGTCAAACTCAATCGAAGGCCTTCTCAATGTCCAAACAAACGGCCAACGCCTTCCCCTTGGACTCTAATGCCTCCGCCCATCTATGGGTCAAGTAGATCAGAAGATCACCAGCTGATCGACCCAGACGAAAACCGTATTGGCAGTCACTAATCAGCTGATGATCCTCAAGGTACCGCATGAGCTGGCAGTTAAAAATGGATTCCATTATTTTGGAGAACAGGCTAATTATGAACGTGAAAGTAACACTGTCTGTCACCTTTACACGCCTAAACGGCTAATAACTGTATAAACCTTTGATTAGTTTATTCATTCACTTTACGGGGCAAACTGTTGGCAAGGTGTGGGAAGACACTACAGTGCAGTCACGAAAACAAGCATTTTAGGAGGGTTTGTCGACGGGTGCCAAGAATCCTACTTCAAAAGGCACCCGGCTCATTATTTTACATATAGGAGGTGAACCAGGATTCGTGTCAGAATCGGAATTGGTGTTTGAATGCAAAGGTACCGGCGATTATCACGAATCGATGAATGCAGCCAAGTTCGAACATTGGTTTCAAGCAATGCTACCGAGACTTGAGCGAAACGCAGTGGTTGTCATGGATAATGCCAGCTACCACTCAAGACGCCAGGAAAAAATCCCAGTTACTAGTTGGAAAAAAATAGATATTCAAGAATGAATTTCATCAAAGCAAATTTCTTTTGAGGCTAAGGAAACAAAAGTTCAGCTCTTGAAAAATAGCTGTTGAAAACTTGCTAATTGGAGGTGATGGCGATAGGCCCATAGTTGGACGGGTCTGAGCGGTCGCCGTTTTTAGGGATCAGGTGGACAAAAGCTGTCTTCCATGAATTTGGGACTACGCCTTGGGAGTAGGAGTACCGGAAAAGACGCGTTAGGATCGGTGCCGACTCCGGAGCATACGTCCTCAGCACAATTGGGGGGATTCCGTCAGGCCCACTCGACTTCTGGATGTCCAGGGAGAGGAGTGCTTTGCCAACTGATCGCTGTGAGAACAGCACATCCAGCATGGAGCACTCACACCGCGGGAGAGTCGGCTGTGTTTTCCCCTGTCATCAAGAGTCGATTTGGACGCAAAAAAAAAGCCTAAAACGTCGGCTTTGTCTGTTGGGGCTTGGGCCAGTGAGTCGTCCTCCCTGTGCAGAGATGGTAGGGATGGCGTACAGAAATTCCCTTGGACAGCCTTGGGGAGAGACCTGGATGCACGGGTTCCCGAAGGAAGGCGAACTAGTTTCTCGCCAATTCTGCCTATGTGCTCTGACTTTGCCTTGGCAATAACTCTTTTGAAAGACCTGGAGGCGAAGTTATACTTCCTTTTGAGCATGCTGGTATTTACATCCCGAGTCGCCGAAGCCGCAGCCCAGGCTTGATAACACTCCTGCTTACTGCGTAATGCAGTCGTACAGGAGCGACCAAACCAAGGGTGAGATCTGCCTCCGATGGGTACCATAGATGATGAAATAAATAGTTCCATTCACTGTAGCACCACATCAGTGACAGAGTCAGCAACAGCGCTGGGATCATTCGGCGAGAAGCAAACCCAATACCCATGGGTAGTAAAGAAAGTCCGCATTCCATTCCAATCCGCCGACCTTTAATGTCAAACACGGCGGAAACCTGCAAAAAGCAATAGCAAGGGGAGCGTGAGTGGCACCACACTCCAGATCAGACAATGGTCCGAAGAGCCGAGAGGGGCATCGACGGAAACCTGATATCTATAGTCTCTGACATACACGCAAACTCCAGCACGAGGCACAAAGGAGTGCTCCAATTTGTACCCCTGGTAGGAGAGATACGAAGTATCAACCGTAGAGGACACTTGCGTCTCGGTCAGAAAGAGCAAGGCCGGCTTCGTCGTCTCTAGATGGTAGTGGACGGTATTTAGATTCGAGTGAAGTCCCCTGATGTTGCAGAAATTTACGGATATCGTGGCAGGGCTCTCCTTGGTATTGTTGCTCAGTTTGCCCGGAGCAGTTATGTTTTTGAGCGGAATTTTGCCCCCCCCCCCCCCCCCCCCCAGAATACACGGGGCAGCCTGAGCACCCACGCTGAAGAGTGAAATAACATGGATGCTCGGCGAGGGATTCTCCAGGGGTGCTGGTACCCTCCTGGGGTAGTCTTTCGTGTAATTCCGCTACCATGTTAGTGGGGGGGGGGGGGAGGAATTGAGCCTCCGGCCACCTGCACTCACCAGACGAAAAGCAGAAGCAGAACTTCTACTTCGGGCCGGTATTCTGTGAGGTCGTGGTTCCAACCCGGCTCGAGCCGGCCCATACATGCAAATGCAAAAACTGCTGCGTGGTTCTACCACTGTTAAAAACATTTATCGGTATATATTATTGTATAACAATACATTATAACAATGTTATAATGTATTGTCATTCTAATATATACAGAATTGTTATTTGTTGCAATGTTGAAAAACAATGTAACATAACGTGGACGTGTTAAAAAACAAAAATTACACAACATGTTACGAGTACTTAATCTTTACGCACCCTTATGAAGTATTTTATATCGATATTAAATTAACAGCGCGTTGATGAAAGACACTCATTTAAATAATTGACATCAAATTTTCACCCGCGTACATTCCGTCACATATTGGAAACACGTAACGTTGAACGAGATTTTTTTTAATTTCGTGCGACGTGTGTCCATGATCGAGTTATCCTGGTGACGTTCGACTTAAATTTTCTGCATGAAATGTGACTCTAAAATAAAAATAAAAACAATTTCTGTTTACTTGCTTATTGCTTATTATTTCAATAGTGACGATTAATCAATTAAATATAAAACTTTTCATTAAAAGTCAAATTCAAAATATATTTCTCCATAACTTGCCTTAACACCTTTTGATGTCAGGAAAGCTACACCATCGCTTCATTATGTCCCTTCTGTGGCAAGCCTTGTGACAAACGTCAAGAAACAGGTAGACTATTTTCTCTCCTAATAAAAGAATTTTTTATATATTATTCTTTATATATTATTCTTTTGTACTTGTATTTGTAACTGAACTCCTCTTAAACATCTCTAGGTCCCTGAACGGTTAAGATTAAGAATTCGACCCGGTAGATGGTGATGTTGCTGCGATCCAGAAACCACCCGTGCGAAGTCGGGCCGGATCGCTGGTAAAATATATATTGAAAGATATTTGGAGATATCATTATTTTTAGATTCGATAAATAAGGCTTTTTTAGAAGTTCTTAATAAACGTTTTTTAACGAGTATTCTTTATCCACTAATATTTAAAATAAGGGAATACAGTACCTCATTTCGCCTCGTAGGTATCGTAAGTGGCAACTGTGTGATATGGCAAAAATATGTTATGGCTTCAGGTAGAGGGTGGTGTACTCTCGACTCGTTTACGCCAAGCGTATTATACGTAGACTAGCAACGGGCAGCAGCGTCAGAAATGCGAAAGTTATGGTATTCCAATCTTCAATCCAAGGCGGATTGCATTACGAGCCAAGCGTGATGAATAAATCAAATTCTTTTCCTCGTACAATGGGATAAGCCTATGTCTATCAGAGGAATATTATGGGGCTGATGATTGAAGTATTCCTTTAGTTTTAAATATCTTTATCAAAACTGTGTATGATGTCCTCCAGCCCAAATTTTTAATGGTGGTCAATCTTAAGGGAAACTAGTCATCTCCGCAGGACAGGATTATAATGCACGAGTGTGTGCGCAGGCTCAGGTGCAGTCCCTAATCCCTCGTTCTCGTAGTCCGATGGGACAGCAATCCGATACGACCGGAGAGATCATTTGCAGAACTAACAGCTTCCGTAATTTTCGAGGCACTGAAAGGAAACATTGCCATCTTGTTCACTCAGTGTGCTAATAAGAAATTCATGACGGAAAATATCAATGACTGATTTTGAATCGACCCAGGATTTGAACCGGGACCACGACATGATCAGCAGTCGTGCTTACGACCACTAGACCAACGAAGCTGTCAATAATGTGTACATAATAGGTATGCATTTATGAACATGGTGTTATAATTTATTAGACAATTTTATAACACTTGTACTACTCTTGATCTATCTTAGCAATAAATAAATAAATAACGAGTTTGCCGTAGTGTCCGAGCTTAGTACACGTAAATGCAAAAAAAATCTTCTTTTTAGTTTATTTTTAATTTTTATGTACTCGTACATACATATATATAAACACACACACACATATATATATATATATATATATATAAAAACATAAACATAAACACTTTCGCCTGTCACCCAGAGGGGTATGCAGAGACTATGGAATTCCATTTGGCACGATCCTGACACACCTCTCTCGCTTCCTCCACATCCATATACCTACGCATACACGCTCGTCGGTTAAACGTACCCTTAATTTGGCCCATTTTCAATATTTCGCCAATTTGGTCGATAAAATTTCGCCTAGGGCGACCCTTCCCGACTCTGCCATTCACCTCTGCAACATAAATTTGCTTTGTCACTCTTTCCTCATTCATTCTTTCTACATGATAACACACACATATTTATATATATATATATATATATATATATATATATATATATATATATATATATATATATATATATATGTGTTACGGACTGCAGCTGCCTATCCAAGAGTAAAATCTTCCGGGTCCCATGAGCAGAAGACCTTACAAGCAGATGCAGGTCGGGCCTCCTTAAGTGCCCACGTGGAATTATCCTATCAAAATAAACTATATGGAAAACGTTCTATCCTACTACAATTCAATAAGGAGAATAGTCAAACAGAGCTTACTTACCTATATCCAAGGCGACTGCTGTCTCAGGGTTCGGTCAGGCCGCATGTGGTTGTAGGGTGCATGGGAAGTAAGGGTTTGTGATGTGTATATGTGTGTGACTGGTTGTGATAGACCTGATTAGACCGTTGCCGTCGGCAGCAGCTCGGACTTCAGCACCTCTTCAAATTGTGTTAATCTTCATCGGAGCCACCCACAGTCACTTTCTTCGTTCGTCACAAGGACAGTCCATTAATTTTATCGTACAATTTACTAACTACCAGAAGCCACTAACTCTCGTTTGTTATAAAGCGTAACACACAACACGAATACAAATGTCCGGATCAAAGGTCACTACCGTTTCGCATGGCAACAGTGATTTCTAGATTTAAAACTAACTTCTCTAGTATAACAAAGCTCAGCGTCCAACCGACTACGGAAAATGTTTCCGAACTATATCAAATGCCGCACTAGTAGTTGATATTGTCGAATGCACTTATATACGGATTCAGAGTTAAACACAACTAAGTTCTTTCATTCGACACCGGAACAAAACGTCGCGCCAGAGTCAAAGTACGCCTCGGTGACCCGCCGATTAATCTAACTAGCCAACCAAACACAAAAGGGGCACTACGCGACTACAGAATTATAATGCTATCAAACAAGGAATGCGCGTTACGAATCCTAGACAGTATATTTACCCGACGCGCCTGCACTATTTCGCGTTCCCGAACAAGTTCACAGTGTGCTGTCCCAAGCACAGCTTGCAAGCAACAGACCTTTTGTCGCTCGCGGCCCGCTCGGTCTTGCCACTGACCACACAGCTCGACCGAACTTCAAAACCGGTATGGCACCGAGCAGCGCGCCCTCCGGCGTTAAATCCCGGAACCAGCGTTCGGGCGTGAACAATATATATATATATATATATATTTATTGACGAATTTACATTTCACTTGACTGTAAGTAGCTACTATTTCATGTACATTGAGTTAACGACGTACGTGGTAGAGCCAAGCTGCAGCTATATTTATAGTACAGTTGTAGCATGAATGGGTCAGCTCGACCGGGGAAGGACCACGCTCTCACAGAATACCAGCGTAAAATAGCAGTTTAATGCTGCTGTGTTTCGTATGGTGAGTGTAGAGAACCAGATACCCTTATTACTGGAAAAGAGGCATTCCATCTTAGTCCTTAAGGCTGACAACGCATCTGCATTTTGATTCGCAAACGAGGAGAGAAGTCTATGGACCTCAGCAACCACTTACATTCAGGTGGTCTGTGTGCTCGGTTGTCACCCTATTTCTATTAAAAAAAACTTAGTCCAAACAATAAGGCTACAGAATCGTTGTAAGCACTAAGGACTGAGATAGAATGACACACATCCTGTAAAAATACTGGCAGTCTATACTCACAGATCGGAATACAGCAATGCAATCACATTTGTTTGGTGGCAGAAATAGATAAATAGGAACCTACCCAGATGCACTCCTAGGCAGAAAAAAAGGCCTACCATCAAGTACGTACCTCTAAAACAATTCATTATTTTATTATAGCCGTGGTAACTCAGCGTCTAAGCGCTCGCTGTAAATTTTACAATACGCGAGCTATCCGAGTAGGGTTTGTTTAAAATATTATTTGAAACTCACTTTACGCATGAGTTGTCCGCGTATAACAATGTTATTCAAATAACATGCAAATCTTTATTATTTCTTTAATTATTTTTTAGGGTACTCTTAACCATTTAAACCGTTTCTCCCGTAAGTAGAGGATATCTCGTATATAGAGGAAATTATTATATAAAGTCCTATAAAAACGATATATTTAAAGCTTATATATATATATATATATATATATATATATATATAGTGACATCGAATAATGTATTAATTAAATGAAATCGTAATGGTCTCGATCGGAGTATATGGAAAAATATTGCGTACGTCAAATATAATTAATATATATATATTATATAAAATAAAATTATTATTTCAATTTTAATTATTACCTATACCGTAGAGCATGTATGAAGGGAATAATGAAAGTGGACGAAGCGAAACAAGTATGTAAGGATCGTAGCAAGTGGAAAGAAGTGGTCTCTGCCTACCCCTACGGGAAAGAGGCGTGATTATATGTATGTATGTATGTATGTAATTATTTTTTTTAATGATTAAAGGCAAAAATATTGAATCGTTAACATTTTAGTCTTTTAAGTAAAAATGTTATGACATTAAAATTTTTGTCATATAATTACATATATCACAGATAAATATAATTAAATATTTCCATACTTAATAATTAAAATTGAAATAATAATTTTATTTTATATAATATATATATATTAATTATATTTGACGTACGCAATATTTTTCCATATACTCCGATCGAGACCATTACGATTTCATTTAATTAATACATTATTCGATATCACTATATATATATATATATATATATATATATATATATATATATATATATATATAAGCTTTAAATATATCGTTTTTATAGGACTTTATATAATAATTTCCTCTATATACGAGATATCCTCTACTTACGGGAGAAACGGTTTAAATGGGTCTAGAATTGTCATATAACACGATGACGAGCTGAATAATAGTTTAGCGTCTAAGAGAAAGACAAAACGAATTCTTGAAATTGTTTTACTATGGGGAAAGCGAGCATTGTTCTGGATTAATTATTAATTTTTTGGCATTAATTTGATATCTATTAAAAGGAAATGTTTATTATATATTTTTATAACATTTATGGGATAGATTTACATCGTAATTCTATCCTACAATTGATTTATGTATTTCTGATTTCCTAGAGAAGTTATGACAAAAACTACGGTTGCCAACTCGCTTGCCAAGCGTGACTACTACGGCAAATCCCCCCTATGAGGGAATCTATGAGGGAGCTCTATGTTCAGCAGTGTACGTTTATAGTCTGTAACGATACAGTATAGATTAAATAAATTTCACAATGATAAAAAAGGAATGTAAGTAGCACATTACCCAAAGCGAAGGCCCGGAGTTTGATAAACGATGCGGTCAGCATGCTGCTTAAACGCACGCACTTGGTTTTGAACTATTGATGATTTTGTTCGCGTTTCTCAATTGCCGTTTATTTGAATATATTGTATGTGGTTTTAAGAAAATAGGCACATACATATGGAATTCCATTTCGATATTCCGATTCGGAATTCCAAACGCAGCAAGTCCAAATAAAATTTATGGTCCGCCACATACGTACGGTAATTTTCCGTACGGAATTTTCTTGGATTCGAGATTCCGTATGACCGCCTGCGCGATCGGAATCCCGAACGGTAAAAGCCGCTCCGAACGCAAGTCTTTCATAGATTTTGTCTGAGTCGCAACAAATATTCGTAAATTCCGTACAGAACGCGCTCAGAATTCGTCGCATGACCGAAGCGAGTAGGTGTGTTTATGTATGTTTTTACATATAATCTTATATGTGTATAGTTTTCGTAACCTTTCATCTTATTTCAGTTTGTAATACGTCGAAAGAGTTTATAGACATCTATATTTAAAAAATATCTTTGGATAGATAGATCTTTTTACATTATATTGACTATATTGCAAACTTTGGGATCCACCTAGTGAGAATGATACAGCAACAATGGAATCGCAATCAGAAAATCGTCATCATTATTCGCTAGCAGAATATCTAGACTTAATGGCTAACGTCTATCAACTAACTCTTGTTATTCCGAACGGAAATAAACGTATGTGTGTGATACATTCACGGAATCCCGAAACAGAATTCCGTATGTATGTGACCGGCCTTAGAGTTGTACTGAATTAATTGTAATGAAATGTTATGTAAATTTCTCATTTCTGACAGGGATTTAGTGAAAAGAGTTGGCGTACTTTACAATTATACAAAATATTTTTTTTAATTATCAGACAGGCTAGTTTACTCAAGATGTTTTCTTATTACCGAGCACGTAGTAAATCATCAATTAAAACTACTATTAACAATTTCATCGGTGCCGAGGATCGAACTCCGGTTGCTCACGTACTATGAAAGTTACAGCGAGCGCTTAGTCTCTGAGCTGCCACGCCTCTACTTCCTTGCAAATTAAAAAACAAATGTAAAAATGTCGTGATAAATTTACAACTGAAGTAAAACCTCCCTCGAAAAGGATATAAACGTTCATTTTATGGCAAATGAACGACACGTGCATCTTTACGTACCCGTATTTTATATTTTTTATTTCGTACTCAATCTCAATGGTTTATATGAGAATTTAACTTTACAATTTGTTAAACGTGACAGTAATTTTCTTTTGTTTAAATTAATATTTTTGCTAATTTAAAAATTAATTTGACTTTTGAAATACTAGCAATGCTATCACATCCACGACTTCGATTTCGCGGTTCATACTCTGCTGCTATCGCTTCAAAAAAACAAAATATTTGCTAAGCAGTATCTTCGTCAATTTTCAATTTAAAATAGTCAGCAAAATTTTCAATTGTGAACCGCAATTGAAAATTTTGCTATTTTAAATTAAATAGTGAGTACTGGAGTGATCTCATATAAATTTGGGGAAAAATACTTAAAAGTTGGCAAAATAAGACGGTTAAGCCTGAATATGAGACTCCAAGCCAAACCATGAGTGACGATTCCCTTTGTCGTATCTCCTCAGTTTCAAGGCACTCCCCTTGTTGCCTCAGCCAAAATCGGAATCCTCGGTGTCGACATATCGAGTGACGTGCAGTTTCGTGGTCACTTGGAAGAGAAGGCCAAATTGGCCTCTAAAAAGCTTGGCGTGCTCAGCAGAGCGGGACAGTATTTCATGCAGGCACACCGCTTGCAACTTTACAAGGCGCAGGTTCGGCCTCACATGGAATACTGTTCCCATCTCTGGGCAGGGGCCCCCCAGTGCCAGCCCCTTCCACTTGACCGCATCCAGCGCAGAGCGGTTCGAATCGTCGACGACCGAGTTCTTTCCGATCGGCTTGACTCACTGGCACTGCGTAGAGAGGTTGCATCTCTTTGCGTATTTTATCGCATCTACCACGGGGAGTGCTCTGAGGAATTGTTCGGACTAATTCCAGCCGCTCAATTTCACCATCGCACATCGCGACAGAACTTGCGATACCGTCCATATCATCTAGATGATTGGCGGTCCACCACTGTGCGATTCAGAAGAAGTTTTCTCCCTCGCACAACTTCCTTGTGGAATCGATTACCACCAGCGATTTTTCCGGACCAATACGACTTAGGGACCTTCAAGAAAAGAGCCTACTCCTTTTTAAAAGGCCGGCAACGCATCTGCGATTCGCCTGGTGTTGCAGTTGTTCATGGGCAGCGGTAGTCACTTACCATCAGGTGAGCCGCATGCTCGTTTGCCCCCTCTCCTACAAAAAAAAAACGAAGGATAATGTCCTCGTAATACACGTGCTGGCTTCTTCACTGATGTGGGCATACAGCTTATCGTTTTGTTTATTATAACTTTCTTCGATGTTAAAAATTTTTCATCCGAAAACAATATTTCGTGGCATTTTTTCCCGCGTATAGCCGTAGAAAAACGCGGGATCTATCCAGCCAAATTGTTTTCAAACGCTCGTTCAAAAAATGTTCGGTCTTCTTACGATAAGATCGTAGTCCTAGGTCTTCATTGATCACTCTTTTGACCGTGGTTCTGCTTGGGCATCCATCCATCCATCTGAAAAGCTAAGATTTTTTTGTTTACGAAAAGGATTTAGATAGGAAAGAAACGTTCAAGTATTTATCTTGTTTTCTTCTTAGATGCTATTACTCAACTCGCCTTCGCACTACAATTATAATACAAGACTCGTTTAAAAGTCTTCTATTTTCACATGTTGTTTGCGTAAAGTGTTTTTATTCTGCAGTAGGTATTTTGTCAAAAACAAGAAAGAAAATTATTATAAAAACCCTTCTGCAGAGCCTTAAACTGAATATTTTGCAGACCACTGCTGGATACAATTATATACGTAGTTTGCGTTATCCAAAACCGCAGAGTAAAATTTCAGATATAATTACGTCCCTGGCTTACTAATTGAATAATGATCTTCCGCAAAATTCTGAATACGTCGCCTATTTGCGATTACCACGTCTCTTAATTTTTTTTGCGCGGAAGAGTAATTCTTTTTCTAAACTAGAAATAGCCTAAGTTACTTCTGATATCATCAGCTGTGTGCCAGTGAAAGTCTTGTCAAAATCGTTCAAGCCATTTCGAAGATTAACCGGAACCAACAGAGAGACAAAAATTATAAAACTGTTCTTTTGTTAAAAGTACAGTATATTATACTTTCATATTATGCATTAAGTAAGAAGCAGTTATTTTGAAATTACAAATAGACACTTCAATTTTATTTATTTGAGTAGATTAAGCCAATCTGAGAAATCGATCAACATACATAAAAACATACGCGTTAAATTTAGGACTTTCTTGTTTTAGAACTTGTTTAAAATTAAACAGTTTTTGACACATAGCATTATTCCATTTTCATAGGTTACGCAAAATATAATACTATCAATTAGTCTTGGACAGTATTCGCCTTTCCTCAAACAAAAGCATCTTTTGCTTCAAGAATTCGTTACATTTTCTTTGTAGATGCAAAACTATTACTCAACTCGTCTTTGCGCTTAAAGACAATGCAAGACCCATTTAATACGTTTCTCCCGTTTCCACACATTCTTTCTCTTTATAAATGGGTAGAGGGTCTTTATTCCGTATTCTATATATCTTGCTGTATTTTGTTGCACATAGATTCAGAAGAAAACTATTATGTTGCTTTTATTTTTGTCGTCATATGTCATGTAATTATATTATGTTTAGTCATTTTATGAAAATGAAAGAGGCTTACAATTCGACTATTATGTTATTTTTTTGTAGGTTTGTTATGCGATACCTTCGTTATTTGTAAACCTACTTTGATGATTATTATTTTATTAAAAAGGTTATACTTTAGAAATAGTCGCGTATAAATTTAGAGAAAAATTTCTACCCTTATAGTTGGCAAAATTGGGGATAAGATTTTATGATGTAATATTTTATGATGTGTAATATTTTATGTTACTATTTAGACGACATCGAAATTGTGGTATAGTCCACTCAAAAGGGTAAAAAATAAATAAATTTTAATAAGAAGTAAAAACCGATTTCAAAGTAGTAAAAAAAGTCTGAAGTTGAGTTCTTAATTCTTCTATACACTAATTCTTAGCACCGACTTCAGAATATGAAATTAATTTATCTTTTTTTACTATTAAAAGTTTTTCAACTCGTAAAAGTCCGTTGATAGACATGGGTCTCTCCTGTTGTCTTATTTGTTTTACTTGGCAGGCGGATTGATGACAAGAGTGACAGACGTCGTGCTTTTGAGGCTGGTGCTCATCGCCGGTCTGAGTAGTTTAGGTCCAGCATGAACGGGATAGTTGAACCATGGTCCACCCGATAGTAAGTCGATGCTTTGGCCTGTAGATATACTGATATTTCACACTGGTATTCTATCAGAGCGTGGTATTGTCCCGCTTGAGCCCCCATCAATTCATGCTACAACTATAATATAGCTGCAGCGTGGCTCTAGCACGTGTAAAATCGGAAGCTGTAGCTATTTTTCTGGCATTTCCCATAGACGCCTCTTATGACATCCACAAGCAAAACGAAAAAGAAATGAAATTTTGCATACATGTTTAGTTTAGATGACAATGCATGTTTATGGTAGATGATATTCTCGATATTTTCTATGGACTCCCACTTTAAAACAAACCTTTTCATTTGATACTCATATATCAAATGAAAAGGTTTGTTTTAAAGAATACGAAAATAAAACGACGTCACTCTTAATCCAATATAGTGAACTATGTTTTTTTTTATTCAGCGCCATGATTGGTTATCAAATGAACGGGTTCCCGACTAAACGGTAAGACGGATTTTTTTCTAACTTTACATAAAGTCACCTCTTTCAACCAGCCATGAGACAAAAAAGGTGATAAATGTACTAATTCAACTAAATCTAGCACTGTTAATTTTTAATAATGTGCAAGCATATCATTGCCTTTTTTGCTGACTTCCAAAAAAGAACTTCTCAATTGAATTGTGTAATCTTTTCTTTTAAATATATATTACGTGATATCTCCGTTGTGTGTAAACTGATTAAATAATTCCTTTTAACTTTACAGGATATATTTTAGATAGGTTTACTTCAGGTAATTTTTAATAAATGCAACTTACTTACTTATCATCACGCACAATCCCTGACGGGGTAGCCAGAGAGAACAGATCGCCAAGTGTCACGATCCTTACATATATCTTTCGCTTCTTTCAGATTCATTAACTTCTTCATACATGCACGTCTAGGTATCCGACTACTCTTGACCCTCCCCTCTTCGAGCAATTTGCTCACATGGTCTTCGAAAGTTAGTCTCGGTCTACCTCGACACCTTTTAATATTAACTTTAGCGCTATATATTTTCTTCACCATTCGGTCTTCACTCATTCGCTCAACGTGCCCAAACCATCGAAGCACGCCCTTTTCAATTTTTGTGATCAGGTCATCTTTCAAACCTGCCATATTGCGAATCTCTTCGTTTCGCTTCCGGACGGCCATGGTAACGCCGCACATTTTACGAAGAGATCGCATCTCCACTGCATTCAACTTGCTTTTATGCTTCTTCTGGCATACCCAGGTTTCGCTGCCATATAACAAAGTCGGTACCAACACTGCGTTTTGTATTGCAAGGCGTGCACTCTTCACTACGCCTTGCCTTTTGACTAACGCAGTCAGGGCACCATTGACTTTGTTCCCGGCAGCGACACGCCTGTCCACATCTAAATCACATCTTCCATCCCGGCTAAAAGCACTCCCCAAGTATACAATTTCATTTACTTGTTCTAGACATTCCTGATTTACCCATATTTCACACTTCGTTCTCTCTTCGTCCCTTTCAAATACCAGAACCTTAGTTTTATTAGCATTCAAACGGAGACCTTTAATATCACATTCCTCTTTCATACACGTGACTAATGCCTGCAGTTCTGCCTCTAATGGTGCAATAAGCACTGCATCATCAGCATACAGCAGACAATTTACTTCTATGTCACCCAATTTCACACCCAAACAGCTATCTTTCAGCTTCTGTAAACAGCTGTCGAGATACAGTATGAACAGCCAGGAAGACATGACACAACCCCGTTTTACGCCCGTTTGGACGCTAAACATGGGTGACAGGTCATGCCCTACCCGCACACAGGCTTTACAGTCACAGTAAAGTGACTGCACAGCCCTTAGCAATCGACCATCCACACCGTACCCCGGCAACAGTTCCCACATTTTCCTCCTTACAACCTTATCAAATGCTTTCTCAAGATCCACAAAAGCACAGAAAATCCTCTGGTTAGCAGCCAGAATCTTTTCCGTGATCATGCGTAGAGAAAACATTTGATCCGTGCATCCTCTTCCAGGTCTAAAACCGCATTGAGCCTCCCATAGAAATCTTTCCGATTTCTCTTGCATCCTACGTGTCAGAACCTTCGAGTAGACTTTACTTGCTAAACTGGTCAAGCTGATCGCCCGATAGCACCCGCATACAAAATGTGAACCTTTACCTTTATACAAAGGCACAATGACTGCGGATCGCCAATCATCCGGGAGATCCCCCGTCCGCTAGCACAAATTGCATAGCAGATAAAAGCTGTCCCAGACGCGAGGCCCACCATACTTGACCATTTCAGCAGTAACTCTGTCTAGTCCCGCAGCCTTACCACAATTTCAAACTTCGAATCTCACGTTCAATCTCTTTCATACTGATGACCTCATTGTCATTGAGGTCCGGGTCTGGCGTACCAGTCACGGCGCCATCGCCGGATCCCCCACTAGGATCATCACACGCATATATTTCTCTATAAAATTCGCTCCATCGCTGCATGACGTCCGATTTTTCTGTGAGGACGTCATTAGTTCTCGAAAGCACTTTGTTCATTCTTAAGGCCGTCGCACCACTTCGGGTCCTTCCAACCTCTTTCCAGAAGAGTTTGGAGTTCTCCTTAAAGTTGTGCGACAACCTTTCGTCCGTTTCTATTCTACACCTTTCACGCATTTCCTCAATCAATGCTTTCGTGTGAACTTTCTGCAGCTTATATCTTTCTTTCATCTTCTCTCTTATATCCTTATCATTACTAGAGGCCAAGTAGTCTAACCGTGCTTTCTTATTCTTCTTTACAGCTTCTTTCACTTCATCATTCCACCATGCATCTCTTCTTTTACTACTGCCTCTTTTTATTGTTCCACACACTTCTTCCGCTGCACTTACCATTCCATCCCTAAGGTTCTGCCATGTTCTTTCCACACATTCTTTTCTACCATCGATGGTGTCAAGCTTTTCGGCTACCCTTGCATGATATTTGTCCCTAGTATCCGCTTCCTGAAGCTTCCAGCTTCGGATGCGACAGACCGACTGTGGTCTGTTACTGCCGTCCGGTAGCGCCAACCCGCGAACAGACCCCTAAATCTAGTAATCACTAGATAGTGATCCGTTCCCAGGTCAGCACCCCTGAACATTCGCGTAACCATCACCTGTTTTCGCAGTCGGTCATCCACTAGGAACAAATCGATCATACTTCTCTCATTCTTTCTTTCTCTAGTATACATATGGATTTTCTTGTGATTAAACATGTTTGTCACAAGAAGACCCTTTTCCTTGCATACCGCCAGTATAAGCTTGCCAGCATCATTAACCCTTTTATCGCCAAACTTTCCAAGCACCGACTCGTACCCTGGTCGAGCGGTACCAACCCATCCATTCAAATCACCACACACAACAATTCTTTCATTTCCCCTAGCCAAATCTAGAACTTCTCTTACATTCTCCCAAAACTCCTCCAGCTCAGCCCTGGACGACGAAGCTACCGGCGCATAAACAGCCAAAAGAAATAATTTCGTCAGTCCCAATTTAAAGCGAACCCAGAGAAGTCTTGAGTTCACAACCTTATATTCAGTCATAACATCGACCAACCGAGACGACAGCAGTACCCCCACTCCCTGGCAGGCGCTCTCGCTCTCCGGGACTCCGGACCATAGAGCTAACGCTCCGCCAGGGAGCTCTTCAGTACCACTGCCCTTCCGTTTGGTCTCCGACATGCACACGACATCTAATTTTCTTTCTTTCATTATTTCAATCAACTCATTCGTCTTATCTCTCATGCCTCCTCTAATATTCCACGTGCCAACTCTGCACTCTGTCCTCCACCTTCTGCCGTGTCGGGCTGTGCGTGACGGGTGGCGGTCCCCATCGTCGCTTTGCGCGCTGCATTTCACACCAACGGGTCGAGCTGGTTTGCGTCGCCTTGGGGGGACACCCTAACCCTCGTTGGCATGGGTGCGCAGCTGAGTAGAATTGCAACCCTGAAAAGGGCTGGCAGGGGTCGCGACGAGCACGTTTCTACAATGACCCCCAATAAATAAGAATAAATGCAAAATTTTGAGAAAAAATTCTACCTGTAAGGTTGTGAACATAAGGGATGAAGTTTTTAATGTCACTATTTAAACGACATTCTTGTTGCTTTATATTATGTATGAACTTATATTATTCTATAATGTTCATATATATAATATATAATGAATATATGTATATAATAAAAATCGTAAAGTTCCCCCAAGCAAAACGTGCGGTGCGTGCTATGAATACAATATTCGTATGGTTAAAATTACAAAGTTATAACTGCCTTGTAGAATATTAACTATTACGAAGCAAGAGCATTTTTTATATATATATTTTTTATATCGAAGTGGGGGCAAACGAGCATGCGGCTCACCTATTGATAAGTGACTACCGCCGCCCATGAACAACAGCAACACCAGGGGAATTGCAGGTGCGTTGCCGTCCTTTTAGGACCCTAAGTCGTATCAGTCCGGTAAAATTGCCAGTTGTAAACAATTCCACAGAGAAGTTGTACGATGAAGAAAACTCCTAGTACATCGTACAGCGGTGGACCGGCAAGCATCCAGATGGTGAGTATGGTATTGTGAATTTTGAGGCAATGTGCGTTCGTGAAATTTGGCGGTTAGAATTAATCCGAAAAATTCCTCATAGCATCCCCCGTGGTAGATACGATAGAAAATGCAAAGGCATACAACATCCCTACGAAACGCCAGTGAATCGAGCCGATCAGAAAGAACGCGGTCGTCGACAATTCGAACCACTCTGCGCTGGATGCGATCAAGTGGAAGGAGCTGGCACTGGGGTGTCCCGTCCTAGAGATGACAACAGTATTACATGTGAAGCCGTACTTGCGCTTTGTAAATTTGCAAGCGATGTGCCGGCATGAAAACTGTCTTGCTCTGCTGAGCACGCCAAGCTTTTTAGTGGTCAATTTGACCCTCCTTTCCAATTGACCACAAAACTGCATACTATTCGATATGTCGACACCGACGATTCCGATACTAGCTGTGGTAGTAACAAGAGTGCCTTGAAACTGAAGAGATACTACAAAGGGGTTCTTTTTAGTGGTAATCGTGAAAATTTTTGTCTTCTGGGGGTTGAACTGAAATAGATTTAGTCGCCTTCAAACAAAAACTTTGTTCAGCAAAGACTCTATTTCATACTACGGTAATCGGCGATGTTTTCCCGAAAAATATTGGCACGGCCGGTGTATAAGGCATCACCAGTGCTGTCGTCTGCATAGCAATGAATGTTACCAGTTTGCAACATATCATTGATGTGCAGAGGAAACAACGTTGGTGATAGCACGCAGCCTTGTGGAACACCATTCACTATAATAAGCTTGCAATCAGAGCATGCACCGTCTACTACGACCTTGATGCTTCGGTCAGCAAGGAAACTGGTAATCCAATTGCACCATTTCTCGGATAGCCCATAGGAAGGGAGCTTTGAAAGAAGCGGTTTGTGCCAAACCCGATCGAAGGCCTTAGCAATATCAAAATTAACGGCCAACGCCTCCCGACTCTACTGCCTCCACCCGTCTATGAGTCAGGTAGACTAGAAGATCACAAGCTGATCGACCCCGACCAAAGCCGTATTGGCGGTTACTAATCAGCTGGTGATCCTCAAGGTAACGCATGATCTGGTAGTTAATAATAGATTCTATTATTTTGGCGAACAAGGAGGTAATGGCGATAGGCCTGTAGTTGGATGGGTCTGAGCAGTCGCCTTTTTAAGGGATTGGGTGGACAAAAGCTGTCTTCCATGATTTCAGGACTACGCCTAGGGAGTAGTAGTACCGGAAAAGACGCGTTAGGACCGGTGTCAACTCTGGAGCACACTTCGTCAGCATAATTGGGGGGATTCCGTCAGGCCCACTCGACTTCTGGATGTTCAGGGAGAGGAGTGTTTTGCGAAGTGAAGACCCGTTCGAATGCCGTTGCTATGTTCAAACTTACGGCCAGTGCCTGCCCCATGGACTCTACTGCCTCCGCGCCCATCTATGAGTCAGGTAGACCAGAAGATTACCAGCTGATCGACCTTGACAAAAACCGTATCAGCGGTCACTAATCAGCTGGTGATCCTCAAGGTACCTCATGAGCTGGCAGTTTATAATGGACTCCATTACTGCGGAGAACAAGGAGGTGATGGTGATAGGCCTGTATTTGGACAGGTCTAAACGGTCGCCCTTTTTAGGGATCGGGTGAACCAAAGTTCTATTCCATGAATTCTAGACTACGCCTTGGCAGTAGAAGTACCAGAAAAGATGCGATTGATTCGGTGCTAACTCCGGAGCACACGTTTTATACACAATGGGAGGGACTCCATCAGGCCCACTTGACTTACTGACGTCCAGGTTGAGGAGTGATTTGCGAACTGAGCGTTGTGTAAACCGTACATCCGTCATGGAGCACTCACACCACAGCTTGTTCGGCGGTGTCTTTCTACCATCATTGAGAGTCAAGTTGGATGCAAAGAAAGGGCCTAACATATCGGTTTTCTTCTTTGTGGCAAGGGCCAGTGAGTCGTCCTCTCTGTGCAGAGATGGAAGAGATGGCTGACAGATGTTCCCTTGACAGCCTTGGCGAGATACCAAAATGCACGGGTTTCCGAAGGAAGGTGAACTAGCTTCTCTCCAATTGTGCCGGTGTGCTCAGACCTTGCCTTGGCAATTACTCTTTTGAAGGACCTGGAGGCGGAATTATATTTATTTTTTAAAAGTGCCAGTGTTTACATCCCGAGACGTTGATGCGTCAGCCCATGGCCGGTAGCACTCCTGCTTATAGCGTGATGATATTTTACAGGAGTGACCAAACTATGGCAAGGGTCTGCCTCAGTGCGCAAGCGAGGAGAGGTACGGCGGGGACGAGGCCTCCTATATTCCGCCCTTCTATGACCTGCTGCGGTTTTTGGAGGAGCAGTGCCGGCATATTGAGAACGTGGCGGACACTGTTGACGACTTACGAGCCGTGCCCAGTGAGAGGTGGAATCCGCCTGCAAGTCGTCGTCAACCCCCCCCCCCCCCTGCTCCTATTGTCGAGCATCTGATCACCGGGTAACGTCTTGCCCGAAATTATTAGGTAAGCCGGTTCCGGCGAGGCGAACTATCGCCAAGGAGCGCCGCTGGTGCTACTCCTGTTAGGAAGGGCACCTCCAGCGAGACTGTCCGCACCGGCGGCCTTGTCTGCATTGCCAGGGCAATCACCATGCCGTACTGTGCCCGGGTGCGAACGGCGTCTCCTCTCGGGGCGCTGCTAGGCCCTCGACCCCCACGGGCTGGGGCGCTCCGCCACGCCCTCTGACGGGCGACGCTAGGCGCCCGCCGGCTAGCCACCAGGCCCCTAGGTTTGAAAAGGGTCCCTCCCCCGACCAGTCGGGGGGTAATTCCCCCAGGGGCGGGGGTGTCAGCACCCCCCTCAGCGTGCGTAAAAGAACTTCACAGCCACTCATCAGTCCGCTGGACCCTTCTCACTCCCGTTAGCTGAGTGGCCGCGACTGGTGCACCACTGTAGCCCATTTGACGGAGGCGGCCCTAGCTAGCTGCCGCCTTAGCTCTTAACACGGCCGCCTCTACTGAGTCTTATGCCGTCAACAGGCCACTTGTCAAGCTGTTCTGTTGCCGCCGGCCTCAGTGAGGTCGTACAACCCGAGTGGCGACTGTTAGCGGTTGCGCTCTATTAGTCTCGGGTTCACGCGGTGTGGCCTCCACTTGGTGGTGGGAAGATTAGGGCCCCCTGGAGCGTTGAATCACGCTCTCAAGGGGTATTAGATTTGGTTTGGTCGAGCACCTAGTCAAAAATTCTTTAAATTAAAATTAAAATGCTTTTGGGTTTTCCGCGAAATTCATATTGTAGCGGTTGGGATTAAAATAATTGAATTTAAAATACTCCTTTAAATGCTGCTGCATACGTTTTGTAAATATATTTGATCACTGCGTTTGTTGTTGCTCTGAAAATTGAGATTAAATTGTGTGCCGTTTTTGAATGCTTGTGCCTATGCTTTTTAATTGTATTTGATTGTTGCGTCTGTTTGCTGAAAGGAAAGTTTGAATTCATTAGAAATTGAATGACGCGCTATTTTGAAAATTATGTATATGTTTTGTGATAGTGTTTAAACATTTTGCTTTGTGATAAGGAAGGTTGAAATTAGATAACCCTATTTGTGCCGAAGGGAATGGGAGTCGATTCTCTTTTGGTTTACATTTTGTTGGCACTGTCTAAGATATTTATTTGAAATGAGAAATAGGGCTATCTCTTACATTTATTGTTTTGTTTACTTTGTTAAGTTGACCTATATGCATCGGTGATTACTTTGTTTTAATTAATTCTGTAACTGAACATTGATGCTTTTGAAAAATTAGTTGAAATATGAGCATAGGACTACCTGCCTAAAGGGCTATCTGGTTTGTAGATTATCAGATGGAAATCAGCTGTCGCACCATTTGGTAAATGATTATAGGTGGATGGCTTGGTTATGCCTACTTGTTTAAAAATTCATACTAGGGACTATCTGTGCGTTTCGTTCGGCTCTCCACAGACGACGTTCATGGGGAATTTGGGGGTGCTCTCTGCACTGAAGCTTAGGAGGTCCCTTTAGGCCGCTTCGTGTCGCGTCGCTGTTTGCAGGCCTGATCCGGTCGGATTGCGGAACTAATCATAGAAGCGCAGATAGGAGTTTAAACAAGGTCGTTGGAGTTCTGTCTAGGAATAGGACTTATCTATGTGCTGCGATGTCCAGGAAGGGCATCCAGTTCAACCCTCCGGCTAGCCCACGTTGGGGCTGTAATTTTGAGGAGTTGGTTAGGGTTGCAAGATCTGATGGGGTGCGTAAGGTGGCCTAGTTTGGTTGTAGATTCGGTCTTGCAACTTGCCTTCGCGACCCTGTCCCGCTGACCGGTTTGCTCGCGGACCTAATTCCTTATGTCCGGGACGGGGGTTTGTTCGCCCAAAAGCGCTAATGTTAAGCATCGACGTTAGATGGTACTCTGCTCGGCGCGATACAGGATGAAGTTCGTGCGTGTTGAACGTCCGAGCGTGTTGAACGGTGGGAGTCGAGAACGCCCTAGAAAAATTAAGAGTCCAAATTCATCGCGGCGAGAGATAGCACGCGTTCTTTTTATCGGGAAGTCGGAAGCAGAATACGACACGCGCATCTAGGAAATATACGGTTTTCCATACGTTACGCGCATTCCTGTTTTGTTAGCTTCACCCGGGACTTAGTGTCTGATTCAGAATCTGTATAAGTGGATTCGACTGTATTAGTTACTATAGTATGTGCCATATCGATTGAGAAAAACGGACAATGACCTCAGATATGAGCCGAGTGTCAAAAGGCGTAACTTACAAAATCTCAATTTAGATGTGATAACAATATTTAAATATTGATATTATTCCCACTTCTAGGTCAGCACATATGTTTTGTTTTTTTGTTTCTTAAATAATATTGTCTGTGGTTCCTATAAACATAGTAAAATCTTACGGTACATCGCGAAAAATGTGTTATATTTTATATTTCAATTTATGGTAAGTAACGCAGCAATTCATTTAATAACAGTTTCATATTAAAAAAATATTTGAAGCAATATAATCACCATATTGAGCTTTTGCAAATTCATCCCTTTAAAATAAACAAAACGCGCGTTACGTCAGTTCGTTCTAAAAGAAACGTGACAATGGCAGCCAGAGATGCGTCACCTTTTTTGGGCCGGTCCGCCATTTTGTTTTCATTCGTGTTCGGATAGCGCTTGCGTGTGTACGTCTCGGGTAATTCATAGCATTCATTGCATTGTTTTAGTTGAGTTTTTACTGTTAAATTTGTTATATCGTTAAGTTTTTGTTTTTTGAATCTGTTATATTAGTTTTACTGTGACGGTCGTTACTAAATCGACATGAGTTCAGGAGAATTTGGTGAAGGACCCGGTCCTTCAACATCAAGTGGAAAGAGACGTCGCCGACCCATAATAAACGTAGCAGGTACGTACAAATAGGTACAAATGCGACGACGTAGCCTTTCTATTTCTTAAAGCGCTCTTTTTATGTGACCATGTGGTATTTATTTTCTAAAACAATATGTATTTATGTGATGTAGTACTATGGTAGTATATTTTTGTCATTTATTTACAGGCCCATCTTCTGGAGCACCTTTAACGTCACCAGTAAAAAAGAGAAAACCTACCACTTTGTCGGTCGGGGAACAAGAGATTATCATTAATGTATACAAATATGTCAAAAACACCTGGCCCGAAGACGTGTATCCTTCAAACGTTAATATGGTAGAAAAGGTTTCGGAGATCTCAGGAGTCAGCAAGAGCACTATATATCGCGTATTAAGCGTGTATAGAGGAGATTCCCATAAAATACCAGAAAAGGGAATAATTAATAAAAGAAAAAAGTCTGTAATTGACAAGTTGGACGATTTTGATAAATCGGCTATAAGAGCGAAAGTGCATCAGTTCTTTCTTGCAGGAGAATTACCGACTTTAGACAAAATTTTGCTCAGTATAAATCAAGATGACCAGTTGCCAAACTTGAGCAAAACTTCCCTGCGACGTGTGTTGCGCCATTTAAAATTCAAATATATAAAGAGAAACAGAAAAAGTGGTCTAATAGATCGCCCAGAGATAGTTCTGTGGCGTACCAGATATTTGAGAGAAATACAAATATTAAGAAACGAGGGACGTAACATTTTTTACCTTGACGAAACATGGATTAACGCAGGTCATACTATGGGAAAGGTATGGGAAGACACCACAATTGAATCTTCTCGTCAATCACGGTTAGAAGGCTACTCTACTGGCGCGAAAGCCCCTTCGGGTAAAGGAAAGCGATTAATAGTTGTACACGTTGGCAATGAAAATGGCTTTTTGGAGGGATGTGATTGGGTATTTGAATCATCATCTACTGGTGACTACCATGAGAGTATGGACGCTCTCCATTTCGAGGACTGGTTTAGAAAAGTAATAGAAAAACTGCAAAGCGGCGATGTCATAGTTATGGATAACGCTAGTTACCACTCCAGACGTTTAGAAAAAACCCCAACAATGTCTTGGCGGAAACAAAATATGCAGGAATGGCTAGAATCTAAACAGATCGCATACGTGCCCTCGGACACAAAGACCCACTTAATGGAAAAAATAAAGGCAGTTAAAGATAACTATCGAAGTTACGTCACCGACGAGATGGCAAAAGAAAAAAGCATCACAGTGGTAAGGTTACCTCCTTATCACTGTGAGCTTAACCCCATTGAACTTGTGTGGGCAGATGTGAAAGGGTACGTTGCACGAAAAAATACAACTTTCAAGTTAAAAGATGTTAAAAATTTACTTAAAGATGGTTTAACTCAAATCACGCCAGATAAATGGAAAAACTGTGTTCAGCATGTCCTTAAGGTTGAACAAAAAATGCGTGGCATGGATGATAGAATTGACCAAACTGCAGATCGCTTTATAATTAATGTTACAGATAGTTCATCAAGTGAAGATACGAGTGATGATTGCACCGAATAAAAATAAAGTTCTTATATAATATTAAAAATAAAGTTTTATCTTTTGCATAAGTACGTACTTATTCGGTGTCGTTATCACTCGAATCTTTATATGTGTTATAAATTAATGTTTTTTGTTGTTAAATGAATAAAGTACTTTATAACAATAGATGATTTTTCTTCTACAGCGATCTTTCACATAACTTTTTAATATTAGTTAATAAATATATATTATATCAATCATTATAAAAAAATCATTATAAATAAAGAAAGTACTACATATAAAATGTGCCTATATATTGAAGGTTTGTAACCCCTGGTTAAACGACCGAAAGGTCATTGTCCGTTTTTCTCAATCGATTTGGCACATACTATAGTGCGGTATTTGATATTCTAGAAATAACTGTGACCTTTGATCCGTACGTTCTGTGTTCATTTCGCGAGTTAGGCGTTATAACAAACGAGAGTTAGTGGCTTCTTTAGGGTAGTTAATCGTACGACAGTGTTACTGGACCTTCATCGTGACTAACGAAGAAAGTGACGTGAGGTGAAGAGGTGCTGAGGTCCGAACTGCTGCAGATGGTAAAGGTCTAATAAGGTCAATAACACTACCAGCCACACCCAGATACACATCACTGACCCTTACTTTCCTAGAACTATACATCCACACGCGACCTGACCGAATCCTGAGGGACCAGTCGCCTTGGATAGAGGTAAGTAAGCTCCCCTTATTAGAATGTAACGCTCCCCCCTAATTGTTTATTGTAATTAGACACTTTTCACCTTGGCCTGTAGCAGGCCCGACCCTACTCCTGGGATAAGCAGCTGCTGGCCGTAACAATAATATCAAAGAATACATAAATGAAAATAACCCCTGGGAATAAGCTGATCGCTACCATGCTGGTTCTATTAAAATTCATTTAAAAATTGTACTAACAAAATTATTGTTAATTGAAAAATGTTTACAAAATAGCCAGCAGAATTTCTTGTTGGTTCTTCAAAGAACTTAGGTATTTTCCGAAACAGTGGTAAATAAAAAATTACTTTCAATATGTACATATTGTGGAAAAATCTATATTGAATAAAAGCTATTCTATTATATTAATAAACAATCATTAAAAAGTGCTGACCTCCACAAATAATATTATCAAAATATATTTTTCAACATTTTGTGAAGTTTTTTTCTAACCCGGTATGTAAAAAATATTATTTGGTCAGACGCAACCCTAGTTTCTACAACCGCCATCTTCTGAGTTTTAGGAATCGTTGAAGGTCTTTGCGAGTTTTTAGACTGAAAGTCGTCTTAAGTATAAGTTTTAATTTAACGGTTTTTTTGTAATCGAAAGCAAGCCAGCATCTATCAGAAAGAACGTGTAAAATGCTAGGTTATGTATTTAGAGTATGCAAGGCTTTCAGTAATATCAAGTTCATAAATACCACTTCCTAACTTACAACCACTTAATACTTTAAGCCAACTCGAATATGCGAGGTCTATATGGTCACCACAGTACGATAAGTATATTGATGCCATTGAATGCATCCAGAAAAAAAAATAATTAAAAACCTAAATTTCAAAATGCATAAAAATTGTGTTATTTACGAAGACAGCTGCCATTTTTACGGATTTCCACCATTGAGAGATCTGAGCAAGTTGCTCAATATGTTCTTGTCAAATAGATTCTCTGGAGGTGCTATCGATGATATCGCTTAACGTACCTTCAAAGTGCACTCGTTATACAAATAAACGTTTATTCCATGTACATTTTTCTCGTACCCGTTATTTATTAAAAACTCAATTCTGTCTATGATACTACATAAATACGACACCGAATTTTTCGATATAGAACTCTTTAATTCGACCACAAATTGTAGTTTTACACAAGTCGTCACCATAAGTCTTATGTTACGTCATAATATAGCGCGTTAATTTATAAAATATTAAAGCATTACATATAAAGAAGTGCACCCATTCTGATTTCACGTGTAACGCAGCCAGTATAATTAATAGAAGCTGTGGGGGCTAATCAGCAGATGATTGTAATATGTTTTAAGGGAATAAGACATCCGTAGACACTTTTATTTCTAGGTTCGTCACTTAAATTTATAAATAGATTAACACAATTTTTGTGAATATTATTTAGGCTTTGCATGGATAACTTTAAATATTTAAAGAAACTTAGATGTTTGGTATGCAAATATAAAATATTCAACTGAAATGCAACAAATAATAATATGCAGGATAGAGCTTAGCTTAGTCGTAGCGAACCAAATTGTGTGACGTTCATATGTCGCACAAAGTCGGTTGAAATGTAAAGCTTGCGGTATTTCCATACTGCATCTCACGAGCGTTTATTTAAGACTGATGTTTTAAAGTTGTATTAAATAAAATAAGTCTTGCATAGAAATATTTGTATATGCATTGACACTAATGATATTCCTAAACTGTTGGATTGAAACTTGAACAGTTTTCAACAAATCAGAATTTATTAAATGAAAATAATTTTACGTTTATTACGTTTATTTTAAAATTTTTGTGTCGGGTGCTATACAATATAAAACTTCGGGAATTAAAAAGTATTTTTTTAGGATAAGGGTGACAAACGAGCACACAGACCTTTTGATGGTAAGGGGTTGTTGTGGCCCATATACATCTACATCTATCTTCGATTATGAATCAAAATGTAGATGCGTTGTCACCCGTGAGGACTAAGATGGAATGCCTCGTTTCCAGTTAAAAGGGTGTCCAGTTCTCTACACTCACCATACGAAACAAAGCAGCGTTAAGTTGCTATTTTATGAAGGTATTCTGTGAGAGCTGCAGCATGGCTCTACCAAATTCAAATTAAACGAGATAAAATTGGTAAAATTAGTTTCATTTAATGCGTATTTTTCGCGTAAATATAAGAAATCACCATGAATCAGAAATTAATTTAATTAAATATAGAAGCCTTATATAAAACAAGCTTTAATATGTGTTGCTAGGGGCAGCGTCAGAGTCCATCATCGTACCATATTAAGTACATAGATAGATACTGCCATCATCAATCAGCCCACCAAGCGTTACGATTAAGGCAAATTCTTTCTACAACAGAGGATGCCCGTATCCAGCAGTAGGCTTATAAAAAGCAATTTTTAAAATAACAATGAGGTAGTATACATAGCGACGTAAGGATATCCCCTATCTCTTGTAATCCAGTTGGTATCAATAGAAGAGACACAGGGAAACTGAAACTAGAGATAAACAGCAGCATTTTACTGATGGCAACTGAAAATAATCAAAAGCTGCGGTTGCTAATTCTCTTGCTGAGCTCGGCAACTATGCTAATACACCTTGATTAAAGGGGGGGCCCTTTAATCAATGGAGGACGCCTAAACAGCAACGGCCATTCAATAGACTGTTATAAATAAATGAAATATATTGCATTATTTCCGGTTTTTTTATTACAATAAATTGCACAATAAATTCTGATTTATACGCTAACATGAGCGACAAATTACTGTTTCGTCCTGTCACATATATCACGTACCGCTTAATTAAACGTTTTATATCAGCCAAGACTGGCTCATTACATCTTAAGGAATGCGAGGCTTGTTTGTCACAAGATTTGCTTATTGAATATCTACATCCTATTCGGATTTCAAATTCGCCAAATGTCTTGTTATATTCGTTATGATTAATAATTTAATTCGGGCGATTATTAAGTTTTGCAGATTGAAAAAAAGTCTTTCTGTTACAAAGAAATCTCATCAATAATGTTGCATTGATCAAAAAGTTGATAAGTTATAATTGAGACGGTATAGTAGTATATTAAAGTAAGTTTATCGACTAAATTGGCGATATATTGCAGATGGGGCAAATTAAGAGTACCCTTAACTGACGAACATATATGCGTAGGTATATGGATGTAAAGGAGGCGAGTTAGGTGTGTCAGGATACCAAATGCCAGTCCGTAGTCTCTGCCTGTCCTTTGAGGTGATAGTTGTAAGTGTTTATGTATGTATGTATGAAGTACTCCCATTCCTAAAGTTTTGACAAAATATACAGACTTAATTATTCATGTTTTTTTGTGTCTTACAATTTTGTTCCGTTATTTAAAGGTCGTATTGTAACAGGATTTTAGGAAAGAACACTCATTATAGAGCTGATTGAAGAACACAAACGCTTTAATATATTTACCATGACTTTATTGTTGTTGTAGTTATTGTAAAAGTATGGTCCTTTAATTTTTACCAAATATTTTAAATACGATCAAGATCTTATATTTATAAAGGCTTTGTAATCATGATGGTTAAAAGTTAAAGTTACAGCCTATATCCACGTTCCACTACTGGGCATAGGCCTCCTCTCATTTCTGAGAGGGTTTTAGGGCAAGGAAAGGTCCGCCACGCTGCCCCAATGTGTGTTGGCGAACTTCACATGTCTTCCAAATATATTTTTTTTCTTATTTGTCAGACATGCAGGTTTTCTCACAATGTTTTTCTTCACCGCCAAGCACGTGGTAAATCAGCTCTTAAAATTGCAATTAACAATTTCGTTGCTGCCGGCTGGGATCGTACCCGGGTTTCTAGCGTACTGTGAAACTTACAGCGAGCGCTAACCATCTGAGCTACCACGGCTCTTCATACATGATGGTTATGCCAGTATTATCATTTTCTTAACTTTTATATACGAAGTTATCTCATACATTCTCTTTTCTATAATATGTGCCAGCTCATAAGCGATTTTGACTTATTTGGATAATGGAAATGCCAGATTAGTTTGGAAGACACCAATGTTCAGCACATTTAATATAAGAGCTCCACTTACAGCAGTTCCACGGAACACATTCCATTATTAATCGATAGGTAGCATTTATAGTTCCAGCTTAATGACAATTTGTTGATTCATCTTCTTTTCTACTAAACGCTAATTTATTTAACAGTATATATATATATATATGTCCTCGAAATAGTTTTTATTTATTGGACACGCAGCTTTTCTAATTAAAATATTATTAACTACGCGTATACTAAAAGTTGTAAAATAAATTTCATATGTTTAAGCAAGATTGAACTCGGGTTCCGTGCAATGAGATTTAAAAGGACCCCGTATATCCTGTATTAACACGTCTGCTAAAGATACTGCATTTTAGTAGTTTTAATCCTATCTCATTTCAGCCGAGCACAAAACCACTGCTGATCATAGGTCTCCTCTGCAGATTATCACAATACACGACCCTGCATGTTTATGTACTTCAATACTGCACTTACAAATTCGAGCCTGCTACTTTACCTTTCTCCCCTGTTGTCATTTCTTCGACTATATGGCTGGCCAATTGCTACTACATTCTAATGATTGTTATATAACAGTGACTTTTGTTCTTCTGCAGATATTATCAGATATTATATTGCAAAAAACTTTGAGCATAGATCTTCTTCCTCCTCCCTTATATAGACCTCTCCATTATCCGCTACGTGATTTTGACTTTATTCATTCGGGCAGTGAAGAACTACTTCATGGTTCTAAAATGAGTAACACGCACTGATTGCATATTTTCTTTTAAGATTTTTAGGTAGTTATATTTAAAACCCAATAATAAGTTTAAAAATAAGTTGCTTATAACTAGCTTTTCATTATTTAAACTTCACTATATGCCAGTTACATTTATAAATAAATGATTAATAAATTTCGATTAGTTACAACATAACAAACATTTAAAACATATTGAATAAAACTACTTTTACGAAAAACTATTTTTTTTTTAATTAAACGCGATTAAATCCGTAAAAGTAGTTTTATACAATGTGTAGTGTTCGCGTAAATATAAGAAATAATTATTTAAAACTCATTTAAACATTTAAAATAATTTTTGTTTGTAGATGGAATGATAAGTGCAGCGGAAGAAGTGTGTGGAACAATAAAAAGAGGCAGTAGTAAAAGAAGAGATGCATGGTGGAATGATGAAGTGAAAGAAGCTGTAAAGAAGAATAAGAAAGCACGGTTAGACTACTTGGCCTCTAGTAATGATAAGGATATGAGAGAGAAGATGAAAGAAAGATATTAGCTGCAGAAAGTTCACACGAAAGCATTGATTGAGGAAATGCGTGAAAGGTGTAGAATGGAAGCGGATGAAAGGTTGTCGCACAACTTTAAGGAGAACTCCAAACTCTTCTGGAAAGAGGTTGGAAGGACCCGAAGTGGTGCGACGGCCTTAAGAATGAACAAAGTGCTTTCGAGAACTAATGACGTCCTCACAGAAAAATTGAACGTCATGGAGCGATGGAGCGAATTTTATAGAGAAATGAATGCGTGTGATGATCTTAGTGAGGGATCTGGGGATGACGCCGTGACTGGTACGCCAGACCCGGACTTCGATGACACTGAGGTCATCAATATGAAAGAGACTGAACGTGCGATTCGAAGTTTGAAATGTGGTAAGGCTGCGGGACTAGACAGAGTTACTGCTGAAATGGTCAAGTATGGTGGGCCTCGCGTCTGGGACAGCTTTTATCTGCTGTGCAATTTGTGCTGGCGGACGGGGGATGTCCCGGATGATTGGCGATGCGCAGTCATTGTGCCTTTGTATAAAGGTAAAGGTTCACATTTTGACTGCGGGTGCTATCGGGCGATACTACGAGCTTGACCAGTTTAGCACGTAAAGTTTACTCGAAGGTTTTGACACGTAGGATGCAAGAGAAATCGGAAAGATTTCTATGGGGGGCACAATGCGGATTTAGACCTGGAAGAGGATGCACGGATCAAATGTTTTCTCTACGCATGATCACGGAAAAGCTTCTGGCTGCTAACCAGAAGATTTTCTTTGCTTTTGTGGATCTTGAGAAAGCATTTGATAAGGTTGTGAGGAAGAAAATGTGGGAACTGTTGCCGGGGTACGGTGTGGATGGTCGATTGCTAAGGGCTGTGCAGTCACTTTACTGTGACTGTAAAGCCTGTGTGCGGGTAGGGCATGACTTGTCACCCATGTTTAGCGTCCAAACGGGCGTAAAACAGGGTCGTGTCATGTCTTCCTGGCTGTTCATACTGTATCTCGACAGCTGTTTACAGAAGCTGAAAGATAGCTGTTTGGGTGTGAAATTGGGTGACATAAAAGTAAATTGTCTGCTAATGATGCAGTGCTTATTGCACCATCAGAGGCAAAACTGCAGGCATTAATCACGTGTATGAAAGAGGAATGTGAAATTAAAGGTCTCGTAAAGTAGTAAAGAAAATATATAGCGCGAAAGTTAATATTAAAAGGTGTCGAGGTAGACTGAGACTAACTTTCGAAGACCATGTGAGCAAACTGCTCGAAGAGGGGAGGGTCAAGAGTACTTGGATACCTAGACGTGCATGTATGAAGGAGATAATGAATCTGAAAGAAGCAAAAGAGGTATGTAAGGATCGTGACACTTGACGATCTGTTCTCTCTGGCAACCCCGTCAGGGATTGTGCGTGCAGATAAGTATAAGTATAAGTAAAATAATTTTACTTTTGTTACGATTATTTTAAAATGTTTGTTTCGGGTGCTTAACAATATAAAATTTCGGGAATTAAAAAGTCTTTTTTTAGGATAAGGGTGACAAACGAGCACACAGTCCACCTGATGGTAAGGGGTTGCTGTGGCCCATAGACATCTACATCTATCTTCGATTATGAATCAAAATGCAGATGCGTTGTCAGCCGTGCGGACTAAGATGGAATGCCTCGTTTCCAGTTAAAAGGGTGTCCAGTTCTCTACACTCACCATACGAAACAAAGCAGCGTTAAGTTGCTATTTTATGAAGGTATTCTGTGAGAGCTGCAGCATGGCTCTACCAAATTCAAATTAAACGAGATAAAATTGGTAAAATTAGTTTCATTTAATGCGTATTTTTCGCGTAAATATAAGAAATCACCATGAATCAGAAATTAATTTAATTAAATATAGAAGCCTTATATAAAACAAGCTTTAATATGTGTTGCTAGGGGCAGCGTCAGAGTCCATCATCGTACCATATTATGTACATAGATAGATACTGCCATCATCAATCAGCCCACCAAGCGTTACGATTATGGCAAATTCTTTCTACAACAGAGGATGCCCGTATCCAGCAGTAGGCTTATAAAAAAGCAATTTTTACAATAACAATGAGGTAGTATACATAGCGACGTAAGGATATCCCCTATCTCTTGTTATCCAGTTGGTATCAATAGGAGAGACACAGGGAAACTGAAACTGGAGATAAACAGCAGCATTTTTCTGATGGCAACTGAAAATAATAAAAAGCTGCGGTTGCTAATTCTCTTGCTGAGCTCGGCAACTATGGTAATATCCCCCCCTCCCTTTAATCAATGGAGGACGCCTAAATAGCAACGGCCATTCAATAGACTGTTATAAATAAATGAAATATATTTGCATTATTTCCGGTTTTTTGATTACAATAAATTGCACAATAAATTCTGATTTATACGCTAACATGAGCGACAAATTACTGTTTCGTCCTGTCACATATATCACGTACCGCTTAATTAAACGTTTCATATCAGCCACGACCTGGCTCATTACATCTTAAGGAATGCGAGGCTTGTTTGTCACAAGATTTGCTTGTGTCGTATAATATCACCCTTGTTTTAATCCATATTAAAGATCTACATCCTATTCGGATTTCAAATTTGCCAAATGTCTCGTTATATTTGTTATGATTAATAATTTAATTCGGGCGATTATTAAGTTTTGCAGATTGGATAAAAGTCTTTCTGTTACAAAGAAATCTCATCAATAATGTTGCATTGATCAAAAAGTTGATAAGTTATAATTGAGACGGTATAGTAGTATATATTAACGTAAGTTTATCGACTAAATTGGCGATATATTGCAGATGGGGCAAATTAAGAGTACCCTTAACTGACGAACATGTATGCGTAGCTATATAGATGTAAGGAAGGCGAGTTAGGTGTGTCAGGATACCAAATGCCAGTCCGTAGTCTCTGCCTATCCTTCGAGGTGATAGTTGTAAGTGTTTATGTATGTATGTATGAAGTTCTCCCATTCCTAAAGTTTTGACAAAATATATATACTTAATTATTCATGATTTTTTGTGTCTCACAATTTTGTTCCGTTATTTAAAGGTCGTATTGTAACAGGATTTTAGGAAAGAACACTCATTATAGAGCTGATTGAAGAACACAAACGCTTTAATATATTTACCATGACTTTATTGTTGTTGTAGTTATTGTAAAAGTATGGTCCTTTAATTTTTACCAAATATTTTAAATACGATCAAGATCTTATTTTATAAAGGCTTTGTAATCGTGATGGTTTAAAGTTAAAGTTACAGCCTATACACGTCCCACTACTGGGCACAGGCCTCCTCTCATTTCTGAGAGGGTTTTAGGGCAAGGAAAGGTCCGCCGCGCTGCCCCAATGCGTGTTGGCGAACTTCACATGTCTTGGAAATATATTTTTTTCTTATTTGTCAGACATGCAGATTTTCTCACAATGTTTTTCTTCACCGCCAAGCACGTGGTAAATCAGCACTTAAAATTGCAATTAACAATTTCGTTGGTGCCGGCGGGGATCGTACCCGGGTTTCTAGCGTACTGTGAAACTTACAGCGAGCGCTAACCATCTGAGCTACCACGGCTCTTCATACATGATGGTTATGCTAGTATTATCATTTTCTTAACTTTTAAATACGAAGTTATCTCATACATTCTCTTTTCTATAATATGTGCCAGCTCATAAGCGATTTTGACTTATTTGGATAATGGAAATGCCAGAATAGTTTGAAAGACACCAATGTTCAGCACATTTAATATAAGAGCTCCACTTACAGCAGTTTCCCGGAACACATTCCATTATCAATCGATAGCATTTATAGTTCCAGCTTGATGACAATTTGTTGAGTCATCTTCTTTTCTAATAAACGCTAATTTATTTAACAGTATATATATCCGGACCTGTCTGTTGACTTAATTTACTTAGCACACAAGGAGAAAAAAGTCTTTCTTTATGTCCTCTACTAGTTTTTATTTATTGAGCTTTTCTAATTATTAATTACGCGTATTATAAAAGTTGTAAAATAAATTTCACATGTGTTAGCAAGATCCTATGTTAACACGTCTGTTAAAGATACTGCATTTTAGTGGTTTTAATCCTATCTCATTTCAGCCGAGCACAAAACCACTGCTTACCATAGGTCTCCTCTGCAGATTATCACAATACACGACCCTGCATGTTTATGTACTTCAATACTGCACTTACAAATTCGAGCCTGCTACTTTACATTTCTCCCCTGTTGTCATTTCTTCGACTATATGGCTGGCCAATTGCAACTACATTCTAATGATTGGAATATAACAGTAACTTTTGTTCTTCTGCAGATATTATCAGATTTTATATTGCAAAAAACTTTGAGCATAGATCTTCTTCCTCCTCCATTATATAGACCTCTCCATTATCCGCTACGTGATTTTGACTTTATTCATTTGGGCAGTGAAGAACTACTTCATGGTTCTAAAATGAGCAACACGCACCGATTGCATATTATCTTTTAAGATTTTTAGGCAGTTATATTTAAAACCCAATAATTCGTTTAAAAATAAGTTGCTTATAACTAGCTTTTCATTATTTAAACTTCACTATATGCCAGTTACATTTATAAACAGATGATCAATAAATTTCGATTAGTTACAACATAATAAACATTTAAAATTTATTGAATAAAACTACTTTTACGGAAAACTACTTTTTTTAATAAACGCGATAAAATCCGTAAAAGTAGTTTTATACAATGTGTAGTGTTTGCGTAAATATAGGATATAATTATTTAAAACTTTTTTAAACATTTAACATAATTTTTGTTTGCATGTCAATTCAATTAATAATGGTAGCACCACCAAGCTTAATTTACGAACAGCCCGTCGCAAATTCAAACAGAAAATAATTAAATTGTTATTGACAAACATACTCATAAAATACTCTGCAATAATTCCACCACTAAATATTTAACGTTCAACTAATGCAGTAATTATAATATTAAAGCCGGTAAAATTACTTTTGCTAAGTCCGCTCAATGAAATAACCTGGTGTGTATTACATAGTTAGAAGAAAACCCAGTGTAGTGTATAGTCAAGAAGCCATCTTTGTGAGCATCGGGCATAGATATTATGTAATAGGTGATAACATGTTTATTGTGCAGAATAATGCAGTGTATTGTATACCCAGCAACCGATCCCAGCTCCACTACTACCTACACAGTAGTGTGTATACGACGTAGGTACGGCGTTAATATTGATAAGGGCGGGATGTGCTCTTTACACTAGGTAAGATACTTCATTTTATTTCATTGAGCGAACAAAGGCAACGTAGTTTTTACTAACTTTAATATAATGGATTTCCGCAAAGCAACGTCTCATTCTACTGTTTTTAATTATAATAAATATTTATTGAATATTTTGTTAAAAATTATTTTGCTGGGTCGTAGGATTCCTTTTAGCCTAAGAGTTCGTCTGGGTGGGTATCAACATCTTACTTATTTCTGCGTCAAATCAAAAAAAAGCCAGTATAACTACAATTTGTGAGACATTCCATCTTAGTCCACAGAAATGACCAAGACTGGAATGAAGAGGTGTATAGACTGCAGTAACCACTTACGTAAGCTCGTTTGACACTTCAGTTTAAAAAAAAGAAACATCTCATCCTCTTTCATATAATATATACACGTGTGGAAATATGGTTAAAATTTCCACACGGGTATTTATATTTGCTTGTTTTCCGCCTTAATTTAGATTTAGATTTTTAACCGAATCGAATCTGAAAAATTATAATTAATATATTTGTCGATGACGTTGTTATGGGCTATAACAATGATTATGTATATGTATATATAATTAAATATGATATATGTTGGGTATGTATCTAATACATATGTATATATATTTGTATATCCAAATGTGTTTAAATTAAATTTTAAATATATTTATCCTTTATATACGTAATGTATTTCGCACCTGACAATAATTTCACTCATTAAATACAAAAGGGCCACAAGCAAGATATAATCAAAATCGTTTTATTGCAAAATATGACCTAAATCGTTGATATTTTATGATGCAAGAGGACATCCATTATCTAAGCTTAAATAACAAACCACACATGACCGCCCTTTTTCATTTGTGTATTTTGCTGACTTACTTCAGTGCAAAACAACTATTTGGTTAGTTGCAACCTGACATCATAATAAATGCACAATAGTTATGCGATAGAGGGTCGCAATTAAAAAAAATAGGAAAATTATTGCAAGCTAAGGTGCCACATTTTGGTAGCCGTTATTCATAAAAAGCATCGTAAGTAAACTTACACTTTATTGTATAGCAAACTGTAATTTATTTAATGCTAAAGTACTGCTTTAAAAATGTGACTATTTTGAATATATTGTATGCATGCATGAGTAGGTTATATTATATATAAACGAAATTATCGTATTTAATTTTAAATAAGTTATGTATTTAAAGCGTTGGAGATATTCGTATTTATTTTTGTTCCATTTCATATCCGCGTATAATCATTTTTGGAAACCAGTTATTATTAAATTTCATTAACTTTAATTTTTATACCACTACACAGTTGTGCAGGCCTGCGGTGGAGATAGACTGATATTTCACCCTAACTTAGAACTTCTGTTGCTGCAGAATCTCAGTCATTCAAAGATCATAATGTCCTATTATACGGTATGGGTTCACACACTGCTCTTAGTGTTAGCATTCCACCACTCAGGATTGATAGTCGACCACCTAGCAAAGATGTTCACCTACAGTCATAAAAACTGGCCTAGTGCGTGTCGGGCCACGCACAATAAAGAGGTAGGGTTCTGTAGTTGCCCATCACAATACGTGGGCTTTCTTGATAATGAGCATAATAAATGAGTTCGCGGTTTGACTCTTGGGAACAAAAAGAAATCACAACGACCTAAGTCAGGGCTTTAAGGTAGGTGACTTCAACACCAGATTTCTCAATAAATGCTTTTGTTCTAAGGGAACAGCATTAGGGAACTCAGCTCCATCACGCGTAACAATTTTAGGTAGTTTGCTAAATTCAAAAGGGGTTAAATCCCAAAGCTTTTCCAAAAGCTTTTCAAACTGTGCGGGAGAGAAGACCAAAGAGCGGGCTTCGAGGAATCATGCTGCTTTACGGTAACGCCTCTTCACACACCTCCCTTAGAACAAAATCATTTATTGAGGAATCTGGTGTTGAAACTCTAAGTCACCTACCCTAAAGCCCTGACTTAGGTCGTTGTGATTTCTTTTTGTTCCCAAAAGTCAAAGAAAAAATAAAAGGCAAGTTTTTTTCAAGTGCCGAAGAAGCCGTGGCTGCCTACGAAGAAGAAATTTCCGACCTGTCATATTAAGACTGGCAAAAGTGTGTTCAGAGTTGGTTTAGGCAAATGGAATATTTTGAAAAGATGTAAAATAAATATTAATAGTATCTAGAATACTTTTTGTATATCTCAAAAGTTATTGAGTGACCTACGTACATCGCTCACTTTCGACTTGCTGACGATATAGTCCTTATGGCAGAGTCACCACTAATCTCAGCACCACTAAACTAAGATAAACATACCAACGACACGTGTTTAGCCTCTACACGAGGCTTCCCCAGTTGAAATAGACTCTACGGTGGCTAACCACTAAGTGCGCAGCGAGGCTCGTCGCTCACTTAGCGGTTGTGTGTCTATTCCTCTTCTTAACTGCAATTCTTATTACTTCATTCGAATATGTTATGTCATTAAAAAATCTACATGCTCTGACGCGTTCATTATTGTGCGTAAAATAATGCTCATGATTAATATTCTTTTAATATTACGCGTGCAAAAACACGGATTTAATGATACTTGAAGAATACTGACATATGTGGCCGTCCAATGAGGAAATGAGCTGGCAACTAAAAAGTAAGGTCAGAAGAAACCGCTAAGTGAGCGACGAGCCTCGCTCCGCACTTAGCGGTTAGCCACCGTAGAGTCTATTTCAACTGGGAAAGCCTCGTGTAGAGGCTAAACCCGTGTCGTTGGTATGTTTTTCTTAGTTTAGTGGTGCTAGGATTAGTGGTGACGGGGATAATGCATAAAAGTTACGGAGGGCGATAGGACTTCAAGCTTAATAAGATACATCTTCATATTTTGTTATGCGGATATAAGCAAATAAATTTTTAAGATCTTTAAAATGGCATGAAACCTGGCTTATGCTATGTACTCTTAACTTCATACTGTACATATGTTTACGAATAAATATGTTCTTTATTTCTTATAAAAAAAAATCTGTTTAATGAACAGTTGATATAAATTTAACTAGATGCATGTCATTCTGTAATGTAAAATCGTGTCATGCATTTATTTTATAGGAAATAATGTAGCGATGTATAAAAATTCTATAAAAATTTGAGATAATGTAGACCGCAGTTGCGTCATTTTGCCTGCCCCTAAGCGATATGCGGACTGTGAGCGACGGCTTGTAACCCGTTTTTACTGTCACATTTAAAACATGTCACACAGAATGAATACTCGACATGATTTATGTCACTCTCATTTTCAGTTTCTTATTTTTATTTCTTATTATATTTTATTATGCAGTGATAGTTTGTAATAATTTCTTATATTTACAGGAATACTAAACATTGAATGTAATTAATTTTACGGATATTATCGCATTAAATTTAACTTATTTGTTGTTCATCCAAAACCAAAATTCACCCAAAACCTCCTGTAATTAAACAAGCAAAAATACGTAAGTTAAATTAAAAGCGATAAAATGTACGTGGTAGAGCCGTGCTGCAGCTCTATTACTCATATAGTTGTAATACACATGGGTTGGCTCGACCGGGGAATGATCTCGCTCTAACAGAATAGTAGTTTAACGCTGCTGTGTTTTATATGGTGAGTGAAGAGAACCGGAGACCCTTTTTACTGGAAACGAGGCTTTCTATCTTAGTCCTCACGGGTGACAACAATTTCAATTTGTAATCGAAGATAGATGTAGATTGGGCACAGCAACCACTTACCATAAAGTAGACTTGCTCGTTTGTTACCATTATATTATTAAAAACAACGCCATGAAATCCATTAAATTAATTTCATTTCAATTGGTAGTATTGGTATTTTGAAATGATATTAATTAAATAATATTTTGTAATACTCTGAGAGACAAACATGCAGCGCGCGAGGAGCTTAAAACGCACAATAGACACAATATGCCTTACTTCTATAGTGTTCTGTGTATGACGCTACGTTGCTACGATACTACGCCGCTACGCTGCTACGTTTCTATGCTTCTACGCTGCTACACTTTTCTACCGCAAGGCTGCTATGTAGCTCAGCTGTTGCGTCGCACTGTTATGGTCAAGCGTTGCTTAAAGCTGCACGATGTTAGCATCTGTTTAGGACAGAATACCTCTGCTACTACCTATATTATCTCACAGAATACCAGCGTAAAATAGCAGCATAACGCTGCTGTGTTTCGTATGGTGAGTGTAGAGAACCGGAGACCCTTTTTACTGGAAACGAGATATTCCATCTTAGTCCTCACGGGTGACAACGCATCTGCATTTTGACAATCGAGAATAAATGTAGATGTCTATGGGCCGCAGCAACCACTTACCATCAGGTGGACTGTGTGCTCGTTTGTCACCCTTCTCCTATAAAAAAAAAATATTTTTTTATTTGCTTTAAATACAAATACAGAAAAGTTATAAAGAAACAAATTTTAGACGGCTCACTAACCATCAGTTGAGCCACATACTACTTTACTTTCCTTATGAAAAAAGTAAGAAGATCACTATATTCAACAAGTTGGTGACATGCTAATATTAGGTGTGAGCATAACACGAATATGTCTACTGAACTTGCTGCATTTTTACGTAATAAATTTTACGTAAAATTAATTATTCATCACAATTTTTATATTTTAAAATCGTTGCAATATTTAAACACACTAAAGGAGACAATTATTTTTGGGTCCACTACAAATAATAATGTTTATTATTTGTATTATACATAAAAAAGAAAACAATTTATTATAGTAAGCGGACTAAAGATTACATAGAAGCTTAACGGAATATTAAAATCTTGCTAAAATTGAAACGTATGGATAAACATGTTTCGATTAATGTATAAATGAAAAAAAAGATGTGTGTAAGCATTTTTGCAGTTTGTATGAAAAAATTATAAAACAATATTTTTTTTGGTATACGGCATGTTAGAGGTTTTTAGTAAGAAAAGAAAGGTATCATTGAAAACTTGGTTTTAGTCGTATTTAATAAAAGTGTTAGCTAAATCGTATAATATTATGTTAAATAATGATCATGAAATAATCCTAATAAAAAAATTAAGAATACGATATTGAAACATAATATTCATACTGTACGCGACACGAGTATCATCTTAATAATAAATAGCATTAGGTACCAAGTACTTTTATAATGATGACAACGACTTTTTCTCCCACCAGGGTGGCGCCATTTTGTAATGAGGTGAAATATTTTACTGGTTTATTAGTGTGGAAAATTAATTTGTCGAAAAAGTGTAGAGATGAACATTCCGAAATACGTATTGTCTAGATTTGTCATTAAGTTCAGTGTTACTCATTCTCTCTCTAGGTTGCTTTCGTCTGTCATCAATTTGGGCTTTCGTTTCTCTTTTTCTCTGTGATCTTTCTCTAATTCGATGTGTCTCATTGTAATCCTCAATCTTCCCTTCGATCAGATTCTATCGGTGATGATGATTATTTTCTCGTTCCAATTCAACACGCGCTTTTTTTTTCTTCTATAGATTCATTTTACCGCGCTGTTTTTTGTGAAAAATCGTTTTTTATGCTTCGGCAGCATTTTTAATATTTTAGCTTTTGACACTGCAATTATTTACTACTTGCTTGCACTTTTTACTTTGCGTGAGATGAACACTTCTTATATAAAACCAACTGAAGAACGCGTATCCTGCGTTTCATCTTATATACTCTTCAAAACTACCCCACTACTCAAAAAAAATTCTTGACTATTAAAAAATATTAGGAGATTTCTGGAGAATTCTTCTTTTTTTAATATTTGTAAAGTTAACAGAATTATCTAGAACAGTTTAGGCTGATGAGAATAATTGATAAGTTATTTGAATTGAATATTGAATTATTCTTAATAAATTAAGAGCATACCAGACAGTCAAAAACATTTTGGTTTATTCTAGAATGATAAGCATAATTTGACAAGTCATTTTAAAACCTTGAATGTAATTTATAATTTTCGAGATATAGATATACGGACGGATGTTAGAATTTTCTGGATTATTCTCGAAAATTTTAAAACACTTCAAAACAGTCTAGACCGATTGAATATTTTTAAACTAATAGAAAACATGTAAACATATTCTAGAACATTCGTAATAATTATTGAAAATTTCGGAACGTTCTAGATAGAATCTCAAGTAAATTTAAACATTGAAATATATTTGAGAAATCTCATATCTTTCTAAAAAGTTTTATAATCCAGATCCATATAAATCCAGAACGTTCTAGACTAATTACAGTACCACAAATTTAAAAATATTTTAAAAAGATACGGGGGTGAAGAAAGTTATCTTCAAATAACTTTTTTCACCCCCGTATCTTCTACACTCATAGCAATCAAATCGCAAGCCACCCCCATAGTGCACGATAAGAGCCTTGTAGCTACTAACTAATACAAACATTATTCGTTATTGATTTGTAGTTTTGGCTTCAGAGTTAAATATAGACACAAACATCTTTCCTTCTATATGTATAGATGCAAAGTATGGAAAACAAATGAAAGTATTGAGTCCTAACGTAAGCAGTCCTTTAAAAAACACTTTGCATCGAGGCAAAAGTATCAATACCAACAAAGAATCGATTATTTTATCGTGTCCCTAGTCCCTAATCATCATTTATTATTTTTTCTTCCTCTATATACTACACTATTATCTATTATTCTTTCTTCCTCTTAGTATTCTGTATTCTTCCTGTAGTTTTGAATAACGTGACAGAGTTTTTCAGAGTTTTTCGGATTTCTCCTTATTATGTGTGGTTTTAAGAAATGGGCTTTTGCAAAAAGCACACTCCAAATTTCAACGTATTTATATACAAAAATACACACTCCAAATTGTCGATTGTAAAATCGAGATCGAGAACAGGAATTTTCAAAGTCCATTTAAGGAGGGTAACACTACTCTGTATTTACTTGCCATCACTACATGCCCGGTATTATTTGAACTATATATTACAAATTTAATAACTTACTTTTGTATAAGCAAATTACAAAGAGGAAAAATTTTTAGTGAAAGTTAGCTTCGTTTACACTGAAAATCAATTGAGTTAACGCAAACGATAAAAAATTTATTTTTGTAAAATATCCTTATGGATAGTAAAGAACTCATTATAACCTCCATACACAGGAGGTGGCCATTTCGGAAATTTGACAGGTCTAGAAGACTTTTCTTTCATAATTAACTTTTTTTTAATCATTAGTTATGGAAGACACTTGCGAATGTTATACATCGCAGTTATATTCCTATTCTAAAATTTGCAAACGTGATGAAAGCACCACTCAATCTGGTCTTGTTACTAATCAGTATTCACTCTGAAGATACTGGTGACATATTGAAACCCAAATATTTTAGTGTATCTCTGACCCAACGACTTAGCATTTGCGTGGAGGCTGGCCGGTGTGGTTTCTTAAATATCAAGAATAAGGCATTATGTTGAAGAATCTGAAGATTTTTTCCAAATATGTATTAAGGGGTTGAGCTGGACAAATTACGGATTTGTTTTCGAAATAAAATATGACTAGTGTGGGCTGATTTGTTTAAACATTAGAGATATTATTTACATGGGGAATTTTCATAACAATTTTATGGATGTTTTCTACATTGTTTTTAATATTTATTATTACACCAGAGATCCGTCCCCACCCCGCACGGGCAACATCTGAACTTCAACAACAGCGCCACTTTTCGGGTCCACATGGAAATCAAAAACATCCAGGGACCCATTCAAACACACATATAATTTCATCAGAATTGGTGAAGCTGTTCGCGAGCCTTAGCAAGACCAACGGACAGCAATTTATTTTCATATGTAGAGATATTTAATATTAATAATTGTAAGAGGTAAAACGTAACACATGTTTTGGCAAGTTTTGCAAACGAGTTAATGTTATTTACAGCTTTTATGTAATCATAATATCAGCAAGTCACTACGTTAAACAATTAGCAAAACATTAAAATAAAAAAAATAACACAATTAAAAAAGAGAGAGGTATTGAGTAATGAAGCACTGTAAATAACATATTAAGGGAAGAATATATGGATGGTACACGAAGAGTGGTTAAATTATTAGATTCTCAACTATAGTGCGAGTGCTGAAACCTAGCCGTGATACTACCTGTGTTTAATAAGTTCCAGTTACTAATCTAAAGGACAAAGCATGAAGTATAATTTATCTCATTCGTATACTTAAATGTCTTTTTATATGATAAGGGTGACTAACGAGCACACAGTCCACCTGATGGTAAGTGGTTGCTGCGGCCCATAGACATCTACATCTATCCTCGTTTGCGAATCAAAATGCAGATGCGTTGTCACCCGTGAGGACTAAGATGGAATGCCTCATTTCCAGTAAAAAGGGTCGTTACGTTTACGTTAATAATATTCAAAATATCAAAACTAAATTTATCTTCAACCTATATAACACATAAAAAATATAAATGTAGTTGTTGTGATATTTTATGTCATTCGGTCAAACTGTGCTCATTTCATACGTCTCTGTGTATGACATGCCAAACACACAGCATTTCTTTTTGTACGTTGTTGGATTCTGGGTATTAATATAATAATAATGAGAAATCCAATGCCGGAGGTCAGTCTAGACAGAGATTTGCCATACAAGACAGGGTTTTAGTGCATGAGTGTGTGCAAGCGTAACGTGCTTTCTGAAGCACGGAGTTGATACATCTCTAACTTCCAGACTCCGAGCTTCTACTGAGAATATCTTGACAGACAAATGCAGTTACTGATTTTGGTCCGGCCCGGTTTCGTACCCAGGAACTTATGATCTACACTTACACTTACAAACACTAGACAAACTAGGCAATCGTGGGTATAGTGCTGGTGGATCTGGATGGTATTTAATGTGTACCTAATTAATATTTGTAAAAATTCCTAATATACACGTAAGTAAATAGTACATGCAGTAAATTCTTATGAATGCATCAAAATAAAGAAAAAAAGCCCGTCTTGTAGTATGACAGAGCATATTACAACTTTTTAACGAAATGTCAGTCCACGTGATGGTAAATGTCTACTGCAACGACATAGGCTACGTTATCAGTTGACAGCTGCGTTGTCACCTCTGGTCTCACAACTAAGATGTACTGCTTCACAGCCTCTAATTATACCGGCTCTGAATAACCTTCATACCGCAACACAGTGCAAGCACTGCAATTTGGTGGAAGAAATAATTTAATGATGTTAATAATAATACCTAAGTGCGTAATATTTCCTAAAAGAAACGAATAACTTCTTTTTTAATAGTTAAAGTGTGACAAACGATTACACAGTCCACCTGATGATAAATGGATGCTTTGGCCCATAGCCGTCTACATTTTTCCCAAATTAAGAATCAAAACGCAGATACGTTGCCACCCCTGATGACTAAGATGGAATGCTTCGTTTCCAGTTAAAAACGAAAAACACTCACCATACGATACACAGGAACACTACGCTATTATATATTTTTACGCTGGTGTTCTGTGAGAGCGTAGTCATTCCCCAGTCGAACAAACCCATTTGCTCTACAATCATAATACATCTGCAACGTAGCTCCTTTACGTAATTTTACGTAGTTCGTAATCGTCGTTCGTAGTGGTTGCTACGGCCCATAGACATCTGACATCTATCCTCTATTACAATTCAAAATGTAAATGCGTTATCACCCGTGAGGACTAAGATGGAATGCCTCATTTCCAGTAAAAATGGCCTCCGGCCACCTGCACTCACCAAGCGAAACGCAGAGGTAAATCTCTACTTCACGCTGGTATTCTGTGAGGTCGTGGTACCTTCCCGGTTCGAGCCGGCCCATCCGTGCGACAGCAAAAGCTGCCGCGTGGCTCTACCAAAAAAAGGAAAGAAAGGAAATTATTATAAAAACTCTTCTGCAGAGCCTTAAATTTAATATTTTGCAGACCACTGCTGGATACAATTATATTCGTCGTTTGCGTTATCCAAAACCGCAGAGTAAAATTTCAGATATAATTACGTCGCTGGCTTACTAATTGAATAATGATCTTCCGCAAGATTATGAATACGTCGCTCATTTGTGATTACCACGTCTCTTAAATTTTTTTGCGCGGAAGAGTAATTCTTTTTCTAAACTAGAAATAGCCTAAGTTACTTCTTATATCATCAGCTGTGTGCCAGTGAAAGTCTTGTCAAAATCGTTCAAGCCATTTCGAAGATTAACCGGAACAAACAGACACACAAAAATTATAAAATTGTTCTTTTGTTAAAAGTACAGTATATTATACTTTCATATTATGCATTAAGTAAGAAGCAGTTATTTTGAAATTACAAATAGACACTTTAATTTTATTTATTTGAGTAGATTAAGCCAATCTGAGAAATCGATCAACATACATAAAACCATACGCGTAAAATTTAGGACCTTCTTGTTTTAGAACTTGTTTAAAATTAAACAGTTTTTGATTCATAATATTATTCTATTTTCTTGGTTACGGAAAATATAATACTATCAATTAATCTTAGACAGTATTCGCCTTTCCTGAAACAAAAGCATCTCTTGCTTCAAGAATTTGTTACATTTTCTTTTTAGATGCAAAACTATTACTCAACTCGTCTTTGCGCTTAAAGACAATGCAAGACCCATTTAATACGTTTCTCCCGTTTCCACACATTCTTTCTCTGTATAAATGGGTAGAAAGTCTTTATTCTGTATTCTATATATCTTGCTGTATTTTGTTGCACATATATTCAGAAGAAAACTATTATGTTGCTTTTATTTTTGTCGTCATATGTCATGTAATTATATGTTTAGTCATCTTTTGAAAATGGAAGAGGCTTACAATTCGACTATTATGTTATTTTTTGTATGTTTGTTTTACGATATCTTCGTTATTTGTGAACCTACTTCGATAATTCTTATTTAATTAAATAGAGTATACTTTAGGAATAGTCGCGTATAAATTTAGAGTATAAATTCTACCCATATAGTTAGCAAAATAGGGGATAAGATATAATGATATAATAGTTTATGATGTGTAATATTTTATTATGTATTATGACTTCAGAATATTAAATAAATTTATCTTTTTTTTAGTTCTTTTTTATTATTAAATGTTTTTCAAGTTGTAAAAGTCCGTTGCTAGACATGGGCCTCTCCTGTTGTCTTATTTGTTTTACTTGGCAGGCGGGTTGATGACGAGAGTTACAGAGGTCGTGCTTTTGAGACTGCTGCCCGTCGCCGGTCTGAGTAGTTTAAGTGCAGCATGAACGGGATAGTTGAACCATGGTCCACCCGATAGTAAGTCGATGCTTTGGCCTGTAGATATACTGATATTTCACACTGGTATTCTATCAGAGCGTGGTATTGTCCCGCTTGAGCCCCCATCAATTCATGCTACAACTATAATATAGCTGCTACGTGGCTCTAGCACGTGTAAAATCGGAAGCTGTAGGTATTTTTCTGGCATTTCCCATAGACGCCTCTTATGACATCCACAAGCAAAACGAAATGGAAATGAAATTTTGCATACATGTTTAGTTTGGATGACAATGCATGGTTATGGTAGATGACTTTCTAGATATTTTCTATGGACTCCCATGATATGGATATCAAATGAAAAGGGTTTGTTTTAAAGAATACGAAAATAAAACGACGTCACTCTAAATCCAATGTAGTGAACTATGTTTTCATTTATGCAGCGCCATGATTGGTTATCAAATGAAAGGGTTCCCGACTAAACGGTAAGACGGAATTTTTTCTAACTTTACACAAAGTCACCTCTTTCAAACAGCCATGAGATAAACAAAGGTGATAAAAGTACTAATTCAACTAAATCTAGCACTGTTAATTTTTAATAATGTGCAAGCATACCATCGCCTTTTTTGGCGACTTCCAAAAAAGAACTTCTCAATTGGATTGTGTAATCTTTTATTAATATCTCCATTGTGTGTAAACTGATTAAATAATTCCTTTTAACTTAACAGGTTATATTTTAGATAGGTTTACTTCAGGTAATTTTTAATAAATGCAAAATTTTGAGAAAAACTATACCTGTAAGGTTGTGAAAATAAGTAATGAAGTTTTTAATGTCACTATTTAAACGACATTCTTGTTGCTTTATATTATGTATAAATTTATATTATTCTATAATGTTCATATATATAATATATAATGAATATATGTATATAATAAAAATCGTAAAGTTCCCCCAAGCAAAATGTGCGGTGCGTGCTATGAGTACAATATTCGTATGGTTAAAATTACAAACTTATAACTGCCTTGTAGAATATTAACTATAATGAAGCAAGAGCATTTTTTATATATATTTTTTTTATATCGAAGTGGGGGCAAACGAGCATGCGGCTCACCTAATGATAAGTGACTACCGCCGCCCATGAACAACAGCAACACCAGGGGAATTGCAGGTGCGTTGTCGTCCTTTTAGAAAGGAGTAAGCTCATTTCTTGAAGGCCCCTAAGTCATATCGGTCCGGTAAAATTGCCAGTGGTAAACAATTCCACAGAGAAGTTGTACGAGGAAGAAAACTCCTAGTACATCGTACAGCGGTGGACCGCCAAGCATCCAGATGGTGAGTATGGTATTGTGAATTTTGAGGCAATGTGCGTTCGTGAAATTTGGCGGTTAGAATTAATCCGACAAATTCCTCATAGCATCCCCCGTGGTAGATACGATAGAAAATGCAAAGGGGTGCAACATCCCTACGAAACGCCATTGAATCGAGCCGATCAGATAGAACGCGATCGTCGACGATTCGAACCACTCTGCGTTAGATGCGATCAAGTGGAAGGAGCTGGCACTGGGGTGTCCCGTCCTAGAGATGACAACAGTATTATATGTGAAGCCGTACTTGCGCTTTGTAAATATGCAAGCGATGTGCCGGCATGAAAACTGTCTTGCTCTGCTGAGCACGCCAAGCTTTTTAGTGGTCAATTTGACCCTCCCTTCCAATTGACCACAAAACTGCATACTATTCGATATGTCGACACCGAGGATTCTGATACTAGCTGTGGTAGTAACAAGAGTGCCTTGAAACTGAAGATATACTACAAAGGGGTTCTTTTTAGTGGTAATCGTGAAAACTTTTGTCTTCTGGGGGTTGAACTGAAATAGATTTAGTCGCCTTCAAACCAAAACTTTGTTCAGCAAAGACTCTATTTCATACTAAGGTAATCGGCGATGTTTTCCCGAAAAATATTGGCACGGCCGGTGTATAAGGCATCACCAGTGCTGTCGTCTGCATAGCAATGAATGTTACCAGTTTGCAACATATCATTGATGTGCAGAGGAAACAACGTTGGTGATAGCACACAGCCTTGTGGAATACAATTCACTATAATAGGCTTGTAATCAGAGCATGCACCGTCTACTACGACCTTGATGCTTCGGTCAGCAAGGAAACTGGTAATCCAATTGCACCATTTCTCGGATAGCCCATAGGAAGGGAGCTTCGAAAGAAGCGGTTTGTGCCAAACCCGATCGAAGGCCTTAGCAATGTCAAAACTAACGGCCAACGCCTCCCGACTCTACTGCCTCCATCCATCTATGAGTCAGGTAGACTAGAAGATCACAAGCTGATCGACCCCGACCAAAACCGTATTGGCGGTTACTAATCAGCTGGTGATCCTCAAGGTACCGCATGATCTGGCAGTTAATAATGGATTTTATTATTTTGGCGAACAATGAGGTAATGGCGATAGGCCTGTAGTTGGACGGGTCTGAGCAGTCGCCTTTTTTAGGGATTGGGTGGACAAAAGCTGTCTTCCATGATTTCAGGACTACGCCTAGGGAGTAAGAGTACCGAAAAAGACGCGATAGGACCGGTGTCAACTCCGGAGCACACGTCGTCAGCACAATTGGGGGGATTCCGTCAGGCCAACTCGACTTCTGGATGCCCAGGGAGAGGAGTGTTTTGCGAAGTGAAAACCCGTTCGAATGCCGTTGCTATGTTCAAACTTACGGCCAGTGCCTGCCCCATGGACTCTACTGCCTCTGCGCCCATCTATGAGTCAGACCAAAGATTACCAGCTGATCGACCTTGACGAAAACCGTATCAGCGGTCACTAATCAGCTGGTGATCCTCAAGGTACCTTAAGAGCTGGCAGTTTATAATTGACTCCATTACTGTGAAGTACAAGGAGGTGATGGTGATAGGCCTGTAGTTGGAAGGGTCTGAACGGTCGCCCTTTTTAGGGATCGGGTGAACCAAAGCTGTATTCCATGAGTTCTGGACAACACCTTGGCAGTAGAAGTACCGGAAAAGATACGATAAATCCGGTGCTAACTCCGGAGCACGCGTTTTCTGCACAATGGGAGTAACTCCATCAGACCCACTTGAGTTACTGACGTCCAGGTAGATGAGTGTGAACTGAGCGTTGTGTAAACCGTACATCCGCCATGGAGCATTCACACTACGGCTTGTTCGGCGGTGTTTTTCCACCGTCATTGAGAGTCAAGTTGGATGCAAAGAGAGGGCCTATCATATCGGTTTTCTTCTTTGTGGCAAGGGTCAGTGAGTCTTCCTTTCTGTGCAGAGATGGAAGGGATGGCTGACAGATGTTCCATTGACAGCCTTGGCAAGATACCAGCATGCGCGGGTTTCCGAAGGAAGGTGAACTAGCTTCTCGCTAATTCTGCCGGTGTACTCAGACCTTGCCTTGGCAATTACTCTTTTGAAGGACCTGGAGGCGGAATTATATTTCGATTTAAAAGCGCTAGTGTTAACATCCCGAGACGTTGATGCGTTAGCCCATGGCCGGTAGCACTTTAGCTTAAAGCGTGATGATATTTACAGGAGTAACCAAACTATGGCAGGGATCTGCCGCCGTTGGCACTACAGAAAATGGAATATAAAGTTCCATACCCAGAAGTACTACATCAGCAACAGAATCAGTAACAACGCTGGGATCTTCCGGCGAAAAGCAAACCCACTCTCAAGGGTGGAATGCAAAAACACACCGCATCCTATCCCAATCGGTCGACCTATAGTATTAAACAGGGCGGCAGTCTGCAGAATGTAACCGCGTAAGTAGTGTGAGTGGCTTTACACTGCGGACAAAACAATGGTTCGACGAACCTAAAGGAGCGTTGACGGAAACCTGATGAGAGGTCTGCAGAAGGTCCAATAGGGAAGGTGCATTATCCTCCACATCTGGAATATGCATAGGCGAAATAACCAGCTATGTAAGACCATATGCCAAGGCAGTCATAAACAGATCTCCGAGCATGATCGGTTTAACGTGAACGAGCATTCTATTTATTGCAGTTTCTGGCGTTGTTCGACCATAAGTTAACCATTTTGCCTGGGAAATGACACACACTATTTTTACTCTGAGTTCATGATCTTAATTCATATTTGGAATTACAATATAATCTGAAAATTAAAATCACCGTGATATTTGTTAATTATATTATTTGCAACAAACACGCTTTTAGTCTAACTAACTGTAATGGGGTACTGCAGTTCATGGTCCTATGTAAGCAACTTGGAATTATGAAGGACTCAGACTCATTGTTACCATTGATGGTTAGGATGATATGTCTCAAAGCCTACTTTAACATTACTAGATACCTAAGTCCTGCCGGAACACTAGAAACCCAAAAACAGTGGTTCCGGCAGAAATAGGCAAAGACCTACAACCCAGAAACTTAATATAATCATCGTTATAATAATACGTGAACATTAATTATTTAAGTACCTGAGTATCGATGTTATAAGTACCTGGATTGACGCAACAAAAGCGGGATCTGTATGCGGCGCATATGGTTTTTTTTTAATATATTTTTCACGAATTGACGGTAGCGATTGATACTGATGTTAACTGAACCGTTTTAAATTATTATTTTTTAATTAATGACCACAAATGAATCAAATAGAAACTTTAATTACACTATGGCACTACTCCAAAGTATACGAGTATATAGAATAACTCAGTACTAACACACGAAATACACACACCAGCACAAAAACGATGTGTTTTAATCTTTTAGACATCTTAAGACAATGACAACATGACAATGGTTATAATAACTTCATAATTAATTATGCCTCAAAAATTATGTTTTGGTTGAATATAAAAAGTTAATGGTTTATTTAGCCAGAGATAATATTTTCCAAATTATTTAAAAAATAACTGTAGCTTCGCATGAGAAACTCATAACAATGAAACTACTGCAATAGCCCAAACATTTCCTACAAACTCTCATTATCTTCATGTAGTAGTTGCTTTCATAGATAAGGATGCAGTAGGAATACTTACAATTGTTAAATAAGAATGCTTTAGTTACAGCGATTAAACTGTTTTTCAACAAAAGTTTTGTATTTCACAACAACTTAGAAATATTTTAACTAAAGTGATTTTTCATCTTAATCTCACCTGCACTGAGCGCGTTGACTTCATTAAAATGTCACTACCATCCGATATTGCACGGCCCATCTCTTTTGAGACTGTGAAAATGGCACTGGCCCGCAAGCCTAAAAAGTACGGCCCATTCTTAAGGGAAATCATTTTATATGCTCGGGCCCCTATAAGTTGGCACGGTGTGAGTGGTGCGAGAGAATCCGCACAAGCTATATGTGTAAGCAGTGCAGTGTATCGCTCTGCTTAGAAATATGCTTCGAGGAATACTACACTGTGCGATAGTGAGTAATTCAGTAAGCCGACTTTTCTACTTTTGACTGTATCAATAAATAGTTTTGTTTTATTTGCTTGCCCATCGCACGGGAAATTGTACAAGAAGGGTTATTATAATATCAAAGAATACATAAATGAAAATAACCTCAGAATAAGCAGATCGCCACCGTGCTGGTTATATTAAAATTCATTTAAAAATTATAGTAACAAAATTATTGTAAAGTGAAATAAGTTTACAAAATAACAAGCGGAATTTCTTGTTGTTTTTTTTCCAGGACTTAGGTATTTTCCGAAACAGTGGTAAATAAAAAATGACTTTCAATAAGTACATATTATGCTAAAAGCTATTCTATTATTTTTTAAAAAATACTAGTAATGATATTAAACATTACTAATATTCTCTGTAACCACTTCTGGTAGGCTTAAAATGCTTGTGTTAGAAGTGGTTCACGACAGTAGTTGAATGGTGGATTCAAATCCACGACCTTTCGAGTTTGCGGTTCGCGCCCTGCCATTAGACTACTGATTCTTCGAAATTATATTAATAAACAATCATTAAAAAGTGCCGACCTCCACAAATAATATTATCAAAATATACTTTTCAACATTGTGTGAAGTTTTTTTCTAACCCGGTATGTAAAACATATTATTTGGTCAGACGCAACCCTAGTTTCTACAACCGCCATCTTCTGAGTTTTAGGAATCGTGGAAGGTTTTTGCGAGTTTTTAGACTGAAAGTCGTCTTAAGTATAAGTTTTTAATTTAATAGAAACCAAACAATATTTAGTAGTTTTAAGCTATAAAAATAAACTATTGGATTAGATCTATTTACTACATAACTGAATCTGGTCCGTAATTTTTGTTTGAAATTGTTATCCTTTTTTTTAAATTAAGTCTACCTTTGAGTTTTTTGTCACATATATTAAGGAGTATATATATTTATGGAAAAGAAATTGATATTTTTATTAAAGCTAATAAATTGGCCTTTATTAACATGAGTATAGTTGTTGTTGTTGTAGTTTTTGTTCTAGGTTTTATAGTTGTTGTGTAAATCGGCTACGATTGTCCGTCTAATTGTAGTGTTAAATTGTGAAGCGGCGAGTAGATTCTTTTTTTAGGGTTCCGTACCTCAAAAGGAAAAAACGGAACCCTTATAGGATCACTTTGTTGTCCGTCTGTCTGTCTGTCTGTCAAGACCCTTTTTCTCAGGAAGTGTGGAGGTATCAAGCTGAAATTCATCAAATACTCAAGTCTACTGTCCCTTAGAGCTGAGAAAAAATCAAACTTCTAAGCCAACGCAATCAAGAGATACAGCCGTTTATGCCGTAAATTTTCGACATTCGCAAGGGAATCAAAACCTACAGGGTACTTCCCGGGAACTCAGAATCTTGGAATTTGGTACGAAGCAACGTTTTATAGCACAGATAAAGGAAAAATTGCGAAAAAAATAAATTTTTAGTTACATCATATAATAAAAATAATTATAATAATTTTAAACTTATAAACCTCTCGATTTGTTCAGAACCCTCGGTGCGCGAGTCTGACTCGCACTTTGTCGGTTTTTTTAAATAAAACTTTTTACAAATTTTTAAAAAATAGTGTAAAACTATAGAGTTATCGTGCAAATTTTATTCATATAAAATGTAATATACACAACTTTTGTCAAAATAACAAACGTTACATTGTTGCTCATCTTATCGTCTACAAAAAGCAGTAAGCAAAATTACGCAAGGCCAAATGAGGGTGGCCACGCTGAATGTGTAATACCAATTTTATGAGCAAAGTTCGAAGATTTTTTTGTAATCGAAAGCAAGCAAGCAATTATCCGAAAGAACGTGTAAAATGCTAGGTTTTGTATTTAAAGTATGCAAGGCTTTCAGTAATATCAAGTGCATAAATGCCATTTACTTTACATATGTAAGAAGCTTACTCGAATATGCGAGCTGTGTATGGTCACCACAATACAATATGTATATTGATGCCATTGAATACGCATCCAGAAAAAAAATCATTAAAAACCTAAATTTCAAAATGCATAAAAATTGTGTTATTTACGAAGACAGCTGCCTTTTTTACGGATTTCCACCATTGAGAGATCTGAGCAAGTTGCTCAATATATTCTTGTCAAATTGATTCTCCGGAGATGCTATCGATGATATCGCTTAACGTACCTTCAAAGTGCACTCGTTACACAAATAAACGATTGCATGTTCATTTTTCTCGTACCCGTTATTTATCAAAAACTCAATTCTGTCTAGGATACTACATAATTACGACACCGAATTTTTCGATATAGATCTCTTTTATTCGACTACAAATTATATTTTTAAACAAGTCGTCACCATAAATCATATGTAACGTCATAATGTAGCGTGTTAGTTTATAAAATATAAAAGCATTACACGTAAAGAAGTGCACCCATTCTGGTTTCACGTGTAACGCAGCCAGTATAATTAATAAAAAAAGTGGGAGCTAATCAGCAGATGACAGTGATATGTTTTGAGGGAATAATACATCCGTAGCCACATTTATTCCTAGGTTCGTCACTTAAATTTATAAATAAACAAACACAATTTTTGTGAATATTATTTAGGCTTTGCATGGATAACTATAAATATTTAAAGAAATTTAGATGTTTGCTATGCAAATATAAAATATTCAACTGAAATGCAACAAATAATAATATGCAGTTTAGAGCTTAGCTACGTCGTAGCGAACCAAATTGTGTGACGTTCATATGTCGCTCGTACAAAGACGGTTGAAATGTAAAACTTGCGGTATTTCCATACTGCATCTCACGAGCCTTTATTTAAGACTGATGTTTTAACTTTGTATCAAATAAAATAAATCTTGCCTAGAAATGTTTGAATATGCATTGACACTAATAATATTCCTAAACTGTTGGATTGAAACTTGAATAGTTTTCAGCAAATCATAATTTATTAAATGAAAATAATTTTACGTTTAATATGTTTATTTTAAAATTTTTGTTTTGGGTGCTTTACAATATGAAACTTCGGGAATTAAAAAGTATTTTTTTTGGATAAGGGTGACAAACGAGCACACAGTCCACCTGATGGTAAGGGGTTGCTGTGGCCCATATACATCTACATCTATCTTCGATTATGAATGAAAATGCAGATGCGTTGTTACCCGTGAGGACTAAGATGGAATGCCTTGTTTCCAGTTAAAATGGTGTCCAGTTCTCTACACTCACCATACGAAACACAGCAGCGTTAAGTTGCTATTTTACGATGGTATTCTGTGAGAGCGTGCTCCTTCCCCGGTCGACCCGACCTATTCGTGCTACAACCATAACATGCTGCAGCATGGCTCTACCAAGTTCAAATTAAACGAGATAAAATTGGTAAAATTAGTTTCATTTAGTGCGTATTATTCGCGTAAACATAAGAAATCATCATGAATCAGAAATTAATTTAATTAAATTTAGAATCCTTATATAAAACAAGCTTCAATATGTGTTGCTAGGGGCAGCGTCAGAGTCCATCATCGTACCATATTATGTACATAGATAGATATTGCCATCATCAATCAGCCCACCAAGCGTTACGATTAAGGCAAATTCTTCCTACAACAGAGGATGCTCGTATTCAGCAGTAGGCTTTTAAATAAGCAATTTTTACAATAACAATGAGGTAGTATACATAGCGACGTAAGAATATCCCCTATCTCTTGTAATCCAGTTGGTGTCAATAGTAGAGACACAGGGAAACTGAAACTGGAGATAAACAGCAGCATTTTTCTGATGGCAACTGAAAATAATCAAAAGCTGCGGTTGCTAATTCTCTTGCTGAGCTCGGCAACTATGCTAATACCCTTTTATCAACGGAGGACGCCTTAATAGCAACGGCCATTCAATAGACTGTTATAAATAAATGAAATATATTTGCATTATTTCCGGTTTTTTTATTACAATAAATTGCACAAATTCTGATTTATACGCTAACATGAGCGACAAATTACTGTTTCGTCCTGTCACATATATCACATACCGCTTAATTAAACGTTTCATATCAGCCAATACTGGCTCATTACATTGTAAGGAATGCGAGGCTTGTTTGTCACAAGATTTGCTTGTGTCGTATAATATCACCCTTGTTTTAATCCATATTAAAGATCTACATCCTATTCGGATTTCAAATTCGCCAAATGTCTCGTTATATTTGTTATGATTAATAATTTCATTCAGTCGATTATTAAGTTTTGCAGATTGAAAAAAAGTCTTTCTGTTACAAAGAAATCTCATCAATAATGTTGCATTGATCAAAAAGTTGATAAGTTATAATTGAGACGGTATAGTATATATATATTAACGTAAGTTTATCGACTAAATTGGCGATATATTGCAGATGGGGCAAATTAAGAGTACCCTTAACTGACGAACATGTATGCGTAGCTATATAGATGTAAAGTAGGCGAGTTAGGTGTGTCAGGATACCAAATGCCAGTCCGTAGTCTCTGCCTATCCTTCGAGGTGATAGTTGTAAGTGTTTATGTATGTATGTATGAAGTTCTCCCATTCCTAAAGTTTTGACAAAATATATATACTTAATTATTCATGATTTTTTGTGTCTCACAATTTTGTTCCTTTATTTAAAGGTCGTATTGTAACAGGATTTTAGGAAAGAACACTCATTATAGAGCTGATTGAAGAACACAAACGCTTTCATATATTTACCATGACTTTATTGTTGTTGTAGTTATTGTAAAAAGTATGGTCCTTTAATTTTTACCAAATATTTTAAATACGATCAAGATCTTATATTTATAAAGGCTTTGTAATCATGATGGTTAAAAGTAAAAGTTACAGCCTATATGCACGACCTACTACTGGGCACAGGTCTTCTCTCAATTCTGAGAGGGTTTTAGTGCAAGGAAAGGTCCGCAACGCTGCGTGTTGGCGATCTTCAAATGTCTTCGGAATATATATTTCTTTCTTATTTGTCAGTTATGCAGATTTCTTCACAATGTTTTTCTTCACCGCCGAGCACGTAGTAAATAAGCACTTAAAAGTGCAATTAACAATTTCGTTGGTGCCGGCGGGGATCGTACCCGGTTTTCTCGCGTACTGTGAAACTTACAGCGAGCGCTATGCATCTGAGCTACCACGGATCTGCATACATGATGGTTATGCCAGTATTATCATTTTCTTAACTTTTAAATGCGAAGTTATCTCATACATTCTCTTTTCTATAATATGTGCCAGCTCATAAGGGATTTTGACATATTTGGATAATGGAAATGCTAGAATAGTTTGAAAGACACCAATGTTCAGCACATTTAATATAAGAGCTCCACTTACAGCAGTTTCCCGGAACACATTCCATTATCAATCGATATATAGTATTTATAGTTCCAGCTTGATGACAATTTGTTGAGTCATCTTCTTTTCTAATAAACGCTAATTTATTTAACAGTATATATATATCCGGACCTGTCTGTTGACTTAATTTACTTGGCACACAAGGAGAAAAAAGTCTTTCTTTATGTCCTCTACTAATTTTTATTTATTGGACACGCAGCTTTTCTAATTATTAATTACGCGTATACTAAAAGTTGTAAAATAAATTTCATATGTGTTAGCATGATCCTATGTTAATACGTCTGTTAAAGATACTGCATTTTAGTGGTTTTAATCCTATCTCATTTCAGCCGAGCACAAAACCACTGCTGATTATAGGTCTCCTCTGCAGATTATCACAATACACGACCCTGCATGTTTATGTACTTCAATACTGCACTTACAAATTCGAGCCTGCTACTTTACATTTCTCCCCTGTTTTCATTTCTATGACTATATGGCTGGCCAATTGCTACTACATTCTAATGATTGGTATATAACAGTAACTTTTGTTCTTCTGCAGATATCATCAGATTTTATATTGCAAAAAAACTTTGAGCCTAGATCTTCTTCCTCCTCCATTATATAGACCTCTCCATTATCCGCTACGTGATTTTGACTTTATTCTTTCGGGCAGTGAAGAACTACTTCATGGTTCTAAATTGAGCAACACGCACCGATTGCATATTTTCTTTTAAGTTTTTTAGGCAGTTATATTTAAAACCCAATAAGTAGTTTAAAAATAAGTTGCTTATAACTAGCTTTTCATTATTTAAACTTCGCTATATATCAGTTACATTTATAAAAAGATGATCAATAAATTTCGATTAGTTACAACATAATAAACATTTAAAACTGATTGAATAAAACTAATTTTACGGAAAACGACTTTTTTTTTAATTAAACGCGATAAAATCCGTAAAAGTAGTTTTATTCAATGTGTAGTGTTCGCGTAAATATAAGAAATCTTTATTTAAAACTTATTTAAACATTTAACAGAATTTTTGTTTGCATGTCAATTCAATTAATAATGGTAACACCAAGCTTACTTTACGAGCAGCCCGTCGCAATTTCAAACAGAAAATAATTAAACTGTTATTGACAAACAAACTCATGAAATACTCTGCAATAATTCCACCACTAAATATTTAACGTTCAAATAATGTAGTAATTATAATATTAAAGTCGGTAAAATTACTTTGGCTAAGTCCGCTCAATGAAATAAACTGGTGTTTATTATATAGTTAGAAGAAAACCCAGTGTAGTGTATAGTCAAGAAGCCATCTTTGTGAGCATCGGGCATAGATATTATGTAATAGGTGATAACATGTTTATTGTGCAGAATAATGCAGGTTATTGTATACCCAGCAACCGATCCCAGCAACACTACACACTACACTACACACCGTAGTGTGTATACGACGTAGGTACGGCGTAAATATTGATAAAGGGCGGGAGGTGCTCTTTACACTAGGTAAGATACTTCATTTTATTTCATTGAGCGAACAAAGACAACATAGTTTTTACCAACTTTAATATAATGGATTTCCGCAAAGCAACGTCTGATTCTACTGTTTTTAATTATAATAAATATTTATTGAATATTTTGTTAAAAATTATTTTGCTGGGTCGTAGGATTCCTTTTAGCCTAAGAGTTCGTCTGGGTGGGTATCAACATCTTACTTATTTCTGCGTCAAATCAAAAAAAAGCCAGTATAACTACAATTTGTGAGACATTCCATCTTATTCCACAGAAATGACCAAGACTGGAATGAAGAGGTGTATAGACTGCAGTAACCACTTACGTAAGCTCGTTTGACACTTCAGTTTAAAAAAAAGAAACATCTCATCCTCTTTCATATAATATATACACGTGTGGAAATATGGTTAAAATTTCCACACGGGTATATATATTTGCTTGTTTTCCGCCTTAATTTAGATTTAGATTTTTAACCGAATCGAATCTGAAAAATTATAATTAATATATTTGTCGGTGACGTTGTTATGAGCTATAGCAATGATTATGTATATGTATATATAATTAAATATGATATATGTTGGGTATGTATCTAATAAATATGTATATATATTTGTATATCCAAATGTGTTTAATTTAAATTTTCAATAATTTATCCTTTATATACGTAATGTATTTCGCACCTGACAATAATTTCACTCATTAAATACAAAAGGGCCACAAGCAAGATATAATCAAAATCGTTTTATTGCAAAATATGACCTAAATCGTTGATATTTTATGATGCAAGAGGACATCCATTATCTAAGCTTAAATAACAAACCACACATGACCGCCCTTTTTCATTTGTGTATTTTGCTGACTTACTTCAGTGCAAAACAACTATTTGGTTAGTTGCAACCTGACATCATAATAAATGCACAATAGTTATGCGATAGAGGGTCGCAATTAAAAAAAATAGGAAAATTATTGCAAGCTAAGGTGCCACATTTTGGTAGCCGTTATTCATAAAAAGCATCGTAAGTAAACTTACACTTTATTGTATAGCAAACTGTAATTTATTTAATGCTAAAGTACTGCTTTAAAAATGTGACTATTTTGAATATATTGTATGCATGCATGAGTAGGTTATATTATATATAAACGAAATTATCGTATTTAATTTTAAATAAGTTATGTATTTAAAGCGTTGGAGATATTCGTATTTATTTTTGTTCCATTTCATTTCCGCGTATAATCGTTTTTGGAAACCAGTTATTTTTAAATTTCATTAACTTTAATTTTTATACCACTACACAGTTGTGCAGGCCTGCGGTGGAGATAGACTGATATTTCACCCTAACTTAGAACTTCTGTTGCTGCAGAATCTCAGTCATTCAAAGATCATAATGTCCTATTATACGGTATGGGTTCACACACTGCTCTTAGTGTTAGCATTCCACCACTCAGGATTGATAGTCGACCACCTAGCAAAGATGTTCACCTACAGTCATAAAAACTGGCTTAGTGCGTGTCGGGCCACGCGCAATAAAGAGGTAGGGTTCTGTAGTTGCCCATCACAATACGTGGGCTTTCTTGATAATGAGCATAATAAATGAGTTCGCGGTTTGACTCTTGGGAACAAAAAGAAATTACAACGACCTAAGTCAGGGCTTAAGGGTAGGTGACTTCAACACCAGATTTCTCAATAAATGCTTTTGTTCTAAGGGAACAGCATTAGGGAACTCAGCTCCATCACGCGTAACAATTTTAGGTAGTTTGCTAAATTCAAAAGGGGTTAAATCCCAAAGCTTTTCCAAAAGCTTTTCAAACTGTGCGGGAGAGAAGACCAAAGAGCGGGCTTCGAGGAATCATGCTGCTTTACGGTAACGCCTCTTCACACACCTCCCTTAGAACAAAATCATTTATTGAGGAATCTGGTGTTGAAACTCTAAGTCACCTACCCTAAAGCCCTGACTTAGGTCGTTGTGATTTCTTTTTGTTCCCAAGAGTCAAAGAAAAAATAAAAGGCAAGTTTTTTTCAAGTGCCGAAGAAGCCGTGGCTGCCTACGAAGAAGCAATTTCCGACCTGTCATATTAAGACTGGCAAAAGTGTGTTCAGAGTTGGTTTAGGCAAATGGAATATTTTGAAAAGATGTAAAATAAATATTAATAGTATCTAGAATACTTTTTGTATATCTCAAAAGTTATTGAGTGACCTACGTACATCGTTCACTTTCGACTTGCTGACGATATAGTCCTTTTGGCAGAGTCACCACTAATCTCAGCACCACTAAACTAAGATAAACATACCAACGACACGTGTTTAGCCTCTACACGAGGCTTCCCCAGTTGAAATAGACTCTACGGTGGCTAACCACTAAGTGCGCAGCGAGGCTCGTCGCTCACTTAGCGGTTGTGTGTCTATTCCTCTTCTTAACTGCAATTCTTATTACTTCATTCGAATATGTTATGTCATTAAAAAATCTACATGCTCTGACGCGTTCATTATTGTGCGTAAAATAATGCTCATGATTAATATTCTTTTAATATTACGCGTGCAAAAACACGGATTTAATGATACTTGAAGAATACTGACATATGTGGCCGTCCAATGAGGAAATGAGCTGGCAACTAAAAAGTAAGGTCAGAAGAAACCGCTAAGTGAGCGACGAGCCTCGCTCCGCACTTAGCGGTTAGCCACCGTAGAGTCTATTTCAAATGGGAAAGCCTCGTGTAGAGGCTAAACCCGTGTCGTTGGTATGTTTTTCTTAGTTTAGTGGTGCTAGAATTAGTGGTGACGGGGATAATGCATAAAAGTTACGGAGGGCGATAGGACCTCAAGCTTAATAAGATACATCTTCATATTTTGTTATGCGGATATAAGTAAATAATTTTTTAAGATCTTTAAAATGGCATGAAACCTGGCTTATGCTATGTACTCTTAACTTCATACTGTACATATGTTTACGAATAAATATGTTCTTTATTTCTTATAAAAAAAAAATCTGTTTAATGAACAGTTGATATAAATTTAACTAGATGCATGTCATTCTGTAATGTAAAATCGTGTCATGCATTTATTTTATAGGAAATAATATAGCGAAGTATAAAAATTCTATAAAAATTTGAGATAATGTAGACCGCAGTTGCGTCATTTTGCCTGCCCCTAAGCGATATGCGGACTGTGGGCGACGGCTTGTAACCCTTTTTTACTGTCACATTTAAAACATGTCACACAGAATGAATACTAGACATGATTTATGTCACACAGTGATAGTTTGTAATAATTTCTTATATTTACAGGAATACTAAACATTGAATGTAATTAATTTCTGGATATTATCGCATTAAATTTAACTTATTTGTTGTTCATCCAAAACCAAAATTCACCCAAAACCTCCTGTAATTAAACAAGCAAAAATACGTAAGTTAAATTAAAAGCGATAAAATGTACGTGGTAGAGCCGTGCTGCAGCTCTATTACTCATATAGTTGTAATACACATGGGTTGGCTCGACCGGAGAATGATCTCGCTCTAACAGAATAGTAGTTAAACGCTGCTGTGTTTTATATGGTGAGTGAAGAGAACCGAAGACCCTTTTTACTGGAAACGAGGCTTTCTATCTTAGTCCTCACGGGTGACAACAATTTCAATTTGTAATCGAAGATAGATGTAGATTGGGCACAGCAACCACTTACCATAAAGTAGACTTGCTCGTTTGTTACCATTATATTATTAAAAACAACGCCATGAAATCTATTAAATTAATTTAATTTCAATTGTTAGTATATTTAGAAATGATATTAATTAAATAATATTTTGTAATACTCTGAGAGACAAACATGCAGCGCGCGAGGAGCTTAAAACGCACAATAGACACAATATGCCTTACTTCTATAGTGTTCTGTGTATGACGCTACGTTGCTACGATACTACGCCGCTACGCTGCTACGTTTCTATGCTTCTACGCTGCTACACTTTTCTACCGCAAGGCTGCTATGTAGCTCAGCTGTTGCGTCGCACTGTTATGGTCAAGCGTTGCTTAAAGCTGCACGATGTTAGCATCTGTTTAGGACAGAATACCTCTGCTACTACCTATATTATCTCACAGAATACCAGCGTAAAATAGCAGCATAACGCTGCTGTGTTTCGTATGGTGAGTGTAGAGAACCGAAGACCCTTTTTACTGGAAACGAGATATTCCATCTTAGTCCTCACGGGTGACAACGCATCTGCATTTTGATTCGTAATCGAGAATAAATGTAGATGTCTATGGGCCGCAGCAACCACTTACCATCAGGTGGACTGTGTGCTCGTTTGTCACCCTTCTCCTATAAAAAAATATTTTTTTATTTGCTTTAAATACAAATACATAAAAGTTATGAAGAAACAAATTTTAGACGGCTCACTAACCATCAGTTGAGCCACATACTACTTTACTTCCCTTATGAAAAAAGTAAGAAGATCACTATATTCAACAAGTTGGTGACATGCTAATATTAGGTGTGAGCATAATACGAATATGTCTACTGAACTTGCTGCATTTTTACGTAATAAATTTTACGTAAAATTAATTATTCATCACAATATTTATATTTTAAAATCGTTGCAATATTTAAACACACTAAAGGAGACAATTATTTTTGGGTCCACTACAAATAATAATGTTTATTATTTGTATTACACATAAAAAAGAAAACAATTTATTATAGTCAGCGGACTAAAGATTACATAGAAGCTTAACGGAATATTAAAATCTTGCTAAAATTGAAACGTATGGATAAACATGTTTCGATTAATGTATAAATGAAAAAAAAGATGTGTGTAAGCATTTTTGCAGTTTGTATGAAAAAATTATAAAACAATATTTTTTCGGTATACGGTATGTTAGAGGTTTTAAGTAAGAAAAGAAAGGTATCATTGAAAACTTGGTTTTAGTCGTATTTAATAAAAGTGTTAGCTAATATCGTATAATATTATGTTAAATAATGATCATGAAACGAAATGTGGTAAATCCTTATAATAAAAAATAAGAATACGATATTGAAACATAATATTCATACTGTACGCGACACGAGTATCATCTTAATAATAAATAGCATTAGGTACCAAGTACTTTTATTATGATGACCACGACTTTTTCTCCCACCAGGGTAGCGCCATTTTGTAATGAGGTGAAATATTTTACTGGTTTATTAGTGTGGAAAATTAATTTGTCGAAAAAGTGTAGAGATGAACATTCCGAAATACGTATTGTCTAGATTTGTCATTAAGTTCAGTGTTACTCATTCTCTCTCTAGGTTGCTTTCGTCTGTCATCAATTTGGGCTTTCGTTTCTCTTTTTCTCTGTGATCTTTCTCTAATTCGATGTGTCTCATTGTAATCCTCAATCTTCCTTTCGATCAGATTCTATCGGTGACGATGATTATTTTCTCGTTCCAATTCAACACGCACTTTTTTTTCTTCTATAGATTCATTTTACCGCGCTGTTTTTTGTGAAAAATCGTTTTTTATGCTTCGGCAGCATTTTTAATATTTTAGCTTTTGACACTGCAATTATTTACTACTTGCTTGCACTTTTTACTTTGCGTGAGATGAACACTTCTTATATAAAACCAACTGAAGAACGCGTATCCTGCGTTTCATCTTATATACTCTTCAAAACTACCCCACTACTCAAAAAAAATTCTTGACTATTAAAAAATATTAGGAGATTTCTGGAGAATTCTTCTTTTTTGAATATTTGTAAAGTTAACAGAATTATCTAGAACAGTTTAGGCTGATGAGAATAATTGATAAGTTATTTGAATTGAATTATTCTTAATAAATTAAGAGCATACCAGACAGTCAAAAACATTTTGGTTTATTCTAGAATGATAAGCATAATTTGACAAGTCATTTTAAAACCTTGAATGTAATTTATAATTTTCGAGATATAGATATACGGACGGATGTTAGAATTTTCTGGATTATTCTCGAAAATTTTAAAACACTTCAAAACAGTCTAGACCGATTGAATATTTTTAAACTAATAGAAAACATGTAAACATATTCTAGAACATTCGTAATAATTATTGAAAATTTCGGAACGTTCTAGATAGAATCTCAAGTAAATTTAAACATTGAAATATATTTGAGAAATCTCATATCATTCTAAAAAGTTTTATAATCCAGATCCATATAAATCCAGAACGTTCTAGACTAATTACAGTACCACAATTTTAAAAATATTTTAAAAAGTTACGGGGGTGAAGAAAGTTATCTTCAAATAACTTTTTTCACCCCCGTATCTTCTACACTCATAGCAATCGAATCGCAAGCCACCCCCATAGTGCACGATAAGAGCCTTGTAGCTACTAACTAATACAAACATTATTCGTTATTGATTTGTAGTTTTGGCTTCAGAGTTAAATATAGACACAAACATCTTTCCTTCTATATGTATAGATGCAAAGTATGGAAAACAAATGAAAGTATTGAGTCCTAACGTAAGCAGTCCTTTAAAAAACACTTTGCATCGAGGCAAAAGTATCAATACCAACAAAGAATCGATTATTTTATCGTGTCCCTAGTCCCTAATCATCATTTATTATTTTTTCTTCCTCTATATACTACACTATTATCTATTATTTTTTCTTCCTCTTAGTATTCTTTATTCTTCCTGTAGTTTTGAATAACGCGACAGAGTTTTTCAGAGTTTTTCGGATTTCTCCTTATTATGTGTGGTTTTAAGAAATGGGCTTTTGCAAAAAGCACACTCCAAATTTCATCGTATTTATATACAAAAATACACACTCCAAATTGTCGATTGTACAATCGAGATCGAGAACAGGAATTTTCAAAGTCCATTTAAGGAGGGTAACACTACTCTGTATTTACTTGCCATCACTACATGCCCGGTATTATTTGAACTATATATTACAAATTTAATAACTTACTTTTGTATAAGCAAATTACAAAGAGGAAAAATTTTTAGTGAAAGGTAGCTTCGTTTACACTGAAAATCAATTGAGTTAACGCAAACGATAAAAAATTTATTTTTGTAAAAAAATCCTTATGGATAGTAAAGAACTCATTATAACCTCCATACACAGAAGGTGGCCATTTCGGAAATTTGACAGGTCTAGAAGACTTTTCTTTCATAATTAACTTTTTTTTAATCATTAGTTATGGAAGACACTTGCGAATGTTATACATCGCAGTTATATTCCTATTCTAAAATTTGCAAACGTGATGAAAGCACCACTCAATCTGGTCTTGTTACTAATCAGTATTCACTCTGAAGATACTGGTGACATATTGAAACCCAAATATTTTAGTGTATCTCTGACCCAACGACTTAGCATTTGCGTGGAGGCTGGCCGGTGTGGTTTCTTAAATATCAAGAATAAGGCATTATGTTGAAGAATCTGAAGATTTTTTCCAAATATGTATTAAGGGGTTGAGCTGGACAAATTACGGATTTGTTTTCGAAATAAAATATGACTAGTATGGGCTGATTTGTTTAAACATTAGAGATATTATTTACATGGGGAATTTTCATAACAATTTTATGGATGTTTTCTACATTGTTTTTAATATTTATTATTACACCAGAGATCCGTCCCCACCCCGCACGGGCGACATCTGAACTTCAACAACAGCGCCACTTTTCGGGTCCACATGGAAATCAAAAACATCCAGGGACCCATTCAAACACACATATAATTTCATCAGAATTGGTGAAGCTGTTCGCGAGCCTTAGCAAGACCAACGGACAGCAATTTATTTTCATATGTAGAGATATTTAATATTAATAATTGTAAGAGGTAAAACGTAACACATGTTTTGGCAAGTTTTGCAAACGAGTTAATGTTATTTACAGCTTTTATGTAATCATAATATCAGCAAGTCACTACGTTAAACAATTAGCAAAACATTAAAATAAAAAAAAATAACACAATTAAAAAAGAGAGAGGTATTGAGTGGTGAAGCACTGTAAATAACATATTGAGGGAAGAATCTATGGATGGTACACGAAGAGTGGTTAAATTATTAGATTCTCAACTATAGTGCGAGTGCTGAAACCTAGCCGTGATACTACCTGTGTTTAATAAGTTCCAGTTACTAATCTAAAGGACAAAGCATGAAGTATAATTTATCTCATTCGTATACTTAAATGTTTTTTTATATGATAAGGGTGACAAACGAGCACACAGTCCACTGATGGTAAGTGGTTGCTGCGGCCCATAGACATCTACATCTATCCTCGTTTGCGAATCAAAATGCAGATGCGTTGTCACCCGTGAGGACTAAGATGGAATGCCTCATTTCCAGTAAAAAGGGCCGTTACGTTTACGTTAATAATATTCAAAACATCAAAACTAAATTTATCTTCAACCTATATAACACATAAAAAATTTAAATGTAGTTGTTGTGATATTTTATGTCATTCAGTCAAACTGTGCTCATTTCATACGTCTCTGTGTATGACATGCCAAACACACAGCATTTCTTTTTGTACGTTGTTGGATTCTGGGTATTAATATAATAATAATGAGAAATCCAATGCCGGAGGTCAGTCTCAACAGAGATTTGCCATACAAGACAGGGTTTTAGTGCATGAGTGTGTGCAAGCGTAACGTGCTTTCTGAAGCACGGAGTTGATACATCTCTAACTTTCAGACTCCGAGCTTGTACTGAGAATATCTTGACAGACAAATGCAGTTACTGATTTTGGCCCGGCCCGGTTTCGTACCCAGGAACTTATGATCTACACTCACACTTACAAACACTAGACAAACTAGGCAATCGTGGGTATAGTGCTGGTGGATCTGGATGGTATTTAATGTGTACCTAATTAATATTTGTAAAAATTCCTAATATACACGTAAGTAAATAGTACATGCAGTAAATTCTTATGAATGCATCAAAATAAAGAAAAAAAGCCCGTCTTGTAGTATGACAGAGCATATTACAACTTTTTAATGAAATGTCAGTCCACGTGATGGTAAATGTCTACTGCAACGAAATAGGCTACGTTATCAGTTGACAGCTGCGTTGTCACCTCTGGTCTCACAACTAAGATGTACTGCTTCACAGCCTCTAATTATACCGGCTCTGAATAACCTTCATACCGCAACACAGTGCAAGCACTGCAATTTGGTGGAAGAAATAATTTAATGATGTTAATAATAATACCTAAGTGCGTAATATTTCCTAAAAGAAACGAATAACTTCTTTTTTAATAGTTAAAGTGTGACAAACGATTACACAGTCCACCTGATGATAAATGGATGCTTTGGCCCATAGCCGTCTACATTTTTCCCAAATTAAGTATCAAAACGCAGATACGTTGCCACCCCTGATGACTAAGATGGAATGCTTCGTTTCCAGTTAAAAACGAAAAACACTCACCATACGATACACAGGAACACTACGCTATTATATATTTTTACGTTGGTGTTCTGTGAGAGCGTAGTCATTCCCCAGTCGAACAAACCCATTTGCTCTACAATCATAATACATCTGCAACGTAGCTCCTTTACGTAATTTTACGTAGTTCTATTTTATTTAAATTCCGTTTCTACCCTACATTTAATAATTGTTTAAAAAAATCTTTTACGACTCACTGATCGAAGATTGTTCAGATTTTCATAAGAGTATGAGGATTAAAAGTACATCTATTAAAATAACATTGCTTTGCTTTCTTCATATTCCTCACTCATAACAACGTAGCATAAGAGGGTTCCTCAGCCGATTGTTTTTTATCTTTGTATTCGCTTAAAAGTTCATACCTGCTTCATTATATGTGCAAGAGCCAAACTGCAGCTTTGTATTATAGCTGCGACACGAATATGTCAAATTAATCGGCGAAAAATACCAGCGTAAAATAAGCAGTAATAATAGTTTATAAACTACCTGGGAAACTAAAAGATGCCAACAGTATTCTATTTCGAATACAATTGATGTCTCTTTTCTACGTAAAATGTACAATACATTGAGAGAGTTTTTGACTGACCAAGTGTAACTACCCCGTAATATTATTATGTTAAAATTTTAAATAGTGACAAAGCTATCATAGTTAGTAATCTAGATTTCGAACTGATTTTTATAAAGGTTAAGTAATTCTAAAACTAAAACTCACTTTTAATTGGCGGTGTAAGACTGTCTGTCTGTAACTGTACGATGTCGGCCGGTCGTCTTACGATCTTCGTAGCTTGAATCTTCAGAACGATTCATCGTTTGATATTGCGATAAACAAATCGCAGGGTTATTTTAATTTTTTGTAGAATATTGAAAATCTCTTTTAGAGCGTAACCACAGCGGTGCAACGCGATAACCGCTACTCTATCTTCTTTTTTCGACCGCTCCATATTTACAAATGAATGAAAATTAATGTCTTTTTTATTTTCGGCATGCGCAAACGTTATTGTTTTAAAATTGGTGAAGTTCATCAAGCCAGTATTCAAAAATTTTAAATAATTAGGTTTTGACAGAACTTATGACCCGACTAAGTAATTTTTAAGATGAGTTGCATTTCAATCTTGTCATTTTTAATCACTTCTATAGGAAATTGGGAATAAAAATTCAGATGAGGGTTAGACTTATATTGTCTATTATAAAATTTCCCTTAATTGACAGTAAATTAATGTCTAAAATCTTTAACATTTGATCCAGCTCAATGCTTGCTTTCCCCATCGAAAGAAACGTTCAAGTATTTATCTTGTTTTCCTCTTAGATGCTAAACTATTACTCAACTAGTCTTCGCACTAAAACTATAATGCAAGACTCGTTTTAAAGTCTTCTTTCAATTTCACATGTTGTTTGCGTAAAGTGCTTTTTTTATAGGATAAGGGTGACAAACGAGCACACAGTCCACCTGATGGCAAGTGGTTGCTACGGCCCATAGACATCTGACATCTATCCTCTATTACAATTCAAAATGTAAATGCGTTATCACCCGTGAGGACTAAGATGGAATGCCTCATTTCCAGTCAAAATGGCCTCCGGCCACCTGCACTCACCAAGCGAAACGCAGAGGTAAATCTCTACTTCACGCTGGTATTCTGTGAGGTCGTGGTACCTTCCCGCTTCGAGCCGGCCCATCCGTGCGACAGCAAAAGCTGCCGCGTGGCTCTACCAAAAAAAAGGAAACAAAGGAAATTATTATAAAAACTCTTCTGCAGAGCCTTAAATTTAATATTTTGCAGACCACTGCTGGATACAATTATATTCGTCGTTTGCGTTATCCAAAACCGCAGAGTAAAATTTCAGATATAATTACGTCGCTGGCTTACTAATTGAATAATGATCTTCCGCACGATTATGAATACGTCGCTCATTTGCGATTACCACGTCTCTTAAATTTTTTTGCGCGGAAGAGTAATTCTTTTTCTAAACTAGAAATAGCCTAAGTTACTTCTTATATCATCAGCTGTGTGCCAGTGAAAGTCTTGTCAAAAGCGTTCAAGCCATTTCGAAGATTAACCGGAACAAACAGACACACAAAAATTATAAAATTGTTCTTTTGTTAAAAGTACAATATATTATACTTTCATATTATGCATTAAGTAAGAAGCAGTTATTTTGAAATTACAAATAGACACTTCAATTTTATTTATTTGAGTAGATTAAGCCAATCTGAGAAATCGATCAACATACATAAAACCATACGCGTTAAATTTAGGACCTTCTTGTTTTAGAACTTGTTTAAAATTAAACAGTTTTTGACACATAATATTATTCTATTTTCTTGGTTACGGAAAATATAATACTATCAATTAATCTTAGACAGTATTCGCCTTTCCTGAAACAAAAGCATCTCTTGCTTCAAGAATTCGTTACATTTTCTTTTTAGATGCAAAACTATTACTCAACTCGTCTTTGCGCTTAAAGACAATGCAAGACCAATTTAATACGTTTCTCCCGTTTCCACACATTCTTTCTCTGTATAAATGGGTAGAGAGTCTTTATTCTGTATTCTATATATCTTGCTGTATTTTGTTGCACATATATTCAGAAGAAAACTATTATGTTGCTTTATTTTTGTCGTCATATGTCATGTAATTATATGTTTAGTAATCTTCTGAAAATGGAAGAGGCTTACAATTCGACTATTATGTTATTTTTTGTATGTTTGTTTTGCGATATCTTCGTTATTTGTGAACCTTTTTCGATAATTCTTATTTAATTAAATAGAGTATACTTTAGGAATAGTCGCGTATAAATTTAGAGTATAAATTCTACCCATATAGTTAGCAAAATAGGGGATAAGATATAATGATATAATAGTTTATGATGTGTAATATTTTATTATGTATTATGACTTCAGAATATAAAATAAATTAATCTTTTTTTTAGTTCTTTTTTATTATTAAATGTTTTTCAAGTTGTAAAAGTCCGTTGCTAGACATGGGCCTCTCCTGTTGTCTTATTTGTTTTACTTGGCAGGCGGGTTGATGACGAGAGTTACAGAGGTCGTGCTTTTGAGACTGCTGCCCGTCGCCGGTCTGAGTAGTTTAAGTGCAGCATGAACGGGATAGTTGAACCATGGTCCACCCGATAGTAAGTCGATGCTTTGGCCTGTAGATATACTGATATTTCACACTGGTATTCTATCAGAGCGTGGTATTGTCCCGCTTGAGCCCCCATCAATTCATGCTACAACTATAATATAGCTGCAGCGTGGCTCTAGCACGTGTAAAATCGGAAGCTGTAGGTATTTTTCTGGCATTACCCATAGATGCCTCTTATGACATCCACAAGCAAAACGAAATGGAAATGAAATTTTGCATTCATGTTTAGTTTGGATGACAATGCATGGTTATGGTAGATGACTTTCTAGATATTTTCTATGGACTCCCATGATATGGATATCAAATAAAAAGGGTTTGTTTTAAAGAATACGAAAATAAAACGACGTCACTCTAAATCCAATATAGTGAACTATGTTTTTTTATGCAGCGCCATGATTGGTTATCAAATGCAAGGGTTCCCGACTAAACGGTAAGACGGAATTTTTTCTAACTTTACACAAAGTCACCTCTTTCAAACAGCCATGAGATAAACAAAAGTGATAAAAGTACTAATTCAACTAAATCTAGCACTGTTAATTTTTAATAATGTGCAAGCATACCATTGCCTTTTTTGCCGACTTCCAAAAAAGAACTTCTCAATTGGATTGTGTAATCTTTTATTAATATCTCCATTGTGTGTAAACTGATTAAATAATTCCTTTTAACTTAACAGGTTATATTTTAGATAGGTTTACTTCAGGTAATTTTTAATAAATGCAAAATTTTGAGAAAAACTCTACCTGTAAGGTTGTGAAAATAAGTAATGAAGTTTTTAATGTCACTATTTAAACGACATTCTTGTTGCTTTATATTATGTATAAATTTATATTATTCTATAATGTTCATATATATAATATATAATGAATATATGTATATAATAAAAATCGTAAAGTTCCCCCAAGCAAAATGTGCGGTGCGTGCTATGAGTACAATATTCGTATGGTTAAAATTACAAACTTATAACTGCCTTGTAGAATATTAACTATAATGAAGCAAGAGCATTTTTTATATATATTTTTTTTATATCGAAGTGGGGGCAAACGAGCATGCGGCTCACCTAATGATAAGTGACTACCGCCGCCCATGAACAACAGCAACACCAGGGGAATTGCAGGTGCGTTGTCGTCCTTTTAGAAAGGAGTAAGCTCATTTCTTGAAGGCCCCTAAGTCGTATCGGTCCGGTAAAATTGCCAGTGGTAAACAATTCCACAGAGAAGTTGTACAAGGAAGAAAACTCCTAGTACATCGTACAGCGGTGGACCGCCAAGCATCCAGATGGTGAGTATGGTATTGTGAATTTTGAGGCAATGTGCGTTCGTGAAATTTGGCGGTTAGAATTAATCCGACAAATTCCTCATAGCATCCCCCGTGGTAGATACGATAGAAAATGCAAAGGGGTGCAACATCCCTACGAAACGCCAGTGAATCGAGCCGATCAGATAGAACGCGATCGTCGACGATTCGAACCACTCTGCGTTAGATGCGATCAAGTGGAAGGAGCTGGCACTGGGGTGTCCCGTCCTAGAGATGACAACATTATTACATGTGAAGCCGTACTTGCGCTTTGTAAATATGCAAGCGATGTGCCGGCATGAAAACTGTCTTGCTCTGCTGAGCACGCCAAGCTTTTTAGTGGTCAATTTGACCCTCCCTTCCAATTGACCACAAAACTGCATACTATTCGATATGTCGACACCGAGGATTCCGATACTAGCTGTGGTAGTAACAAGAGTGCCTTGAAACTGAAGAGATACTACAAAGGGGTTCTTTTTAGTGGTAATCGTGAAAACTTTTGTCTTCTGGGGGTTGAACTGAAATAGATTTAGTCGCCTTCAAACCAAAACTTTGTTCAGCAAAGACTCTATTTCATACTAAGGTAATCGGCGATGTTTTCCCCGAAAAATATTGGCACGGCCGGTGTATAAGGCATCACCAGTGCTGTCGTCTGCATAGCAATGAATGTTACCAGTTTGCAACATATCATTGATGTGCAGAGGAAACAACGTTGGTGATAGCACACAGCCTTGTGGAATACAATTCACTATAATAGGCTTATAATCAGAGCATGCACCGTCTACTACGACCTTGATGCTTCGGTCAGCAAGGAAACTGGTAATCCAATTGCACCATTTCTCGGATAGCCCATAGGAAGGGAGCTTCGAAAGAAGCGGTTTGTGCCAAACCCGATCGAAGGCCTTAGCAATGTCAAAACTAACGGCCAACGCCTCCCGACTCTACTGCCTCCATCCATCTATGAGTCAGGTAGACTAGAAGATCACAAGCTGATCGACCCCGACCAAAACCGTATTGGCGGTTACTAATCAGCTGGTGATCCTCAAGGTACCGCATGATCTGGCAGTTAATAATGGATTTTATTATTTTGGCGAACAATGAGGTAATGGCGATAGGCCTGTAGTTGGACGGGTCTGAGCAGTCGCCTTTTTTAGGGATTGGGTGGACAAAAGCTGTCTTCCATGATTTCAGGACTACGCCTAGGGAGTAAGAGTATCGAAAAAGACGCGTTAGGACCGGTGTCAACTCCGGAGCACACGTCGTCAGCACAATTGGGGGGATTCCGTCAGGCCCACTCGACTTCTGGATGCCCAGGGAGAGGAGTGTTTTGCGAAGTGAAGACCCGTTCGAATGCCGTTGCTATGTTCAAACTTACGGCCAGTGCCTGCCCCATGGACTCTACTGCCTCCGCGCCCATCTATGAGTCAGACCAGAGATTACCAGCTGATGGACCTTGACGAAAACCGTATCAGCGGTCACTAATCAGCTGGTGATCCTCAAGGTACCTTAAGAGCTGGCAGTTTATAATTGACTCCATTACTGTGAAGTACAAGGAAGTGATGGTGATAGGCCTGTAGTTGGAAGGGTCTGAACGGTCGCCCTTTTTAGGGATCGCGTGAACCAAAGCTGTATTCCATGAGTTCTGGACAACACCTTGGCAGTAGAAGTACCGGAAAAGATACGATAAATCCGGTGCTAACTCCGGAGCACGCGTTTTCTGCACAATGGGAGTAACTCCATCAGACCCACTTGAGTTACTGACGTCCAGGTAGATGAGTGTGAACTGAGCGTTGTGTAAACCGTACATCCGCCATGGAGCATTCACACTACGGCTTGTTCGGCGGTGTCTTTCCACCGTCATTGAGAGTCAAGTTGGATGCAAAGAGAGGGCCTATCATATCGGTTTTCTTCTTTGTGGCAAGGGTCAGTGAGTCTTCCTCTCTGTGCAGAGATGGAAGGGATGTTTGACAGATGTTCCATTGAGAGCCTTGGCAAGATACCAGCATGCGCGGGTTTCCGAAGGAAGGTGAACTAGCTTCTCGCTAATTCTGCCGGTGTACTCAGACCTTGCCTTGGAAATTACTCTTTTGAAGGACCTGGAGGCGGAATTATATTTCTTTTTAAAAGCGCCAGTGTTTACATCCCGAGACGTTGATGCGTTAGCCCATGGCCGGTAGCACTTCAGCTTAAAGCGTGATGATATTTACAGGAGTGACCAAACTATGGCAGGGATCTGCCGCCGTTGGCACTACAGATAATGGAATATAAAGTTTCATACCCAGAAGTACTACATCAGCAACAGAATCAGTAACAACGCTGGGATCTTCCGGCGAAAAGCAAACCCACTCTCAAGGGTGGAATGCAAAAAAACACCGCATCCTATCCCAATCGGTCGACCTATAGTACCAAACAGGGCGGCAGTCTGCAGAATGTAACCGCGTAAGTAGTGTGAGTGGCTTCACACTGCGGACAAAACAATGGTTCGACGAACCTAAAGGAGCGTTGACGGAAACCTGATATCCGTCCGGATGAGAGGTCTGCAGAAGGTCCAATAGGGAAGGTGCATTATCCTCCACATCTGGAATATGCATAGGCGAAATAACCAGCTATGTAAGACCATATGCCAAGGCAGTTATAAACAGATCTCCGAGCATGATCGGTTTAACGTGAACGAGCATTCTATTTATTGCAGTTTCTGGCGTTGTTCGACCATATGTTAACCATTTTGCCTGAGAAATGACACACACTAGTTTTACTCTAAGTTCATGATCTTAATTCATATTTGGAATTACAATATAATATGATAATTAAAATCACCGTGATATCTGTTAATTATATTATTTGCAACAAACACTCTTTTAGTCTAACTAACTGTAATGGGGTACTGCAGTTCATAGTCCCATGTAAGTAACTTGGAACTATAAAGGACTCAGAATCATTGTTACCGTTGATGGCTAGGATGATAAGTCTTAAAGCCTACTTTAATATTACTACTAGATACCTAAGTGCTGCCGAAACACTAGAAACCGAAACACAGTGGTTCCGGCAGAAATAAGCAAAGCCCTACCACCCAGACACTTAATATAATCATCGTTATATTAATACATGAACATTGATTATTTAAGTACCTGAGTATCGATGTTTTAAGTACCTGGATTGACGCAACAAAACCGGGATCTGTATTCGGCGCATATGGTTTTTTTTAAATATATTTTTCACGAATTGACGGTAGCGATTGATACTGATGTTAACTGAACCGTTTTAAATTATTATTTTTTATTTAATGACCACAGTCGAATCAAATAGAAACTTTAATTACACTATGGCACTACTCCAAAGTATACGAGTATATAGAATAACTCAGTACTAACACACGAAATACACACACCAGCACAAAAACGATGTGTTTTAATCGTTTAGACATCTTAAGAGTATGACAAAATGACAATGGTTATAATAACTTCATAATTATTTATGCCTCAAAAATTATGTTGTGGTTGAATATAAAAAGTTAATGGTTTATTTAGCCAGGGATGATATTTTCCAAATTACTTTAAAAATAACTGTAGCTTCGCATGAGAAACTCAAAACAATGAAAAAACTGCAATAGCCCAAACTTTTCCTACAAACTCTCATTCTCTTCATTTAGTAGTTGCTTTCATACATAAGGACGCAGTAGGAATACTTTCAATTGTTAAATAAGAATGCTTTAGTTACAGCGATTAAACTGTTTTTCAACAAAAGTTTTGCATTTCACAACAACTTAGAAATATTTTAACTAAAGTGATTTTTCATCTTAATCTCACCTGCACAATAAGATATTTACTGTGGATAAAAGGAACTCAACGCTCGCAAAAGAAAAAAAAACCAACTGCCGCTGTTGCTTCTCCCTGATGCACCACTAGTAAAGCGACAAAAGTAAATATATATTATATGTAAGCCAAAATAGGAAAAAACTTCCTAACATGTGTTAAATAAATATTAAATTTTAGAAAACCATCTTCTGAGCGCGTTGACTTCATTAAAATGTCACTACCATCCGATATTGCACGGCCCATCTCTTTTGAGACTGTAAAAATGGCACTGGCCCGCAAGCCTAAAAAGTACGGCACATTCTTAAGGGAAATCATTTTATATGCTCGGGCCCCTATAAGTTGGCACGGTGTGAATGGTGCGAGAGAATCCGCACAAGCTATATGTGTAAGCAGTGCAGTGTATCGCTCTGCTTAGAAATATGCTTCGAGGAATACTACACTGTGCGATAGTAAGTAATTCAGCAAGCCGACTTTTCTACTTTTGACTGTATCAATAAATAGATTTGTTTTTATTTGCTTGCCCATCGCACAGGAAATTGTAGAAGTAGGGTTATTATAATATCAAAGAATACATAAATGATAATAACCCCCAGAATAAGCTGATCGCCACCATGCTGGTTCTATTAAAATTCATTTAAAAATTGTACTAACAAAATTATTGTAAATTGAAATATGTTTACAAAATAGCCAGCAGAATTTCTTGTTGGTTCGTCACAGAACTTTGGTATTTTCCGAAACAGTGGTAAATAAAAAATGACTTTCAATATGTACATATTATGGAAAAATCTATATTAAATAAAAGCTATTCTATTATATTAATAAACCCTCATTAAAAATACTGACCTCCACAAATAATATTATTAAAATATATTTTTCAACATTTTGTAAAGTTTTCTTCTAACCCGGTACGTAAAACATATTATTTGGTCAGACGCAACCCTAGTTTCTACAACCGTCATCTTCTGAGTTTTAGGAATCGTTGAAGGTCTTTGCGAGTTTTTAGACTGAAAGTCGTCTTAAGTATAAGTTTTTAATTTAACGGTTTTTTTTGTAATCGAAAGCAAGCAAGCAATTATTAGAAAGAACGTGTAAAATGCTATTTAGACTATGCAAAGCTTTCAGTAATGTCAAGTGCATAAATGCCATTTACTTTACATATGTAAGAAGCTTACTCGAATATTCGAGGTCTATAGGGTAACTACAGTACGTTAAGAATAGCGATGCCATTGAATTCATCCAGAAAAAAAATTAAAAACCTAAATTTCAAAATGCATAAAAATTGTGTTATTTACGAAGGCAGCTGTACGGATTTCCATAATTGAGAGATCTGAGCAAGTTGGTCAATATGTTATTTTTGCATAGACTGTTCACAGGTCAAATAGATTCTCCGTAGGTGCTATCGATGATATCGCTTAACGTACCTTCAAAGTGCATCGGTCACACAAATAGACGTTTATTCCATATACATTTTTCTCAAACCCGTTATTTATCAAAAACTCAATTCTGTCTATGATACTACATAATTACGACACCGAATTTTTCGATATAGATCTCTTTAATTCGACCACAAATTATATTTTTAAACAAGTTGTTACCATAAATCTTATGTAACGTCATTATATAGCGCGTTAATTTATTAAATATTAAAGCATTACACATAAAGAAGTGCACCCATACTGATTTTACGTGTAACGCAGCCAGTATAATTAATACAAAATGTGGGGGCTAATCAGCAGATGACAGTAATATGTTTTGAGGGAATAATACATCCGTAGACACTTTCATTCCTAGGTTCATCACTTAAATTATGAAGAAAAAAAACACAACGTTTGTAAATATTATTTAGGCTTTTCATGGGTAACTTTAAATACTTAAAGAAATTTAAATGTTTGCTATACAAATGTTAAATATTCAACTGAAATGCAACAAATAATAATATGCAGTTTAGAGCTTAGCTACGACGTAGCGAACCAAATTGTGTGACGTTCATATGTCGCTCGTACAAAGACGGTTGAAATGTAAACCTTGCGGTATTTCCATACTGCATCTCACGAGCCTTTATTTAAGACTGATGTTTTAACTTTGTATAAAATAAAATATATCTTGCCTAGAAATGTTTGAATATGCATTGACACTAATGATATTCCGAAACTGTTGGATTGAAACTTGAATAGTTTTCAACAAATCAGAATTTATTAAATGAAAATAATTTTACGTTTATTATGTTTATTTTAAAATTTTTGTTTTATGTGCTTAACAATATGAAACTTCGGGAATTAAAAAGAATTTTTTTAAGATAAGGGTGGCAAACGAGCACACAGTCCACCTGATGGTAAGGGGTTGCTGTTGCCCATAGACATCTACATCTATCTTCGATTATGAATCAAAATGCAGATGCGTTGTCAACCGTGAGGACTAAGATGGAATACCTCGTTTCCAGTTAAAAGGTTGTCCGGTTCTCTACACTCACCATACGAAACACAGCAGAGTTAAGTTACTATTTTACGCTGGTATTCTGTGAGAGCGTGGTCCTTCCCCGGTCGAGCCGACCTATTCGTGCTACAACCGTAACATAGCTGCAGAATGGTTCTACCACATTAAAATTAAACGAGACAAAATTCGTAAAATTAGTTTTCTTTAATGCGTAGTATTCGATAAGAAATCATTATGAATCAGAAATTAATTTAATTAAATATAAAATCCTTATTTAAAACAAGCTTTAATATGTGTTGCTAGGGGCAGCGTCAGAGTCCATCATCGTGCCATATTATCTATGTAGATAGATATGGTGGCAGATCATGAATCAGCCCACCAAGCGTTACGATTAAGGCAAATTCTTCCTACAACAGAACATCCCCGTATCCAACATTAGGCTTATAAAGAAGCTGCTTCTTTAAATTTTTAAAGTTTTTACAATAACAATGATGAATAGTATACATAGCGACGACGGATATCCCCTATCTCTTGTAATCCAGTTGGTGTCAATAGGAGAGACACAGGGAAACTGAAATTGGAGATAAACAGCAGCAATTTTCTGATGGCAACTGAAAATAATCAAAAGCTGCGGTTGCTAATTCTCTTGCTGAGCTCGGCAACTACATACCCCCCCCCCCCCCCAGAATCAATGGAGGGGGCCTAAATAGCAACGGCCTTTCAATAGACTGTAATAAATAAATGAAATATATTTGCATTATTTCCGGTTTTTTTTATTACAATAAATTTTGATTTATACGCTAACATGAGAGACAAATTATTCTTTCGTCCTGTCACATATATCACATACCGCTTAATTAAACGTTTCATATCAGCCGCGACTGGCTCATTACATCGTAAGGAATGCTCGGCTTGTTTGTCACAAGATTTGCTTGTGTCATATAATATCACCCTTGTTTCATCTTAAGCAATGTTGAATCTTAAGCAGATTTCAAATTCGCCAAATGTCTCGTTATATTTGTTGAGATTAATAATTTAATTCAGGCGATGTTAAGTTTTAAAGAATTAAAAAAGGCTTTCTGTCTTCAAGATATCTCATCAACAATGTTGCCTTGCTTAAAAAGGTGATAAGTTATAAGTGAGCCGGTATAGTAGTATATTAACAAAAGTATATTGACCAAATTGGCGACATATTGAAGATAGGGCAAATTAAGAATACCCTCAACCGACGAACATGTTTGCGTAGGTATATGGATGTAAAGGAGACGAGACAGCTGTGTCAGGATAACAAATGGCAGTCCGTAGTCTCTGCCTACCCTTCGGGGTAATTGGCGTGAGTGTTTATGTATGTATGTATGCATGTATGAAGTACTCCCATTTCTAAAGTTTTGACAAAATGTACAGACTCAATTGTATGTTCTTTGTGTCTCACGACTTTGTTCCTTTATTAAAAGGTCGTATTGTAACAGGATTTTAGGAAAGAACACTCATTATAGATTGAAGAACACAAGCGCTAAAATATATTTTCTATCTGGTTTTATTGTTCTTAAAATTATTTTAAAAAGTAAGGTCTTTTAATTTATACGATAAATTTTTAAATAATATGAAGATTTTTTTAAACCTTATATTTTTAAAGGACTTGTTATAATCATGGTTATGCCAGTATTATCATTTCCTTAATTTTGTATACCTACAAAGATATTTTATGCATCCTCTTTTCTATAATATATGCCAGTTCATAAACCATTTTGACTTCTTTGTATAATGGAGATGCCAGAATACGTAAGTCACTCAATAAATTTTGAGATGTTCGAAATTTAAAAATGAAACGCACCCATTTTATGTTTCTAAAAAGCAAATTTATTTAAAAATGGAAATCCATAAGCCAATTGCTCAATATTAAAAAAAGAAAGTTCTATTATGTTTTCTGCAACGCTTCCCGCGCTTTTCAGATGGATATTAACCGTGAACATTTGATGACCGAACAATTAAGTTTACAACGGTTACAATCAACATTAACGGACTCAGCTCCATCACGCGTCACAATTTTTAGGTGGTTTTCTGAATTCAAAAGGGGTAACATTAATCTTAAAGTGCCCAAAAAACCGGGACCCCGCAAAAAGCAGTAACGTCAGAAAATGTATGGACTACTGAAATGTTGGTGCGAGTAGAGCCACGAATCTTGTATACGCACATCGTAAAGATTGTAGGCATTAGTTCGGGTAGCATTCATACCATCCTACGTCAAAATTTTGGAGTGAGGAAGCTTTGTTATCGATGGATCCTCCGTTTGCACTCCGAAAGAAAAAAAAACGGACTCGTGTGGATTGGTGCCATGAAATGCGTCTGCGTTTTGAAAACGGGGCATCTGGGCGTGTTTCAGAAATTGTTACTGGTGACAAGACATTAATCTATCAATATGATTCGGAAAATTAAAGGCAATCGTTGGTATGAGTCTACTCAGAAGGACAGTTACCGACAAAACTGAAAAGATCTCGCAACGTCGGCAAAAAATGGTGGCTAGTTTTTTTTTCACGGAGCGGACATTTGTCGACGTCAATGCTGGAAAATTGTACGTCAGTCAACTGTGAATGGTATATTTTAGTTGCATTACCCAAAGTTTTCAAGCTGTGCGGGAGAGAAGACTACCCGGTTTCGGGGAATTATATTGCATCACAATAAATATACCTTAGAACAAAAGCATTTATTGAGGAATCTGGTATTGAAACTCTACGTCACCCACCCTATAGCCCTAAATTAGCTCCGTGTGATTTCTTTATGTTCCCAAGAGTAAAAAATTAAAATAAAAGGCAAGTTTTTTCAAGCCCCGAAGAAACCGTGGTTGCCTACGAAGAAGCGATTTCTGACCTGTCAGATCAAGACTGGCAAAAGTGTTTTCAGAGTTGGTTTAGGCGCATGGAACTTTGTATAGAGCATGATGGAGAATATTTTGAAAAGATGTAAAATAAATATTAATAATATCTAGAATACTTTTTTAAGTTCCGTAGCCAAATGGCAAAAAACGGAACCCATATGGATTCGTCATGTCTGTCTGTCTGTCTGTCCGTCCGTATGTCACAGCCACTTTTTTCCGAAACTATAAGAACAATGCTGTTGAAACATGGTATGTAAATGTATTCTGTGAACCGCATTAAGATTTTCACACAAAATTAGAAAAAAAAAACAATAAATTTTGGGGCTTCCCCATTCTTAGAACTGAAACTCAAAAATAAATTTTTCATTAAACCCATACGTGTGGAGAATCTATGGATAGGTCTTCAAAAATGATATTGAGGTTTTCTATATAATTTTTTTCTAAACTGAATAGTTTGCGCGAGAAAAATTTCCAAAGTGGTAAAATGTATGGTAATGTAGTGGTAATAAGAGAGTGATAAAACTAAAAAAAATATATGATGTACATTACCAGTGGTTTGGTTCTTAACAGTGGTAGAGCCACGCGGCAGCTTTTGCTGTCGCACGGATGGGCCGGCTCGAACCGGGGTGGTACCACGACCTCACAGAATACCAGCGTGAAGTAGAGGTTTACCTCTGCGTTTCGCTTGGTGAGTGCAGGTGGCCGGAGGCCCTTTTTACAGGAAATGTGGCATTCCATCTAAGTCCTCACGGGTGACAACGCATCTGCATTTTGATTCGCAAACGAGGATAGATGTAGATGTCTATGGGCCGCAGCAACCATTTACCATCAGGTGGACTGTGTGCTCGTTTGTCACCCTTATCCTATAAAAAAAATTACCATGTAAACTTCCACCGAAAATTGAATTTGACGAGATCTGGTACGTAGTTTTTTATTAATAAGTCATTAATTGTAAATTATGTTATTTGCTGCTACGGGACCGTTCATGGGCGAGTCCGACTCGTACTTGGCCGCTTTTTTGTATATCTCAAAACTTATTGACTGATCTACGTAGTTTGGAAGACACCAATATTCAGCACATTTAATATAAGGGCTCCACTTACAGCAGCTCCCTGAAACACATTCCATTATCAATTGATAATTAGCATATATAGTTCCAGCCTGATGACAATATGTTGAGTCACCTTTTTTGTAAGAAACGCTAATTTATTTAACAGTTTGTATATCCGGACCTATCTATCTTAACTAACTAGGCAAACAAGGAGCAGCTATTCTAATCACAATATTATTTTACGCGTATTGTGAACTACGCATATACTAAAACTTGTAAAATAAATTTCATATGTGTTAGCGAGATTTAACTCGCGTTTCGTGACATGAGATTTAAAAGGACCCCTTATATTCCATCTTAACACAGTTGTTAATGCTACTGCATGTCAGTAGTTTTAATATTATCTCATAAAAAACCACTGCTGATCTTAGATCTCTTCAGTAGATTATTACGATACACGGCACTCCATGTTTATGTAGTTCAATACTGCACTTTCATTTACCTTTCTACCCTGTTGTCACTTCTTCGAAATATATGACTGGTCAATTGCTGCTACATTCTAATGATTGGTATGTCATAGTAACTTTTGTTCTTCTGCAGATATCATTAGATTTTATCCTGCCATAAACTAAGCATACATCTTCTTCCTCCTCCCTTTTATAGACCTCTCCATTATCCGCTACCTGGTTTTGATTTTCTTCTTTCGGCCAGTGAAGAACCACTTCTTGGTCCTAAAAATTAGCAACATGCACTGATTACATCTTTTGTTTTAAGATTCTTAGGTAGTTATATTAAAAACCTAATAATAAGTTTAAAAATAAGTTGCTTATAACTAGCTTTGCATTATTTAAACTTTTTATATGTCAGTTACATTTCTAAATAGATGATCAATAAATTTCGATTAGTTACAACATAATAAGCATTTAAAACATATTTAAACATTTAAAACATATTAATAAATTTAACATAATTTTTGTTTGCATGCAGTGGCGTAGCGTGCCTTCGAGGGGCCCTGTATCAAAATTTGTTGGGGGGCCCCAATGAAGAGTAAAGATTTCATAAAAGGAACAAAAACGCTTGCATTGAATTCAAATTATTATATATTGATTTTAAGTTATTCATCATCATCGTTACAGCCCTTCATAAGTCCAAGGAATGAAAAAACGAATAAAGGAATAAAAAACATATACATAAAAATGGTCTTCAGTTCTCTATGTACACATAAATTATCGTCAATTATCACGACAACGGCAAAAGTACTAATTCCACTAGTTCATCATCATCATCATCATCATAACAGCCCTTCATAAGTCCATTAAAGAGCATAGGCCTCACCCAAGGAATGCCACAAAGCACGGTCCTGAACCACCTGCATCCATCGACTTCCTGCATGTCTTACCAGGTCGTCACTCCATATAGTGGGGGGACGCCCTACACTTCATCCGCCGGTACGAGGCCGCCACTCGAGAACCTTTTTCCCTATCGGTTGCCGGTTCTTCGAGCTATATGTCCGGCCCATGGCCACTTCAGCTTACTAATTCGTTGGGCCATGTCGGTGACTCTGGTTCTACTGCGCATATCCTCATTTCTAAGTTTATCACGCAGAGAAACTCCGAGCATAGCCCTCTCCATAGCTCGCTGAGCAACCTTGAGCTTCCTCATCCGGCCAGCAGTGAAGGACCACGTCTCAGTTCCGTATGTCATCACTGGCAACACGCACTGGTTGCACAATTTCGTTTTCAAGTTTTGAGGTATACCTGACTAGAAGATGTGCCGTTATTTCCCGAACGCTACCCAGTCGAGTCGAATCCCTCGATTGACCTCTCGGTCGAAGTTGGACTTACTTAGTCGGACTATTTGTCCCAGGTAAACATAAACGTCAACAACTTCGAGCTTAGAGCTACCAACAACTACCGACATAGGTGTGACATGGACATTAAACATGATCTTTGTTTTGTCCATGTTCATCTTAAGACCTATCCGTTGGGAAAAACTATTGAGGTCATTAAGCATAGTGCTTAGGTCCTCCAGCGATTCTGCCATAAGGACTATATCGTCGGCAAATCGAAGGTGAGTGATGTACTCGCCATTGATGTTAACACCGTATCCTTACCAGTCCAGAAGCTTGAAAACGTCTTCCAATGCAGCGGTGAAGAGTATCGGGGATATAACGTCACCCTGTCTTGCACCTCTCTGCAATTGGATAGGTTTCGTACTCTGGTTCTGTACTCGGATAGCCATCGTAGCCCTACTGTACAAGCACTTCAGCACTTCGATATACCGACAGTCAACTTGGCATCGCTGAAGGGACTGCAGCACCGCCCGAATTTCGACGTAATTTTGATTGAAAGTCTTTGGGCTTTCTCATAGTCCACATACGCCAGAAATAGTGGTAAATTGTACTCCTCGGACTTCTGTACAATTTGCCGAAGGGTATGTATGTGGTATATGGTGCTAAAGCCTTTTTGGAAACCGGCTTGTTCGGGAGTAATGACTCTCGAAAACAGCATGTAGACGCGGCTCAAAAGGGAACTCGGTCTGTAGTTCTTCAAGAGAGCGTTGTCACCTTTCCGGAGTAGTGCCACCATGGAGGACGGAATTAAAGAGCTTCTGAAGGACATCAAGTATCGGTTTTCCACCCGCTTTCAGAAGCTCCACTGTAATTCCATCCAGCCTGGGATCTTGCCGTTTTTAAGATGCTGGAGAGCCATTCTAATCTCGCTCAGACTGACGTCCGAGATATCATCGGAATAGTGTCGGATAAGACTCGCTCTTGGATCGTTACTCACACTTACGTGTGGCTCCAACGATGATGTGTACAGCTGCCAATAGAACCTCTCAATCTCACTCAAAACCTCAGGTGTCCCGGAAACGACGCTGCCATACTCGGTCTTCAGCTTCGACAGTTGGCTCTTTCTGGCAGACAGATCTCTTGCAAAGACTTGGGAGCCCTGGTTCTGCTCGATCTTTTCTTTAATACGAGCAGAATTAAAGTTGCACAAGTCCCGCCGCATGCATTTGGAGATCTGTATGTTCAGTTGCCTGTACGCTGTCAAATCTACTGAAGACTGCAGCTATATACCCCGTCTAAAAGCCATTGAGATTAGAGTGTGATCGGAGACTTTTTGTTTCTTCTGCGGCGGGTCTTGCAAAACTTAGCTCAGACCGCATGGACAGTTTCCACGAGCTTGTCATTCATATCGTCCATTGTATTGCAATCTTCTAGGCACTGAAAACGGTTTCGTAGCTCGAGCTGAAAGGTTTCTGGACTTTGGATTAGAGCACGAGAAGGACGGAGCGTTGACTTCATTAGACGTGACTTCTCCAACTTAACGTTTAGGTTCAGTGTGCCTCTCACCATTCGGTGATCGCTGCCGGTTTTCACCCTCGCGATCACTGAGACATCACTGAATAGTTGTCGTCTGGTCGTCATAATAAAGTTAATCTCATTTTTTGTCGAACCGTCGTGGCTCGACCAGGTCCACTTCCTGTGGGGCCGCTTCTGGAAGAAAGAGTTCATCATAAAGAGTCCTTCTTTCTCCATGAAGTTCGCCAGCTGCTGGCCCTTTGGGTTCCGTTGCCCTATTCCGAATTTCCCTACTTTCAGCTCACCGTTCTCTCTTGTGCCTAGTTTTGCGTTGAAGTCTCCCATTAACACCGTATAGTGGGTTTTGGAGGAATGCATTGTTCTAGAGATATCCTCATACATTTCTTCCACCTCCTCATCGGCGTGTACCGAGGTTGATGCGTAAACCTGTATAACCTTCAGCGATTACCGTTCGGTGATTCTGAGTATAAGGTCCGCAACCCTCGTCGACACACTCCCAATCTTTACAACGTTGTTAACGAGAGACTTGTGGACGATAAATCCGACACCTCCTTGGGACAGATGGTCGCCCTCCTGGTGATAGAACAAATTGCCGGATTCGAGGATTACCGTGACCTCCCCCTCTCTTCAGACTTCGGATAATCCTATGACATTCCAGTGCAACTTGTCTATCTCTTCTTCTAGCTCCAGGACCTTCTCGTCAGTCCTCAGGGTGCGTGCGTTATAAGTTGCCATGTCGAGTCGTCGTAGGTGGCAACAGAACCTCCACCGGAGACTCTTAGCACCCCCTGCCTCGCTGTTACCATGGTCGCCACCTTAGCCAGGAATAGCGGGGCTGCCGGGGACTGGGGGCCATCTCTTCGTTACTTTCATGGGGGTATATTGCCATAGTTGCCACGCTTGGCGAGCGGGTTGGCAAGCGCAGTTTTTTTATTGTTGTTTTGCTGTTATCAGAAAGATGCTGCTGCCCATCCTCTGCCTCAGTTTCCGTCTGTCGCCTTTTACGACACCCACGGGAAGATATGGGGTTGTGAGTATTCTTACCCGCCACTACACGGGCTTATGAGTTATTACTTACAATAAATACTCCTAGGAACTAAGCTAGCCAAACAATTTAATTTTCGTGCCTTTTGTTCGGCGAACATAGCTGAAGACGATTTCAGTTTTACTAAATTCTTTACTTCTTTAGAGAATAGTGATAGCCTTTCCTGTCCCATTAGAAGTCCTTGGAGTTTTTGCTTACACACGTTGGGGGCCCCTGTAGCCCGGGGGCCCCGTATCATTGATACGGCTGATACGGCGGTAGCTACGCCCCTCTTTGCATGTCAATCCAATTAATAATGGCACCAAGCTTAATTTACGAACAGTCCATCGCAAATTCAAACAGAAAATAATTAAATTGTTATTGACAAACAAACTCATGAAATACTCTGCAATGATTCCACTACTAAATATTTAACGTTCAATTCATGCAGTAATTATAATATTAAAGTCGGTAAAATTACATTGGCTAAATCCGCTCAATGAAATAAAATGATGTGTCTTACCTAGTTTGAAGAAAACCCAGTGTAGTGTATAGACAAGAAGCCAGCTTTGTTAATATTGAGCACAGATATTATGTAATAAGTGATACCATGTTTATTGTGCAGAACAATGCAATGTATTGTATACCCAGTAACCAATCCCAGCACCACTCCCTACACACGGCGTAATTGTGGTGAAGGGCGGGAGGTGCTATTTAAACTAGCTAAGATACTTCACTTTATTTCATTGAGAAAACAGAGGAAAAATTATTTTTACCAAATTTAAAATAATGGATTACCACAAAGCAAAGCCTGATTCTATTAATTGTAATTTAAAAAAAATATTTTTGCACATTTTGTTAAAAATAATTTTGCTAGGTGGTAGGATTCCTTTTTGCCTAAGAGATCGTCTGGGTGGGTACCAAACTCTGCCCTATTTCTGCGTCAAATAAAAAATCCAGTAAAATTACAATTTGTGAGACATTCCATCTTAATCCACAGAAGTGACCAAGACTGGAATGAAGAGGTGAATGGACTGCGGTAACCACTTTCGTAAGCTTGTTTGACGCTTCATTTAAAAAACAGAAATATCTCATTCTCTTTCATATAATATATACACATGTGAAAATAGGGTTTATATTTCCACACGTGTATATATTATTATACTTGCTTGTTTTCCCCCTTAATCTAGATTTTTATCTTTTAGCGAATCGAATCTGAAAAAAGTTATAATTAATATATTTGCCGAAGACGTTGTGATGGGCTATAATAATGATTAAGATGACGAATGATTGTATGTATGTATATAATTGTAATTAAATATGATATATTTTGGGTATGTATCAACTTCATATGTATATATATATTTGTATATCCAATATAATATATATATATATATATATATATATATATATATATATATTATGGTTGTAGCACGAATGGGTCGGCTCGACCAGGGAAGGACCACGCTCTCACGGAATCATCATCATCATCAATACAGCCTTTCATAAGTCCACTGCTGAACAAAGGCCCCCTCAAGGAATGTTACAAAGCACCGTCCTGAGCCACCTGCATCCGTCGACTTCCTGCATGTCTTACCAGGTCGTCACTCCATTTCACGGGGGGTCGCCCTACACTTCGCCTTCCGGTACGAGGCTGCCACTCAACAACTATTCTTCCCCATCGGTTGTCGGTTCTTCGAGCTATATGGCCGGCCCACTGCCACTTCAGCTTACTAATCCGTTGGGCTATGTCGTTTACTCTGGTTCTACTGCGGATATCCTCATTTCTAAGTTTATCACGCAGAGAAACCCCGAGCATAGCCCTTTCCATAGCTCGCTGAGCGACTTTGAGCTTCCTCATACGGCCGGCAGTGAAGGACCACGTCTCAGATCCGTAAATCATCACTGGCAACACGCACTGGTTGTACAATTTTGTTTTAAGGTTTTGAGGTATGTCTGACGAAAAGATGTGTCGTACTTTCCCGAACGCTGCTCAGCGGATTTGAATCCATCGATTGGCCTCTCGTTTGAAGTTGGACTTATCTAGTCGGACTATTTGTCCCAGGTAAATACACTCGTCAACAACTTCGAGCTTAGTGCTCCCAACAACAACCGGCATAGGTGTGACATGGACGTTAAACATGATCTTTGTTTTGTCCATGTTCATCCTAATACCTGTTCGTTGGGAGACACTATTGAGGTCATTGAGCATAGTGCTTAGGTCCCCAGCAATTCTGCCATAAGGACTATATCGTCGGCAAATCGAAGGTTAGTGATGTACTCGCCATTGATGTTAATACCGTATCATTTTTAGACCCAGACGCTTGAAAACTTCTTCCAATGCAGCGGTGAAGAGTTATAACATCATCCTGTCTTACACCTCTCTGCAATTTGATAGGTTTCGTACTCTGGTTCTGTACTCGGATAGCCATCGTAGCTCTACTTTAGAAACACTTCAGCACTTCGATATACCGACAGTCAACTTGGCACCCGCTGAAGGGATGGCAGCACCGCCCAAATTTCGACGGAATCAAAGGCTTTCTCATAGTCCACACACCCCGAGACATAGTGGCAAATTGACGTAAACGTAAGCGTAGGCGTAGACTCATCCGGTGTAGTTTTACACCCGGTTCTACACCCGATTTCAGAAGCTCCGCTGTAATTCTATCCTCGCCTGGGCCTTGCCGTTTTTATAGTGCTGGAGAGCCATTCTAATCTCGCTCAAACTGACGTCCGAGATATCTTCCGATGACGTGTACAGCTGTCCATAGAACCCTTCATCTCATTTAAAATCTCAGGGTGCCCCGGAAACGATGCTGCCGACTCCGTCTTCAGCTTTGACAGTTGGATCTTTCTGGCAGACAGACCTCTGGCAAAGATTTTGGAGCCCTGGTTCCGCTCGATCGCTTCGTCAATACAAGCTGTATTGAAGTTGCGTAGTCCCGCCGTATGAATTTGGAGATCTGCCTGTTGATGTTGCCTGTATGCTGTCTAATCTATTAAATAAAGCACCTTCTATCTCCTGTCTAACAGCCATGGGATTAAGAGTGTGATCGGAGAGTTTTTGTGTTCTTCTGCGGCGGGTCTTGCAGAACTTAGCTCCGACCGCATGGACAGTTTCCACGAGCTTGTCATTCATATCGTCCACTTCATTGTAGTCTTCTAGGCACTGAAAACGGTTTTGTTACTCGAGCTGAAAGGTTTTGGGACTTTGGAACAGAGCACGAGGGGGACGAAGTGTTGATTTCATTAGACAAGACCTCCCCAACTTAACGATTAGGTTTAGTGTACCTCGCTACCAGTTTTCACCCTCGCGACATCACTGAACAGTTGTCGTCTGGTCGTCATAATAAAGTCAATCTCATTTTTTGTGGAACCGTCGGGGCTCGACCAGGTCTACTTCCTGTGGGGTCGCTTCTGAAAGAAAGAGTTCATCATAAAGATTCCCTCTTTCTCCATGAAGTCGGCCAGCTGTTGGCCCCTTGCGTTCCGTGGCCTATTCCTAATTTCCCTTCTTTCAGCTCACCGTTCTTTCTTGTGCCTAGTTTTGCATTGAAGTCACACATTAACACCGTATATTGGGTTTAGGAGGAATGCATGGCTCTAGAGATATCCTCATACATTTCCTCCACCTCCTCATTGGGGTGTGCCGAGGTTGGTGCGTAAACCTGTATGACCTTCAGCGAATACCGTTTGGTGATTTTGAGTATAAGGTACGCAACCTTCGTCCGACACACTCTCAATCTTACAACGTTGTTAACGAGAGACTTGTGGACGATAAATCCGACATCTCCTTGGGACAGATGGTCACCCTCCCGGTGATAGAGCAAGTTGCCGGATTCGAGGATTACCGTGTCCTCCCCCTCTCTTCGGACTTCGGATAATCCTATAATATGCCAGCGTAACTTGTCTATCTCTTCTTCCAGCTCCATGATTGCGTTGTAAGTTGCCAGGTCGAGACGTCTAAGGTGGCAACCGAACCTCAACCGGAGATTTTAAGCAACCCCTGCCCCGCCGTTACCATGGTTGCCACCGTAGCCAGGAATAGCGGGACCGCCGGGGACCGCAATTTTTTTATTGTAAGTTTGTTGTAACCAGGACAATGTTGCTGCTAATCTCCTGCCTGTCTCCCTTTGTCGCCTTTTATGACCCCCACGGAAGATATGGAATAGTGGACATTCCTTAACCGCCACACTACACGGCATCTCACAGAATACCAGCGTTAAATAGCACCTTAACGCTGCTGTGTTTCGTATGGTGAGTGCAGCGAACAGGAGGACCCTTTTTATTGGAAACGAGGCATTCCATCTGTGTCCCTACGGGTGACAACGGATCTGTATTTTGATTCGTAAACGAAGACAGATGTAGATGTCTATGGGCCACAGCAACCACTTACCATCAGGTGGACTGTGTGCTCTTTGTCACCCTTATCCTATAAAAATATGTGTTAAATTTTATTTTTAAATGTATTTACCCTTTATAATAGGTAAGGTGTTTCGCTCCAGACAATAATTTCACTCATAAAATACAAAAGGGCCACAAGCAAGAAAATATCATTTTTTATTGCAAAATATGACCTAAATCGTTGATATTTTTTGGTGCAAAAGGATTCATCTTGGTTTAAATTACAAACCACACATGACCACCCTTTTTTCATTTGTCTATTTTGCTTAGTAACTTTAGTGAAAACGACCATTTAGTCAGTTGCGACCTGACATTTATATTAAATGGACAATATTCATGCGATATAGGGGCCATAATAACAAAAAAAAAAACAAGAAAATTATTGTACCAAAAGTGCCACATTTTGGTGGGCTTTTTCATAAAAAATAAATCGTAAATAAAATGATACTTTATTATTTAACAAACTGTCATTTATAACATGCTAAAGTACTGTTTAAAATTTTGGCTGATGTGAATGTATTGTATGTATTCATGAGTTGATTATATTTTCTTAAACAAAATTATCGTAATTAATTTTTAACTTAAGTTTATTTTTAATGCGTTTAATGATTTTCGTATTTATTATGTTCTATTTTATTTACGTGAATGATAATTTTCGAAAACAGTAGTGCAGGCCTGCGGTGGAAATAGACTGATATTTCGTCTACGTCGGTTCTTCAAGCCACATTGCCGGCCCATTGCGACTTCAGCTTACTAATGCTTTGATAAGTTTAAGTGGATATACTGCGGATGTCGTAATTCCTAATTTTATTGTGCAGAAAAACCCCGAGCATAGTCCTGTTCATAACTCGCTGAGCGATTTTGAGCGTCCTCATACGGTCAGCAGTGGAGGACCACGTTTCAGTACCATAGGTCATCACTGGCTACACACACTGCTAGTACAGTCTTGTTTTTAAGTTTTGAAGTATACCTGACGAGAAGATATGCCTTAATTTCACGAACGCTGCCCAGCCGAGTTGAATCCGTTGATTGACTTACCTAGTCAGACTATTTGTCCCAGATAAACATACTCGCCCCCAACAACTATCGGCATAGGGTGTGACATGTACGTTATACATGATCTTTGTTTTGTTCATGTTCATATTAAGACCTATCCGTGGAAGACACTATTGAGGTCATTGAGCATAGTGCTTAGGTCTTCCAGCGATTCTGCCATAAGGGACTATATCGTCGGCCAAATTGAAAATGAGTTATGTACTCGCCATTGACGTTAATACAGTATCCTTTTTTGTCCAGTAGCTTGAAAACATCTTCCAATGCAGCGGTGAAGACTTTCGGGAAAATAACGTCACTCTGTCTTATACCTCTGCAGTTAGATAGGTTTCTTACTCTGGTCTGTACTCGGATAGCCGTCGTAGCCCTACTATACAAGCACTTCAGCACTTCAATATACCGACAGACAACTTGGCACCGCTGAAGGGACTGCAGCACCGCCCAAATTTCGAGGAATCAAAGGCTTTCTCATAGTCCACATACGCCAGACATAGTGGCAAATTGTACTTTTCGAACTTCTGCACAATTTGCCGAAGGGTATGTATGTGGTCTATGGTGTTAAATCCCTTTCGGAAACCGGCTTGTTCGGAGGCTGGAATTCGTCCAAGTCGAAAGTTGAATCCGTTGATTGACCTCTCGGTCGATGTTGGACTTACCTAGTCGGACTATTTGTCCTAGGTAAACATACTCGTCAACAACTTCGAGCTTAGTGCTCCCAACAACTACCGGCATAGGTGTGACATGGACATTAAACATAATCTTTGTTTTGTCCATTTTCATCGTAAGACCTGTTCGTTGGGAGACACTATTGAGGTCATTGAGCATAGTGCTTAGGTCCCCCAGCGATTCTGCCATAAGGACTATATCGCCGGCAAATTGAAGGTGAGTGATGTACTCGCTATTGATGTTGATAGCGTATCCTTTCCAGTCCAGAAGCTTGAAAACGTCTTCCAATGCAGCGGTGAAGAGTTTTCGGGGATATGACGTCACTTTGTTTTACACCTCTCTGCAATTGGATAGGTTTCGTACTCTGGTTCTGTACTCGGATAGCCATCGTAGCTCTTCTGGTACAAACACTCCAGCACTTTAATATTCCGACAGTCAACTTGGCACCGCTGAAGGGACTGCAGCACCGCCCAAATTTCGACGGAATCAAAGGCTTTCTCATAGTCCACACACGCGAGACATAGTGGCAAATTGTACTTTTCGGACTTCTGTACAATTTGCCGAAGGGTATATATGTGGTCTAAGGTGTTAAAGCCCTTTCGGAAAACGGCTTGTTCGGGAGGATGAAATTTGTCAAGTCTGCGCGCGAGACGATTCGTAATGACTCTCGAAAACAGCACGATTGACGCAAACTCAGAAGGAAAATCGGTCCGTCGGTTCTTCAAGAGAGCGTTGTTACCTTTCTTGAAGAATAAGAACACCGCACTTCTGCTCTAGCAGCTCTGCCCTGACGTAGACGTAGGCCTAGGCGTAGACGCCTCCGGTGTAGTGCCTCCATGGAGGACAGAATTAAAGAGCTTTGGAAGGACTTTAAGTACCGATTTTCCACCCGCTTTTAGAAGCTCCGCTGTAAATATATTCTCAACTGGGGCTTTACTGTTTTAAATGCGCTGGAGAGCCATTATAATCTAGCTCAGACTGACGTCCGTAATATCATTGGGATAGAGTTGGATGAGACTTACTCTTGGATCGTTACTCTTACTTGCATGTGGCTCCAACGAATGATGAGTACTGCTGCACGTAGAACCTCTCAATCTCACACAAAATCTCAGGTGTCCCGAAAACGACGCTGCCATACTCGGTCTTCTGCTTCGATAGTTGGCTTTGTCCTGGCAAACAGATCTCTAGCAATGACTTTGTAGCCCTGGTTTCGCTCATTCGCTTCTTCAATACGAAGAGCATTAAAGTTGCGTAAGTCCCCACCGCATGCATTTTGAAATCTGTCTGTTCAGTTTGCCTGTACGCTGTCAAATCTGACGAAGACTGCAGCCTCATTTCTCGTCTTACAGCCATAGATTAGGAGTGTGATTGGAGAGTTTTTATGTTTTCCTGCGGCAGGTCTGCAGATATTATCTCTTTTAGGATTATTCGATTACAATTAATATATATGTAGAAATTAAGATGTTGATACAAAAAGAAAATAGAAGGTATGGGAAGCCTTCGTATACGCCAGTGTTCGAAATTGAGTGTCGCCCTCAGAGCTCACGCGGATCTCGCAAACGGTCAAAAGGACGTTCTAGGCATAGGATGTCTCTACCGTGTAGGTGTATGCACGGTACGAGATCTTCCTATGTTCTTAACAAGACGTCGCGAATATGGTCCCCGGCATTGTAACGTAGTCTTCAAGACTGGTTGAGAAGAAAGGGACAAAGGTTGTTAAAACTTCGAACAATAAGTCCTTTCTTTGTTCGTGTTGTCATCCACCGCAGAGTCTACTCCATCTGAGGATGCCTCGTGTAGAGGCGAAACCCGTATCGTTGGTGTGTCTCTCTTAGTTTAGTAGTGCTGGGATAAGTGGTGACGGGGATAATGCACAAAATTGACGAAGGTTGATAGGTCCTCAAACTAGGTAAGACACATTATTATATTTTGACACGCGGATATAAGCAAATTAATTTTTAATATCTTTAACATGGCATGAAATCCTGCCTACTATGTACCCCCTTTTTTTATACTGTACACATACGAGTAAAATGTTCTTTATTTCTTATTTTAAAAAAAATACACTACTATTTTAATGACCAGTTGTTTTAAATTTAAATAGACGCATGTCATTCTGTAATTTAATATTGAGTCATGCATTTATTTTTAAAGAAATTATGTACCGATAAATAAAACTTCTATAAAATGTAAGATAATGTAGACCGCAGTTGCGTCATTTTGCTTGCCCCTAAGTGATATGCAGACTGTGAGCGACGGCTTGTTACCCTTTTTTACTATCACATTTAAAACATGTCACACAGAATAAATACTTGACATGATTTATGTCACTCTCATTTTTAGTTTCTTACTTTATATATTATTATATTTTGCAGTGATAAAATATAATAATTTCTTATATTTACACGAATACTAAACATTGAATTTAATTAATTTTACAGATATTATTATACTAAATGTAACTTATTTTGCATATTTTAATTTCCGAATCCGTTCACCCCAAAACCAAAATTCACCCAAAACCTCCTGTAATTAATCAAGCAAAAATACGTAAGTTAAATTAAACGCCTTAAAACTATACTCAATTCTCATATATATAGTATACTATAGTAACTCATATAGGTCGGGCCCCGTCCGGGGAAGGATCACACTCTCACAGAATAGTAGTTTAACTCTGCTGTGAGTGTAGAGAATCGGAGACCCTTTTTTACTGGAAACGAGGCTTTTCGTCTTAGTCCTCACGGGTGACAACGCAACTGCATTTTAATTCGTAATCGAGGATAGATGTAGAATTGGGCACAGCAACCACTTACCTTAAAGTAGACTTGCTCGTTTGTTACCATATATTATTAAAATAAAACGCCATGAAATCAATTAAATTACTTTCATTTAAATTAGTAGTACATTTTGAAATGATATTAATTAAATAACCTGTTGTAGGAATCTGAGTGACAAACATGCAGCGGGCGAGGAGCTTAACACGCATAATAGTCACAATTTGCCTTACTTATATAGTGTACTATGTATGACGCTACTTTGCTACGATACTACGCCGCTACGCTGCTACGCTTCTATGCTTCTACGCTGCTACATTTTTCTACCGCAAGGCTGCCACATAGCTCAGCTGTTACGTCGCACTATTATGGTCAAGCGGCCTTAAGGAAGCAAGATGTTAGCATCTGTTTGGGACAGAATATATAGATTAAAAAATATTTTTTTATTTGCTTTAAATACAAATACATTAAGGTTATAAATAAACAAATTTTAAGACGGCTCACTAACCATCAGTTGAGCCACATACTACTTTACTTCCCTTATGAAAAAAGTAAGAAGATCATTATATTCAACAAGTTGGTGACAGGTTGGAGCATAATAGGAGTATGTCTACTGAATTTTCTGCATTTTTTACGTAATATATTTTACATAAAATTAATTATTCATCACAATATTTATATATTGAAACCATTGCAATATTTTTAACACACTAAAGGAGACAATTATTTTTGGGTCCACTA
>JAVANC010000006.1:5391712-5465777 GCA_033319125.1 Parnassius glacialis
TCTCGAAATTTTAAAACATTTCAAAACAGTCTAGACCGATTTAAAATATTTTAAGCTAATAGGAAACATGTTAACACATTCTGGAACTTTCACAATAATTGTCGAAAATTTCAGAACATTCTAAAACGTTCTAGATAGAATCTCAAGTAATTTTAAACATTGAAATATATTTGGGAACTCTCATATCATTCTAAAAACTTTAAAACAATCCAGAACGTTCTAGACTAATTATAGTGCCACAAGTTTGAAGATAACTTTTTTTACCCCCGTATCTTTTACACTCACAGCAATCGAATCGCAACCCCCATAGTGCACGATAGGAGACTTATAGCTACTAACTAATACAAACATTATTCGTTGTTGATTTGTAATTTTTGGCTTCAGAGTGAAATATAGACACAAACATCTGTCGTTATATATATATATAGATGCTAAGTATGGAAAACAAATGAAAGAATAGAGTCCTAACATAAGCAGTCCTTTAAAAAAACACCGCATCGAGGAAAAAGTATCAATACCAACGAAGAATCGATTATTTTATCGTTTCCCTAGTGCCTCATCATCATTTATTATTTTTTTCTTCCTCTATATACAACACTATTATCTATTATTCTTTCCTACTCTTAGTATTCTGTATTCTTTCTGTTGTTTTTAATAACGTGACAGGTTTTTACGGATTTCTCCTTATTTTGTGTGGTTTTAATAAATGGGCTTTTGCAAAAAGCACAATCCAAGTATCAACGTATTTATATACGAAAATATACACTCCAAATAGTCGATTTTACAATACAAGTAGATATGGAGATCAAGAACAGGAAATATCAAAGTCCATTTAGGGAGGGTAACACTACTCTGTATTTACTTGCCATCAATACATACCCGGTATTAGTTGAATTATATATTTCAAATTTAATAACTTACTTTTGTATAAGCAAATTACAAAGAGGAACAATTTTTAGTAAAGGTTAGCTTCGTTTACACTGTAAATCAATTGAGTTAATGCAAACGATAAAAATTTTATTTTAGTAAAAAAATCCTTATCCGTAAAGTAATCACTATAAGCTCCATACACAGGAGGTGGCCATTTTGGAAATTTGACACGTCTAGAAGACTTTTCTTTCACAATTAACTTTTTGTAATCATTAGTTATGGACGACACTTGCGAGTGTTAAACATCGCTGTTATATTCCTATTCTAAAATTTGCAAACGTTATGAAAGCACCACTCAATCTGGTCTTGTTACTAATCAGTAATTCACCCTGAAGATACTGGTGACATATTGAAACCCAAATATTTTAGTGTATCTCTGACCCAACGACTTAGCATTTGCGTGGAGGCTGGCCGGTGTGGTTTCTTAAATATCAAGAATAAGGCATTAGGTTGAAGAATCTGGAGATTTTTTCCAAATATGTATTAAGGGTTTGAGCTGGACAAATTACGGATTTGTTTTCGAAATAAAATATGACTAGTGTGGGCTGATTTGTTTAAACATTAGAGATATTATTTACATCGGGAATTTTTATAATAATTTTATGGATGTGTCCTACATTGTTTTTATAGGTATTTATTATTACACCAGAGATCCGTCCCCACACAACACGGGCGACATCTGAACCTCGACAATAGTGCCACCTTTCAGGTCCAAATGGAAATCAATAACATCCAGCGACACATTAAAACACACATAAAATTTCTTCAGAATTGGTCGAGCTGTTCTCGAGCCTTAGCAAGACCAACGGACAGCAATTGATTTTCATATGTAGAGATATTTAATATTAATAATTGTAAGAGACAAAACGTAACACATGTTTTGGCAAGTTTTGCAAACGAGTTAATGTTATTTACAGCTTTTACGTAATCATGATATCAGCAAATCACTACGCTAAACTATTAGCAAAATATTTAAATAAAAAATTTTACACAATTAAAAAAGAGAGAGGTATTGAGTGATGAAGCATTAAACTGTGAATGACACATTAAGGGAAGAATCTATGGATAGTACATGAAGAGGAGTTAAATTTTTTTTTTATAGGAGAGGGGGCAAACGAGCATACGGCTCACCTGATGGTAAGTGACTACCGCCGCCCATGAACAACTGCAACACCAGGGGAATCGCAGATGTGTTGCCGGCCATTTAAAAAGGAGTAGGCTCTTTTCTTGAAGGTCCCTAAGTCGTATCGGTCCGGAAAAATCGCTGGTGGTAATCGATTCCACAAGGAAGTTGTGCGAGGGAGAAAACTTCTTCTGAATCGCACAGTGGTTGACCGCCAATCATCTAGATGATACGGATGGTATCGCAAGTTCTGTCGCGATGTGCGATGGTGAAATTGAGCGGCTGGAATTAGTCCGAACAATTCCTCAGAGCACTCCCCGTGGTAGATGCGATAAAATACGCAAAGAGATGCAACCTCTCTACGCAGTGCCAGTGAGTCAAGCCGATCGGAAAGAACTCGGTCGTCGACGATTCGAACCGCTCTGCGCTGGATGCGGTCAAGTGGAAGGATCTGGCACTGGGGGGCCCCTGCCCAGAGATGGGAACAGTATTCCATGTGAGGCTGAACCTGCGCCTTGTAAAGTTGCAAGCGGTGTGCCCGCATGAAATACTGTCCCGCTCTGCTGAGCACGCCAAGCTTTTTAGAGGCCAATTTGGCCTTCTCTTCCAAGTGACCACGAAACTGCACGTCACTCGATATGTCCACACCGAGGATTCCGATACTGGCTGAGGCAACTAGGGGAGTGCCTTGAAACTGAGGAGATACGACAAAGGGAATCTTTTTAGCGGTAAACGCGCAAACTTGTGTCTTCTGGGATTGAACTGGACTAGATTTAGTCGCCCCCAGTCTGAGACTTTGTTCAACAAAGTCTCGACTTCAGACACAAGTTTGTTCCGGTACTCGGCGACGTTTTCCCGAGAAATATTGGCACGGCCGGTGTATAAAGCATCACCAGTGCTGTCGTCTGCATAGCAATGAATGTTACTGGTTTGCAACATATCATTGATATGCAGAAGAAACAGCGTTGGTGATAGCACGCAGCCTTGTGGAACACCAGCGTTAATGGGCTTGTAATCGGAGCATGCACCGTCTACTACGACCTTGATGCTCCGATCTGCAAGAAAGCTGGTGATCCAATTGCACAATTTCTCGGGAAGCCCATAGGAAGGCAGCTTCGAAAGAAGCGCTTTATGCCAAACCCGATTTAAAGCCTTCGCTATGTCCAAACTAACGGCCAACGCCTCCCCCTTGGACTCCACTGCCTCCGCCCATCTATGGGTCAGGTAGACCAGAAGATCACCAGCTGAGCGACCTCGACGGAAACCGCACTGGCGGTCACTAATCAGCTGGTGATCCTCAAGGTACCGTATGAGCTGGCTGTTAATGATCGTTTCCATTAGTTTGGAGAACAAGGAGGTGATAGCGATAGGCCTGTAGTTGGACGGATCTGAGCGGTCGCCTTTTTTAGGGATCGGGTGCACCAAAGCTGTCTTCCATGAGTCCGGGACTACGCCTAGGGAGTAGGAGTACCGAAAAAGACGCGTTAAAACCGGTGCCAACTCCGGAGCACACGTCTTCAGCACAATAGGTGGGACTCCATCAGGCCCACTCGACTTGTTGACGTCCAGGGAGAGGAGTGCTTTACGCACCAAGCGCTGTGTAAACAGCACTTCCCGCATGGAGCACTCACACCGCGGGATGGTCGGCGGTGTGTTCTCCCCGTCATCTAGAGTCGAGTTGGAAGCAAAAAGAAAGCCTAGCAGATCGGCTTTCTCCTTTGCGTCATGGGCCAGTGAGTCGTCCACCCTGTGCAGAGATGGCAGAGATGGCTGACAGAAGTTCCCTTGGACAGCCTTGGCGAGAGACCAGAATGCACGTGTTCCCGAAGGGAGGCGAACTAGTTTCTCGCCAATTCTGCCGATGTGCTCTGACTTTGCCTTGGCAATGACACTTTTGAAGGACCTGGAGGCGGAATTGTACTTCTTTTTAAGAGCGCTGGTGTTTACATCCCGGGACGTTGATGCGTCAGCCCAGGCCTGGTAGCACTCCTGCTTATAGCGTGATGCTAGTTTACAGGAGCGACCAAACCATGGCTGGGATCTGCCTCCGATGGGCACCACAGAGGATGGAATAAAAAGTTCCATACCCTGAAGTACCACATCAGCAACAGAATCGGCAACAACGCTGAGATCTTCCGGCGAGAAGCGAACCCGCCCCCAAGGGTAGGATGCAAAAAAGACCGCATCCCGTCCCAATCGGCCGACCTATAGTGCCAAACACGGCGGCAAGCTGCAGATCGCAACTGCGATGGGAGCGTGAGTGGCACCGTACTCCGGATCAGACAATGGTCCGAGGAGCCCAGTGGGGCATCGACGGAGACCTGATATCCGTCCGGATGAGAGGTCAACAGAAGGTCCAACAGGGAAGGTACATGGTCTTCACATCTGGGATCCGCGTAGGCGAAGTAACCAGTTGTGTTAGACCATATGCCAAAGCAAAGTCATAGACAGATCTACCCGCATGATCGGTTAAACGAGAACCAAGCCATTCAGCGTGGTGGGCGTTAAAATCACCGAGTATCACGATCTCTGCGGATGGGACCTGTTGTAGCACGGAATCTGCAGCCATTTGGACGTGGTCGATGAGTCGGTCTGTGTCGGCATTACCGCTATGGGACCTATAGAGGCACCCGTAGACGCGGGGATGGTCGTCGCTGTCTACGCGCAGCCATAGGATGGACAGGTCCGTACCTTCAAGACTGCCGAGGCGTCGAAAACAGATGTCCTCCCTGACGTATACGCAAACTCCAGCCCGGGGCACAAAGGAGTGTTCAAATTTGTACCTTGGGTAAGAGAGATATGAAGTATCAGCCGGAGAGGACACCTGAGTCTCGGTTAAAAAGAGCAAGGCCGGCTTCGCTGTCTCTAGATGGTAATGGACAGCGTTAAGGTTGGAATGAAGTCCACTGATATTGCAAAAATTCACGGATAGCGTGAAAGGGGTCGCCTTGGTCTTATTGCTCAGCTTGCCCCGAGCAGTATTAGTCGCGAGCGGAATTTTGCCCCCCCCCCCCCCAGAATACGCGGGGCAGCCTGAGCACCCACGCCCAGGAGTGGAGTGGTTTGGTCGTGGATGCTCAGCGAGGATTCTCCAGGGGTGCTGGTACCCTCCTGGGGTAGTCTTATGTTCAATTCCACTACCATGTTGATGAGGGGGGGAATTGGGCCTCCGGCCACCTGCACTCACCAAGCGGAACGCAGAGGTAAACCTCTACTTCACGCCGGTATTCTGTGAGGTCGTGGTACCACCCCGGTTCGAGCTGGCCCATCCGTGCGACAGCAAAAGCTGCCGCTTAGCTCTACCACTGTTATTTAAAACACCAAAACTCAATTTATCTATAACCTATAAACAATATAAATGTAGTTGTTGTAATATTTTATGTCATTCAGACCAACTGTGCTCATTTCATACGTCTCTGTGTATGACCTGCCAAACACATAGCATTTTTTTTTGTACACTTGTGACTTTAAATAATTGTTGGATACTGGGTATTAATATAATAATAATGTCAAATCCAATGCCGGAGATCAGTCTCAACAGAGATTTGCCATACAGGACAGGGTTTTAGTGCATGAGTGTGTGCAAGCGTAACGTGCTTTCTGAAGCACAGAGTTGATACATCGCTTAATTCCAGACTCCGAGCTTCTACTGAGAATATCTTGGCAGACAAATGCAGTAACTGATTTAAGCCCGGTCTGGATTCGTACCCAGGAACTTATGATCAACACTCACAATTACAAACACTAGACACATTAGGCAATCGTGGATATAGTGCTGGTGGGTGTGGATGGTATTTATTGTGTACCTAATCAATATTTCTAAAAATTCCTAATATACACGAAAGTAAATAGTACGTGCAGTAAATTCTAATGAATGCATCAAAATAAAGAAAAAAACCTTTAGCCCGACTTGTATGACAGAGCATATTACAATTTTTTTAACGGAATGTCAGTCCATGTGATGGTAAATATCTACTGCAGCTCATGGTCACACAAATGCAACAAACGAAATTGGCTACGTTGTCAATTGACAGCTGCGTTGTCACCTCTGATCTCACAACTAAGATATGAGAACAGAGATTCACAGCCTCTAATTATACCGGCTCTGAATGACCTTCATACCGCAACACAGTGCAAGCACTGCAACTTGGTGGAAGAAATAATTTAATGATGTTAATAATAATACCTAAGTGCGTAATATTTCCTAAAAGAAAACAAATAACTTCTTTTTTATAGTTAAAGTGTAACAAACGATTACACAGTCCACCTGATGATAAATGGATGCTTTGGCCCATAGCCATCTACATTTTTCCCCAATACAGAATCCAAACGCAGATACGTTGTCACCCCTGATGACTAAGATGGAATGCCTCGTTTCCAGTTCAAAAAGAAAAACACTCACCATACGATACACAGGAGCACTACGCAGTTACATATTTTTACGCTGGTGTTCTGTGAGAGCATAGTCATTCCCCAGTCGAACGAACGCATTTGCTCTGCAATCATAATATATCTGAAACGTAGCTCCATTACGTAATTTTACGTAGTTATATTGAAGTGAAAACTTCTTTAGCGGGGTTGTGCACTTTTTTGTAATGGGTAAAAAATGTTGAACTCGCGTCAGGTCACGTGTCTTGATCGAAAATTCGTAAAACGGACGGAGAGTAAACAGCCGGCGCGGCGTAGGAGAGGAAGTAAGTTAGGTTTAATTAATTTTCATTTATTAATTAATATAATTTTATTATTAAGATTAGGTTTCGATCGAGTCTACTGTACTGCTTGACGAAATTATTAACCCTTTCGCTGTCCCGTGCACTACATATAGGGCACTGCTTTTGTCTTACTATTGTGTCTGGAAACCCGACAGTGAACGTGTTAATATAGATTACGTATTGTCGATCACCGGCATTACGTATTGTCGATCAATTGATTTGCAAATACCTACAATGGTTAAGTGTTCTCAATGCAACAAAATTGTTACCAAAAAGTCCCCAGGGATCCAGTGTGGCAAATGCAGCAAGTGGACACATGGGGAATGTGCTGCAATCTCAGAAGAGCAACTTAACGTCTTAAATAGTACCGACTCTGTTGATTGGAAATGCCGTTCGTGCACGGGTACAGCGAAACCGAAAAGAATTTCATGTATTATTCCTGATGCGGAAGAAGATACAGGTTCCAGCTCAGAACTGCAATACAACACCCTAACGAGAAAAATAATCAGCGACATAAGGAGAGAATTACGAGAAATTATGCAACAAGAACTTCAAACTACCTTACAATTTTTCTCCGAAAAAATGGATGAATATCAAGAGAAAATTAAAGAATACGAAATAAACTTGAAATTAACTGACAACCAAATAAAAGACATAAAAAACAACCTAAAAACGTGTCACTAAAAAATGACGCCATTGAACAAAAAATTAACTCGTTACTACAAAACCTCATTATTAATAATATCGAGATATGTGGTATTGCTGAAGAGGAGGCGGAGAATCTCTTAGATTTAACAAAAATAATTGCTATAAAAATAAATCAAAACCCACAAGATATAATTAAGGCCTTCAGAAAAAAAACAGTTCGCTCGATCAACAGCAATAACTCGCAGTCAATAGTAATTTTATTGTTGAGAGAAGGGTGCAAAGAGATGTGGTTGGAATCTTCAAAAAATCTAGATATCAGCTGCCGAGACATAGGACTTTCGCAAGGAAGCAAGATTTACTTCAGGGAATCCCTGACACCTGCAACTGCTTATTTGCTGTGGAAATCAAAAACAGAACTAAAAAGAAATAATCTCTGCAAGTTCGTGTGGTGTAAGAATGGTGTGATATTAGCAAGAAAACATGAAACAGATAAAATACACCACATTCGATCTAGCAATGATGTAGAAAGATTGGTGAAATTATTTAACGCAAAATGAAATCATATTTAACTGTCAACTGTCAAGTTATTATTGTAGTGTTGCATGGAAGATTTCACTCCACACATAAATGAATATACATATAACAACTAGAATGCATTTATAGAAAAGACTTCCATAGAATGTAACTATTTATCTACGCTTCATGTAAATATAAGATCCATGCTAAAAAACTTTGACCAACTTGAATACATAATAAGCAACAGCTTAAGAATAATACACATAATTGTAGTTACAGAAGCTAACATAAGAGCGGAGTGCTCATCTCTCTTTCAACTAGAAGATTATGAGATGTATTCACAACTTCGCAAAAACAAAAGAGGTGGAGGTGTCATCTTATATGTGCAAAAAAGTGTTTCATTTAATAGACTTCCAGTGAATACATGTTTTCCTGAATCCATTATTGGTGAAGTGTCAACAAGCTACAACTATAAATTGTATATTTGTGCATTATACCGACCTCCAAGCTCTAATCAAGTATTTTTTATCAGGGAAATCAAACAGGTAATAAAGCAGTTTCCTTTAAAAAGTAATCTTGTAATTATCGGGGACATAAACATAAACATTAAACTAAATGAGTCAAATGTTTACTTATATCTCAACACCATGAGTGAGGTAGGCCTTGATTGTGGAATTCGACAGTATACACGGATTGAATCTAGAGGGAACTTAATTACCAAAAGCTGTATTGATCACATATTCATACGAAGCCTTGACAATCACAGTGCTCCTGCATCATCCATACATACAGCAGTGATAAATAACTCCATAGCTGACCATTATATGACCGGTTTTGTGATAGTCCAGGCTTCATTACAAAAAGAGAACATTAAATATTGTACTAAAATAAACCATCGCAAATTACTAAATGAATTGTGTAATGTAGACTGGAGCCAGGGGTTAAGATATGTTCATCCTAATGATATAATGAACTTTATTTCTAACAAATACAATTATATTCATAAAAAATGTCAATATACTGCAAAAGTACATACAAGTAGAAGGGGGAATTGTGTATGGATAAATAAAAGAGCCATAAAAATGTGTAATACTAAGAATAAGCTATTAGCAATATGGAAACAGGATGAAAGTAACTTGCAAAATAGAATATTGTATAATAAGTATCGAAATAAAACTAACAAATATATTAATTACATAAAAAACAGACATATTAAAAGTCAGATAATAGCTAATTTTAAAAACCCAAAAAAAGTTTGGGATATTGTGAACAAGTTATGTGGTAAATTGACAAAATCTATAGATGAAATTTTATTAAATAAGTTCAAAATGCCTGCTAAATTAATATCAAATAAGTTTGCTACAGAATTTCAAAAAAATATTGAACAAACCTGTACATCCTGCAGCACTTCTATTCTTAAAACCAATACTTACATTAATGAACCGAATGTATGTTTTAGATTGGGAAAAGCAAACCAATACACTATATCCACAATAATAAACAAATTAAATGAGAATAAAAGTGCTGGCTGGGATAACATTAGTGCAAAATACATAAAGCATGTTAAAGGCAAAATAACACCTATTATTACTCATTTAATTAATCAGTCCATTGAAACATGTAATTATCCCGACCTATTAAAAATAGGTGTTATTAGGCCTATACATAAGAAAGGTAGCTACGACAATCCAAATAATTACCGACCAATTACTATTTTATCTTCCATTGACAAAATAATTGAGAGGTACATTGGAGATACTTTAAGCAAATACCTTGCTCAGAATAAAATAATAAACAGTAAACAATTTGGATTTCAAAAAAATAAAAGTACCTCACAGTTACTTGCAAAATTTACTAATGAAGTCAACTTGCACCTAAATGAGAGGAGACATGTTATTGCTATCTTTATTGATTTTAGTAAGGCATTTGAAGTTTTAAATTATAATATACTTTTTTCAAAATTAGAACAAAACGGAATTCAGGGTCCGGCCCTGAATTGGTTTCAAAACTATCACACAAACCGTCATACAGTAGTAAATGTCGCAGGTGAATATAGTAATAAAATATCTACTTCTCAGGGTACAGCCCAAGGCTCTATTATTGGTCCGTCCGAATATTTGTTATATGTGAATGATATGTGTAATATCTTTAAAGATTGTTCCATTTACCAGTTCGCAGACGACGCATGTCTAATAACTGCACATAACAACCTATTTAAAGCACAAGAATTGATGCAACATAACTATGATCAGCTGTGCAAATGGGCACATGATGTTGGGCTGGTAATCAATACTCAAAAAACTAAGCTGATGCATATACACTCAAGCTACATAAAATATGATACACAGCCCACTATCATTGCACATGAGCACAGCTGTCTGCATCAGCAATACACCAAATGCAACTGTAACCCCCTGGAAATGGTTGATCAGCATATGGATTTAGGCCTAATAATAGATAGTAAATTTAACTGGAGACCTCATGTTATTCACATTTGTAACAAACTAAGAGCAATACTTTGTAATTTAACAATACTTAAGCATAAAATTCCTTACCAAACGTTGAGACTTTTATATTTGGCATTAGCAAGTTCAATAATAAACTATGGACTGAGTAGCTATGGTAGAACATTTAAAACTTATATACAAGAAATTTATAAAATACAACTAAAAATCTTAAAAGCAATAGTTCCTAACTATGTTAAACAACTATACAGACATGATGATACAAACTTATTTAAATACTGTAAAACGTTAAATGTATATGAAGAAATTAAATTGGCAGTCCTATATGAAGAGTGGGAACAGTTGAGTAAATTAAAAAAATATAGTAGACCTGTAACCCTACGTAAGTTGAATAGGTTACCGACATTTAAGCTTCCAACTTACAAAATATTTATGGTAAGCGCACGTGGGAATACCTGCTCCCCTCTTTACTCAACGAACTTTCTCTCACTGTCTTAAATAAAGTAAAATATTATAAAGTAAAAAAAGCTTAAAGAACACTAAAAGAGTTTCTAATTAAATAACTAGATGGTCGGTATGGTATGTGTATTTGTATTATTATAAGTTAGTATAATATATTAATAGTATCTTAAATGATAACATAATTATTGTAAATTTCCTGATCTAATGTGTTTATACCTGATTTATCTCAAGTTTACATATTAATAATATACTAAGTGATTAGTTAATAAATATATAAATTTACCATTATTATCTATAATAGTTTTTAGTATAAGATAATAGTTTATAGTTAATAGACCACAGCAACTAAACCGTGTGTGGTTTCTGCTGTAGGGCTAAAAAAAATAATTTTGTTCTTTTTTTTTTAATATTTTGAATAAATGGAAAAAAAAAGATACATATGTACTTACACATTATAGATATAAAATTTGTAATATGTTTATACTTTATAGCATTAACCTATATTTTCATAACATCACAATAAGCACATGTGCGGTGTAGGTTTACCAAACAAATAATTTAGAATAAAAATAAATGAAATAAGATAATAATAAATAATCTCCGCCATTCCAAAATATCAAAAATGCACAACGTTAATATTCAAGTTTTCACTTCTGCCGGCACTCCCGGAGTGCAACCCGTCGTTTTTGACGTGACAACGTCTTATAAATCGATGAAACTGGCTGCACGCACGAAAAAACATGACTCATGCGGCGTTACCTAGGCGTTCCATTTAAAGTGCAAGCGAGAGCGCGGAACGAGCGAATGTGGTGTCAATTGTTTATAGCAACGATAATTGCGGCGATAAAGGTAATGATTCTTACGATATTAAATATTTCTTATGACGTTGTCACGTTCAACTATCGTCAGTAAACCGGCTTTACAGACAACCGATTTTTTTTTATTTAAATTCTAATTCTTCCCTACATTATCACATATCTGATCGAAGATTGTTCAGATTTTCATAAGAGTACGAGGATTAAAAGAACATCTATTAAAATAACATTGCTCTGCTTTCTTCATATTCCTCATTCATAACTACGTAGCATAAGAGGGTTCCTTAGCCAATTGTTTTTTTATCTTTGTATTCGCTTAAATGGTCATACCTGCTTCATTGTATGTGCAAGAGCCAAATTGCAGCTTTGTATTATAGCTGCGACACGAATATGTCAGATTAATCGGCGAAAAATACCAGCGTAAAATAAGTAGTAATAATAGTTAATAAACTACCTGGGAAACTAAAAGATGCCAACAGTAGTCTATTTCGAAAATAATTGTTGTCTCTTTTCTACGTAAAATGTACAATATATTGACAGAGTTTTTGACTGACCAAGTGTAAATACCTCGTAATATTATTATGGTAAAATTTTAAATAGTGACAAAGTTATCATAGTTAGTAATCTAGATTTCGAACTGATTTTTATAAAGATTAAGTGATTCTAAAATTAAAACTCACTGTTAATTGGCGGTGTAAGAATATTTACCACCCCTTATCACTCCGTGGTTGTCGTAAGAGGCGAAAAAGGGAAACAATCAGGAGAAATGTACCAGCATCTTACGATTAACAACAAAAAAATATTTAATAAATTATAAGATCTTGAACAAAATAGCAATATAAGTGCAATCCAAACCGATTTTGGTCACGGCGGCCAGTCTCAACGGAGGCTAGCTGTCTGCGCAGGACAGGTTTATAGTGCCCAAATGTATGCGCAAGCTGAGGCGCATTCTCTATTCCCGCAATATCATATATCGGTGGGACGATAGTTCAACAGGACAGGAGAGAGATAATTTTCTAGGCACGTGGGTAAAGAACAACCAACTTCCTGACTCCGGGTTGCTTCTAAGAGACTTGACACAAAAACTTAATAACAAATTTTGGCCCCACCCGGAATTCGAACCCGAGATCTCATATTGAAAATGTGCCAGATTAAGATTTCCCTTAACCAACGAGCATGTACGCGTATATAGATGTAAAGGAGGCGAGAGAGGAGTGCCTTGATTGTATGGGAAGTTCGTAGTCTCAACTTACCCCTCTGGGTGACAGGCGTGCGTGTTTATGTATTAACAAACTGCACATTTTCATACAGTGACTAATTATGTACTTAATTTAGATTAAAAATTACAAAAGCGTTGATTATTTGCTAGAGCCAAGATGTACCAGTGAATAAATTAATAGTTACAGTTAAGAGCGTGGTCGGTGGTTTTCCTCGAAAACTAAGTCGATTAAATTACTTTTGGTATCAAAATTTAAAGTAAGAATAAGTCTATGCTCTTAACAGTTGTTCTTAACTTAAAAACTTTTCAAACTTCTTTGGTAGTTGTCTGATTACGGAGTTAAAAACGGAGTTTTAGATTTTTGGAAAGTCATATTTATTTTTGTAATAATTTGGTATAATAAAAGCTGCCGCGTGGCTCTACGCGGCATCTTTTGCTGTCGCACGGATGGGCCGGCTCGAACTGGGGTGGTACCACGACCTCACAGAATACCAGCGTGAAGTAGAGGTTTACCTCTGCGTTTCGCTTGGTGAGTGCAGGTGGCTGGAGGCCTTTTTTACTGGAAATGAGGCATTCCATCTTAGTCCTCACGGGTGACAACGCATCTACATTTTGATTTGGAATAGAGGATAGATGTAGATGTCTATAGGCCGCAGCAACCACTTACCATCAGGTGGGCTGTGTGCTCGTTTGTCACCCTTATCCTATAAAAAAAGGGTCTCTGGGTCTCTACACTCAACATACGAAACACAGCAGCTTTTAGTCGGTATTTTACGCTGCTATAGTGTGAGAGCGTGGTCCTTCCCCGGTCGAGCCGACCCATTCGTGCTACAACTATGCTATTAATATAACTGCAGCATGGCTCTACCACGTCAAGAAGTGTTGCCTCTCATTGCACCTACGAGACGATATGGGGTGGTGGATATTCTTACACCGCCACAACAAAGGTTTTTCTATTTATATCTTTTAAATTTATACTACCTCTGACATAACCTTTTTTTAATTTTTTACCCCTTACTATTGACTCTTTTTCACTTGAAAATACCCTTTTTTATGGAAAAAACTCATTCCATCTTAGTACTCAAGACTGACATTCTGCGTTTTGATTCGTAAACGAGGATATATGTAGACGTCTAGGGCCACAGCAACCACTTACCATCTGGTGGACTGTAAACTCGGTTGCTCGCTTGTCACCCTTACCATATAAAAAATAAATAAAAAATCTTCTTAAATGTAATTATTTTCTTAAAAGACATAAATACATATATTACATATAAATTCACGTCCTGCCAGAGAAGTTGGCATACACTACGAACTTCCATTTGGCACGATACTAACACACCTTTCTACCCTCCATTACTTCCAGATACCTACGCATACATACTTGTCGACAAGGGTCATCTTAATTTGACTCATCTTTAATATACTGCCAATTAGGTCGATCAACATCTGTCTAGGGTGTCCCTTGACGACTCTGCCATTATTTGCAACATAAATTTGCTTTGTTATTCTTTCCTCATTAATTATTTCTATACGATCTTATTTACCTATATATTATAAATGAAAGTAATTTATTCAATAAAATATACTTATGAGTTTTAAATATCACAGAGAGGTTTATACAATATGAACTATTGCTTATTTGTTCGAAACAATGGGACCCGGATACGCTGCTGCTGACATGATAAATAACGTGAAGACGAGGGGCTCGAACATGAACGTGCTTAAATTAAAAGATGGCATTGATGGATGACAGTGGTTTAATTTGTGTGAAAAAAATTGCGTCCTACACGTACAACGTGCAATTTAGATTAGTAAATGTAGGAATTTCATGAACCAGATACCCTTTTTTGGCAAAGAGGTTTTCATCTTTATCCTCAAGTGTTATCTTTGCTTCGTTTCTGGATTTTTATTTTTATGGGTGCCTATGGGGCTCAGGAAATATTTACAATGAGGTGGACTGTATGCTCGTTTATCAATTTATATTATAAAAAGTTGAACATTTTGCTCGCACCTTCTGTTTTACCAATGTTGAAAATACAATGGATACTTTCTAACGGAACTTCTTTAAACAGCTTTTATTTCATAAAACTCATTTGATACTTTTTTCTATTTTGCAGTACAGTTGTTATACTAATAATAATATCCCTTTGATCGATTTCTTTTTCGATTAGGTACCATTTTCGTTTAAAACATACGTCAACATAAAAAGGTGGTCGCTATGAATACATCTGGTTAAATTAAAAAAATATACATAGCATGTTTAATTATTATTTATTTATATTTAAAACTTTAAAGCTTCATTGCGCGCTCAGTGATTATATATTCAATTGTCATAATCAGATTTCTGTACAGTAACAGTTTAGATGAAACTATCACATGCCTTAATTTTTTTAATTCATTAGTTTGAAAAAGGGGCTGAAGACAAAACCAAATTATAAAGTATCATCATCAATAATTCAAGGCTTAGCGAACTTAAAATTTGTCATACAATAATAATTCAGTATTAATCATTTTTTAATTTGAATCATACCATATTTACAAAAACTGGCCAAGTAAGTGTCGGGCCACGCTCAATGTGGAGGTAGGGTTTCGTAGTTGCCCGTCACAATACGTGAGCTTTTTTGACAATGAGCATAATAACTAAGTTCGCGGTTTGACTGCTATAATGACTAAAAACTGGTTCAAATAGGAAGTTCGTAACTGAAGGACTAATTTTCAAATTAGACTTATATATAGTTATAGTAATTTTATATTTTGAAAATAATATTACTTACGTCAAATCTTTCACGTGCCAAGGTACAAAGACGATCATAGTTGACTATCTATCTATATATTCTTGGCAGTGCAACCCTAAGATATATATAATATATGACCGTAACGATGATATATGATATATGACGTAACGTTTTTATACGTGGTAGAGCCATGCTGCAGCTATATTAATAGTATAGTTGTAGCACGAATGGGTCGGCTCGACCGGGGCAGGACTACGCTCTCACAGAATACCAGCGTAAAATAGCAGTTTAATGCTGCTGTGTTTTGTATGGTGAGTATAGAGAACCGGAGACCCTTTTTACTGGAAAAGAGGCATTCCATTTTAGTCCTCACGGCTGACAACGCCGCATCTGCATTTTAATTTGCAAACGAAGATAGATGTAGATGTCTATGGGCCACAGCAACCACTTGCCATCAGATGGACTGTGTGCTCGTTTGTGTCTCGTTCTATAAAAAAACGAAACCTCACGTAAACCACCACTGTCCATATTTAACTTGAGGTCGCCCGCGTAAACCAAGAGTGTGACGAATGAAACTGTATGACACTATATAGGCCTCCAATAACTATCAACTAAAAAATAAGTGAAAGTAGTACGTAAGAAATATCCTCCCAGCCTATCCCGCAAATAAATAAGCAAACCTATTATAGTAATGTATATAAGTTGTTTTCTTTATAAAATGTTTACTTTTTAAAGTTTACAATAACATTGCAAAGTTATAATGCAGCTAGTTTGGGTCATTTTCTATGGAGTTGTAACGAAATTTCTTATTCTAATATTTTATCCCATTTACTTGGAATGGAGTTACCCAAAATAAAAATATTTTTTATGATTTTATTTCACAGTTTTAGGAACTATGCCAAATTACATTTTTGTAGCACCTAGAGACTCTGAGTAAAAACGCGGACGGACGGACGAATGGACGGACATGGCGAAAATAAAAGGATTCCTTGTTGTAAAACTATGGAACCCTTTAAATTTTCTAAATATTTGGCACAGTGTTTTTTTTGATACGATATATATAAAATACGGATGATAGATTTTTTACCTACTAATCTAGCACACTATAAGCCAACATTAAGTAAAAAAAGGTATCTGTACTTTAAGCTCTGAATTTTTGACAACGTTATAATCTAGGAGCTCAACATTATTCAAGAGTCCTTTGTAACTCGAAAAGCTTTGTCAACGAATTTCAAGCTCAAGTACTGTTTACTAGTGAAGGAACGTTGTGCTACCAAACCACTTATTTCTATGGAAATGTCATTTATATACTTTTTAATTGTATCTCAACTTATCCTGCAGAATAACTAGTGTTAGATGAAACGTAGTTATGGATATCTCATATTTTCAAATATTTCTACAAAAACATTATTTATTTATTTATTTATTCTTTTTTGCACCAAATATTTGTACAAAAGGCGAGCTTAATGCTATATGGCATTCTCTACCAGCTAACCTTGGGTAGAACAGAAAGTGAGTTTGGGCAGTTAAGTTGTCATGATATTATTCAGTTAAAGTAGTATAGTAGTATTATTTTAGTTATTATTGTTCCATTCATTCATAGGGCGTTTTCGCCTGTGATGCCATTCGATCTACGACGTAATGTTTCATTGCTGGACGACTAAGGAAGCACAAGTTTATACAACCAGGTGAGAAGAAGGATACTTGAAATTTCTTTGTAGGATGAAATAATAATTTATTGTGAAGATGTTCACAGCAAAACTAAGAGAATGACATGGCCTAACAGTTAAGTTAGCCGAAGTGGCAATGTGGGTGGCGTGTGAGGGGAGTATAGGGTGGCCCCACTAGATGAAGTGAAAACCTGGTAAGAAATTAAGGAAGCCGATGGGTTCAGGTGGCTCAGGACCATGTTTTGTGGCATTTATTGCGGGAGGCCTACATTGTAGACTTTAGGGAGGCCTATGATCAGTAGTGGACTTTTGAAAGAATGTAATGGAATGGATAATTGAAGCTGGTATTAAACACGAGCAGAGGAAATATCTCGTGAAATTGTTTATGTTCAATGAGTTGTGTTCAATGTATTTTATTTATCTCAATACAATGATTAATAATATCTTATTATTAATATCTTATCATATTCAATTAAATAAATTCGGTTGATATTTCAGATTTTTAACTGACTTGGCTACAGGTTTAGGTTTTTTCTTATCAAACTGCTATTATCAATTTTTGTCTAGTCTCGAATACAATCGCGAATGAGTATAAAATTACTTTTATTTTTTATAACAATAGCTGTTCGAAGGTTTTTATTTTATTCATGGCTAAACAAAGTTTTTTGAAAATCAGTAATATTTGAACTAAACTTTACACTGCCTATAATAGTAATACTGTGATTGTAATCAACAAAATATCAAAGGTCACTGAAGGTCATAGGCGTTTCCACAAAGATTCCTTTCTCACTGTTTATTTTTCCCCTCGCAACAACTTTTATTTATTTAAGTCTAGATTTTATTTATTCTAGTCACCAAAAAAAAACTTTAAAATACACTTGAACATGGTAATAAAAAGCGGTAGAGCCGCAAGGTGGCGATATAATGGTTGTTTGACTGGGAAGGACAGTGCTCTCACAGAACGTTGGAGTTAAATAGCAGCTTAATGTTGCTGTGCATCGTATGTTGATTGCAGAGAACCATGACTTTTTGTCTGGAAAGAGGCGCTCTATTTTCATCCTCAGGGTTGAAAACAAACCAAAAATCGAGAATAGATGCATATATCTTTGCCACAGCAGCTACTTACATCACGTGGAATGAGTGTTTGTTTGTCACTATTAAATAGGCCTCTTCAGATTTAGGAAGGATTTACTTCAATCTTCATACTTGGCAGGTAGTTTGACAGGGTTCTTAGCCATGTTTATACAGCAAATTTCTGTCTTAACATGTCATCACTCCGTCTAGTAAAGCGCCGTCATTAATTTTTTCATGGAATTATGCCTTTGCATCCTTTATTTCAAATTAAAGCGAGGGCAAAGATGGGTTGTAGGATCACATGAACGCTTTCGCACACATCCAGCACACCAGCGCTATCCCTAAATTTCATGTACTCTAGAATCTCCGATCAGTTTTCGGTACGTTGAGACAAATTGTCGGCTTATTGCCGTTTCTGCTTACTGATCCGTCTTATCTCGAAAGGTCGAATTGTATTAATTAACATTAGATGCAATTACAAGTTAAACTACTTTATAAGTTCCTCGCATATAACTGAATACGGCCGCTATTCTAGGTGTGTACAAGATAAAGCGCAAGATTTCGTAAATTGGCCAGGAGGGATTAATTCGAGACAATAGGCGGGTGAAACTCTGTGGGTAGCGTGATAAGCGATACAGGGATGATTGGCTGAAATACAAACTGCATTAATAACGCCTTAGAATTTAGATCCGGTTTGCTATAAGTTTATTAGCTTTAATTTAATATTTTTATTTCATATGGTTAAATTTTATTTTAGAAAAGGTTTAGTTACATATGTACCAATTTTTTCTATTTTGACAAAGAATATTGTATCATTGGCGTTTAACAATACAAAAGCAGTGTTTCTGCCGATTCTTATTCTGGTTATGGAACCTCATTTTAAAACTAAACTTTATGACGGCGCCGTAGCGCAGTGTCTTAGCTATGAGTTGCAGCACTGCGGGCGCGGGTTCGAATCCCGCAAGGAACAAGTATTTGTATGGCCTAGAAATAATTGTTCCGGGTCTGGATGTTGGCCTTACGCAATTTTTGTTTGTAAACTGCCTCCACAGCACAGGAGAAAATCCTAGTGTAGGTGTAACATATTTTTAGAAACGAGGTAAGAGATAATGAGATTAAAAAAATAACGTTTCTTATTTAAATATACGAAATTTTAATTTCTTGCATCGAAATGACTTTTCATGTCACAAATCACGAGTACCATTCCTTTTATTGAATTTTATTTAATTTTATTTCATATCATCTATTTATTGACAAAATTATTAATCGTCACTTTATCTTCATTATAGCCCTTTACAAGTCCACTGCTGAACATAGACTTCCCCCAAGGAATGCCACAAAGCACGGTCCTGAGCCACCTTCATCCACCGACTTCCTGCGTGTCTTACCCGGTTGTCACTCTATCTACTGGGGGGACGCCCTACACTTCCTCCGCTGGTACGAGGCCGCCATTCGAGAACGTTTTTTCATATCGGTTGTCGGATCTTCGAGCTATATGTTCGGCCTATTGCCACGTCAGTTTACTAATCCGTTGGCGGATATCCTCATTTCTAAGTATGTCACGCAGAGAAACTCCAAGCATAGCCCTCTCCATAGCTCACTGAGTGACCTTGAGCTTCCTCATCCGGCCAGCAGTGAAGGACCATGTCTCAGTTCCATAGGTCATCACTGGCAATACACACCGGTTTGAATTGAATTTTTATAACCTGTATAGTATAGTGTATAGACAATATTGAGACGGAACTCGTCAGCTTCCCTCTCCTGGAGGGGTGAAACTTGGATTGCGGAAGACGATTTGTCTACGCTTAATGTGTGTGGGAAATAACTTGAATTTACATTTCCTCTTTTCTATGATCTTTTAACAATATGATGCCAGCTTGGACGTGGATCTCACGCTGTGCATCACGCACGCCTGCGCAGTTCCATTTGTGAGGAGTCCATGGTCAAGTTTCTTTATTTTACCGATTTTACACAAAATTTCATTGCTCCTGACAAGTTCCATATTATGTAATGTTTGTAAGGTTTTGGTTAACAACAAAAGACGTGATACTGAAGACACAAACGAAAAGACTGCAAAATTATTAATGCAATATGATACGCATTTATTTGAGACATATTATAAATACAATATGTTGTATTGTTATAATTTTCCGCAAATATTAGTTATCTAAGGAGCTAGAATTTTTTGAACCAAAAAGTAACGTAAGTAACTGGTTTAGAACCGTCGAAAACAATAACGTATGTGCGTTATTGCATATGGAGAATTTGGCAATGTGACACTTTTTGTTATTAGGATTATCATTATGTGATCTTTAGGTTTTTTTATATATAAAAATACAATAAAATTATTAAGACTGAAACTATAAATAATCAAACATTACATAGGACAAACAAGAAGATATATATAGATAATATGGAATAGTGAATTGTTAGGTACTTTATTTAGATAGTAAGTTTCACCATTTTTTGACAGTCTTAATTAATAACTTTCGAAGCAGTGTTCGATTGTGGAAAAGCTAAGAAAAGACGCTGCTAATATGGACTGCTGTATTACAAAAAAGGCTCTTGCTTTTGACGAACAGGAAGCACTGTTTAATTCACTTCTTGTTCAACTTTATTATGATCATGCTCCTGTTCGACCAGTTCGAGTGCGTCAAAGCCCCGTGGTTGACTGAAGCTCTCAAAAGATTCAAAGAATGACAGGATTCCAGAGAAGTACAGACTTTTTACTTTTTTTTCCATATGCTCGTCTTCTTTCCTTTTCCAATGAAGGAGGCCCAAATCATAATTTAACACAAAAAACCAAATCCCTAATTTTTTTCTGAATATCGTTTTATTTTGATTCTTTCTTTACATTCCAAAGTCTTCGAGCCTTTTCCAACAACACAATAATTCCCTTTGTTTAAGAAATAGCATCCTCAATCCTCTTCAATCTGGCTTTAGATCTGGTCAGAGTACGGCTACGGCGTTATTAAAAATCACGTACGATATCTGCTATGGTACGAAGAATAATCAAGTAACAGTATCGATCATCAAGTTACAGCATTGTTGTTGCTGGATTTCAGCAATGCCCTCGATACTGCGTTCTTTTAACATATTTCTTACTGCAAATTCCTCGTTTTATAGTTATTTTTATAGACGACGGCAACAAATTCTGTCCAAGATAAGATATTTATCGTAGCTCGATACCATAACTGGCGTTCCGCTCTTTTATTCGCAATCTTTATTAATACGATTACATCCCAAATATACTTTCTTCTCCAATCTCCAAATATATTTTATGAATAACCATTGTTCACGCAAAAGCGTTAATGTCAATAATGGACGTCAGAGGGCGCGCGCGCCTCTACGATACCGGTTTTGACGTCCGGTCGTTTCGAGGACACGCGAGAAAAAATAAGAGTCCAATTCATCGCGTCGAAAGATAAACACGCGTTCTTTGTCGGGAAGTCGGAAGCGGAATATGATAGGCGCGTATAGTAAATATACCACTGGGAATTGTAACGCGCATTCCTGTTTTGTTAGCTTCACCCCGGGACTTAGTGTCTAATTCAGAATCTGTATAAGTGGATTCGACCGTATTAGTTACTAGTGTGGTATTTGATATTCTAGAAATAACGGTGACCTTTGATCCGTACGTTCTGTGTTCATTTCACGAGTCAAGCATTATAACAAACGAGAGTTCGTGGCTTCTGTAAGGTTGTTAATCGTACGACAGAGTTAAAGAACTGTCATCGTATAAAACGAAGAAAGTGACTGCGAAAGGAGACCGTAGTTTGGAGAGGTGCTGAGGGCCGAACTGCTGCAGAGGTTAACGGTCTAATAAGGTCAATAACACTACCAGCCACACCCAAATACACATCACTGACCCTTACTTTCCTAGCACTATACATCCACACGCGACCTGTCCGAATCCTGAGGGACCAGTCGCCTTGGATAGAGGTAAGTAAGCTCCCTTTATAGAAAACAATGCTCCCCCCTGATTGTTTAATGTAATTAGAAACTTAAACCTTGGCCTGTCGCAGGCCCGACCAGCATCTGCTTGTAGGTTCTCCGTCTATGGGCCCGCGGGGGACCCTACTCCTGGGATAAGCAGCTGTTGGCCGTAACAACCATTGAAGATATTCCTAAAGCAGTTGAATATTTTTGAAGCAGTTGAATATTTTCGACTGGAGTCGACCGTATGGGTTAACTGTGAACCGTTTAAAATCCTCAGCCATAGTTATTGGGAGTTCAAGAAAAAAATGTCAATTACAACCCGTAATAGTTCATCCTACCTATCACCTATCCTTTATACGTACTTAAAAATTTAGATACCCTTTTATATTCCAGTCTTTCTAGGACTTCCCAAAGTGAATGCAGTGAGCCATAAAATGTTTACAGCATATGTCATGCCGGTGACTTAACTCCTTTTTACCGATATCCACTAAAATTACGCTTGCACAATCTTTACTATTCCCTATCCTTGATTTAGTGACTTTTCTTACCTTGATATCACTAAGTAGCAACTTAAAATCATATTTGAGCTTCGCAAATTTAACCATGTTTTAGAATACCGTACTAAACCCAAGTGGTCGGTCTCCATCGGAATAATTATGTTCTTTCTGCCTTCCACTGCATCTTATTTTATAAATTAAGTCCTCCCTATCTAAAAGAAAAAAACGTATGAAATTTCACAGCTCCTGCCATAATTTTTTCTACGGTCACAGGATAATCTTTCCCACCAACGTCCCGTCTCTTTTATATTTTATGATAAATCATTATCTGTCCTTAGAGTACGACTTTGGAACTTCTTGCCCAATTCGATTAAAAGTGCTCAATCCTCATGTGTTCAAGAAACAAGTTAAGGAAAACTATTTGTTTCTCTAACCCCTCTCTCTTCTTCCTTTTATTTATGGCTATGACCATCTACTTAAAGCATGTTGTATTTTTAGTGCACAAGTTGGTACTCTTCCTTATTTTAGTTTACTTTACTCGTTAATCTTTCAATTATATTTATTTAATTCTTTTCTGGAGTGTCTGGAAGAGATTTCTATGTAGCAGTAAGATCGCTTTTTGTTTTACTCTTTAAATTTGTTTACTTTTGTTATATTTATCATTACTTGCTGTACATTAAAGTGCATTGTATTGTAATTTATTTTATTAACTTATATCTCCTTTTTCCGCCTGTTTCATCACATTTCTTTTTTCTGGTTGAATTATTTGCTACATACCCTCTATAACTTATTGAACTTATTTTGTTTTCTAATTATTTTCTCCTCGCTGTAAAAGTGGTAAGTACATAGTGATAAATTCACTTCACACATTTTTACTGTGTTTTGACTCCTAAAATTATTTCTATTATGTTCTTAACACCACATCTTTTTAACAGTGGTAGAGCCACGCGGCAGAATTGCTGTCGTATGGATAGGCCGGCTCGAACCGAGGTGGTACCACGAACTCACAGAATACCAGCGTGAAGTAGAGGTTTACCTCTGCGTTTTGCTTGGTAATTGCAGGTGGCCCTTTTTACTGGAAATGAGGCATTCCATATTAGTTCTCACGGGTGGCAACGCATCTGCATTTTGATTCGCAAACGAGGATAGATGTAGATGTCTATGGGTCGCAGCAACCACTTAACATCAGGTGGACTGTGTGCTCGTTTGTCACCCTTATCCTTTAAAAAAAAAACATCACTTACAGCGTATTCACAGTTGGCGGCAGAAAAAAGAGGAAACAGAAATCCTTTATGTGCATTTATGCACATACGAATTTTTCTTAGTGGTCAAAATACATATGGGATTTATTAGAATCGTTTATATTATGATTATTACAAAAATAACTTTATCACCACATGAAGAACGAAATGGAGATTATGTTCAGTGCAAAAAAGAAATAATGAAAAAATGCACACATGGAATTAGGCAGGCGCAGTGATGAAATTGTCTAATATAATATCTATTAAACTTACATCAAATTTTGATACACTATTATCTTAGCGCCGAATTCAGTAGGTATTAAATCATGTTGAAATTATTTTACTCTTTTTATTTTATAAAATATGGTTTGGTTTGGTATTGAGGAACCATTTTGATATAATTAAGTATTGCTTACTACCTTCTACTACTGGTAAATTCTACAATATCGTCTAAATAGTTACATCAAATTTTAAATTAATATAAGTGAATTTTTTGATTCATTAAGGCCTATCTAATAAATAAAGTTTTATTAAAATCGGTTCCCAATTGTCGAAGATGTAACCTAACATATATAACTATACAAAATAATAAATAAATAAACTTTTAATTGTCTTGTCGCATTGAGACTTAAAGTTAAATTTACAGCCTATATACGTCCCATTGCTTCGTACAGACATATATTTAATAAATAATAATCTAATAGTGAGTCAACTCAGCGACTAGTCGGAGCAACGATGTGGCGTGATATGAAGGAGATTGAAGTCTGCGTTTGTAACGATTGTTTGTCCGCGATAAACTTCTAAACCACTGGAATGATTGCAATGAAATTTTGCACACTGTGTGCAGTTTGGTCCAACTTGAGAGATAAGATAGTTTTTATCCCGATAAGTGACCCTTAGTATATTTTTATTTCGAAATAAAGTATTTTTATAGCACAGAGGTTTGCGGCTAAGGGCAGAACAAAGTCTGCTGCCCAGCTAGTAAATAATAATCTTGAATCATCTGACTGAGAAGTGGCGGTGTAAGAATATCTACTACTCCATATCATTCTGTAGGTGAATAAGAGGCGACAAAGTGAAAAAAATCAGGAGATGGGCAGCGGCGTCTTCCTTATAACGACTAAATTTAAAAAAAAAACTGCGGGTTCTAACTCGCTTGCCAAGCATGACAAAGGATGACGCCTTTGTCCTGAAGTGGACTTTAATAGGCTGTAACGAAATAATCTTGAATAAAACTCATTTTAATTTTTAATGGTACTTTGCATCTTTCAAATAATTAATTTTTTTTCGAACTACGCAAACTAGTTTCCAGTATCTTGAAGTCTTGCAGTAGTATGGTTGAATATTGATTTTATTTTATTCATTATGGGATATCTCAAAGAGATGATGACACCCAGCCATCTTCTATATTAAAATAAGGATTTTTTTTTAATTTCATTAGTCTCGCGAATCATACTTGTTAGGAATCAGTGCTTGTGATATATCGGATTTGTTGTAAGGGTTACGATCATGAACATGTTGATATACTGCAGAACTACTTCCCGGAGCGTCGATGCTTTACGTCAGCGATACCCAAGACCACTTAAAATTAAATGGGTTTATTCTGTTAGTCATTTGAACCAGTATTTGTTTGAGAAATAGTTATTTGACGAACTGTTTTTGCAATATAGAAACAAGTTAATAAAAAATACTGCGCAAGCGAGTATAAACAAGTAGCCACTTAAAATAGAAACAGATGTAATAACAAACCTATAACAATAAATTGAACCAATGACACTGAATCATGAAACTAGTTTATGTGTTAGTTTCATAATATATTCATTACATCCCATACAATTAATAAAGTCTACACAAGCCTTCACACTTCATATAAACAAAAAACCCACCGGCTACAATAACATTGTAATTGCAATTTTAAGTGCCGATGTACTTATAAAGCACGTGGTAAACTCGCGGATAAGGGAAACATCGTAAGAAAACCTGCATGTCAGAGAAATCACAAACAGAACAGGGCAAGGCGTCTAACATTTATGTTTACATTTTATAAAAGTACCTTTGTTAGTGTCACTTGTATCTGTCATAGTGAGTATGACACCCAATTTTTGTTATGATATTAAGGCACAAGTTATAATTTTAGTAAAATCTAATAACTGAAAATTGTTAAATATCTTCTAAAATATACTTATCGACGATCAGCACTTACACTAGAGCCGGCGAGGCGTCATAATGGTATCGGTGAAAATGCGCGCGGGTTGTAGTTAACGAATTCACAGATCAAGGTTAAAAGGAGTAAAATACCTGTTGACTAGCTGCAGTATGCGAGCCTGTTGCCCAACACTACGCAGTAGTAAGCAGGTCGAGCGTAGAACCACCAATGTGTTCGGTGTCAACGCTGGGACACTAATCGAGAGTTTTACTGCTGATATGTAGTACTGAAGCGACACAGTTGTATATGTTATATAAGTATATGTTTTTGTAAACTTGTTTATATAGAATAAACGTGAAAAACTCGCACAAAGTCCACCTGATGGTAAGTGGAAGCTTTGGCTCATGGACATCTACATCAATCCTCACTTTAAAATCAAAATGCAGATGCGTTGTCATCTTTTAATGACTAAAATGGAATGCCTTGTTTCTAGTAATAATATTATCCGGTTAACTACTCTTACCATTAGTAATACCAGCGCGAAACACAACAGCTTTAAGCTGCTATTTTGCACTGGTATTCTGCGAGAGGTTGGTTCCTCCCCGGTTGAGTCCACCCATTCATGCTACAACCTTATTATGGCTGCAGACTGCAGCGTGGCTCTACCCCATATAAAGCCAGCTTAAATCTTTACAACCATTCATGTTAAAGAATGTTATAAAAAAGTATGAAATAAATTTAAAATGTTAAATAAACAATAGAAAAAAACTTTAAATTTCTTTTAATTACAGAATATTTATTCTTTTTACTGTTTTGGTAATAAATTAAAAAATATGAGAAGCTTTAAATTTCAAAGTATCATTAAATTTAAGAAATATATATCTCCGGCTAGTACGTGTAGGGTTTTATTTATAATACTTTCTTTGTTGGTAGTCTGAATCATGCTTTAAACAAAAGTATATAATATTACCCACACAACTCAATGATAATTTAACAATGCAATGGGAGAAAATAAAAAATAAAAAACATTTTTACATTTCTTCAACCTTAAAACTCAATTTATACGTAAAAATGTGCTCGTATTCCTAGGAATTATATTCAATAATAATGATCAACTTAGGTATTCATCCACTAATTCACTTTTTAATACACACGTAAACTAATATGTCTAGCTGACGTCAGATTGAATTATTAATTAGACTAGAAATACTATTACTTTTTCTTCGTCAGTTGGTATCCTTGTATATTTTATTACTAGTTTAGTCTATTGAGAACACTATACCATTGAGATAAAAAAATAGTTAGCTTCGGAACATAGATAGAGCTAAAACAGGTAAGTGAATATCTGGTTCGTATCGCTTACGAGTAGCGCTGATGGACGAATAAAAATAGCGAGAGCGGCACTGAAAATTTCGAGAATCAAGAAAGTGACACAACATTACTATTTAAAAATGTATTTATTGCTTTTCGAAGTATTCCCCGCGAAATTTGACACATTTTTCCATACGATGGTACCAATCATTGAAGCAACCATTCCATTTGGAAATTGGGGTCTCCAAAATGGCCGTTTTGTAGGCGTCCACAGCTTCTCCAGGTGATGAAAATCTCTGTCCACGCAATTTATTCTTTATTTTAGGGAAAGCATAGAAATCATTAGGGCTTAGGTCTGGGCTGTACGGCGGACGGTCTAATAATTCTATGTTTTCTTGCTCAAAAACTCTTTTGTTCTGTGTGCGGTGTGACAACTCGCATTGTCGTGATGGAGGGTGATGCGGCGGTTGCAGTTCTCTTTACGGAGTTCAGAAACGACCTGTGGCAAACAAATGCTAGCATACCATTTTGCATTAACCGTTCTTTGTCCCTCAAGAGGAATAGTCTTAACATGGCCGATTTTGGAGACAAACGTGGCCACCATTTTTTTTGCAACACTCCGTGAACGAACCATTTTTGTTGGCTTTAACTCATTTTCGAATACCCAAACTCGTGACTGGTTTTTTGTTTCGGATTCGTACGTATACATCCCGGACTCCTCACCTGATACGATGTTTTATACAGCATTTGAGGATCCTGCGTGGTATCTTTCGAGAGTTCTGACGCACCAAGTAACGCGAGCCGCTTTTTGCTCTTCACAGAGCGAATGCGGTATCCATCGGGAATACAACTTTTTTACACCTAATTGTTCATGTAAGATTATTTGTATTTGACTCATGGCAATGTCCAAAGTTGCCTGAATTTTGCGGTATGTCACATATCGATCTTTCTCAATCAGCTTACGCACAACATCAACGTTTTCTTGGGTGACTGCAGTTTTGGACGACCTTGACGGGAATCATCACTGAACTTGACACGTTGAAATTCAGCAAGCCAGCGATAAATTGTGGTCTTGGATGGGGCTTCATTACCAAATGCAGAAATCATCCGGTCAACACAAGGTTTTTGTGTTAAACCGTTTCGAAAGTCATAATAAATCATCGCTCTTGAATTTTCTCGAGTCAATTCCATTTCTCAACGACCAAACAAGTTTGACAAAACCTTATGACAAGACCGAGAATCTTTTTTTAAATAAATAAATGGTATTCGATTTTTAAAACCAAGGAGTTTTCAATTAAAAAGATTTTAATATGATAGGAACAGTGGAAATGTTCCATTCCCGATACTTTTAGTGCAGTCTGTACATTCGTATGCGTAGCGCTCCCGGATGCCTCAATTGGACGCCACTACACGTACTGCACCATTATTCATTTGTATCTATACAAATAAATAAAATTGAAGTGTCTGTTTGTAATGTCAAACTTACAGCTTTTTTTTAAATGCATATGCATATGAAAATATATACGGCACTAATAACAAAACTACAATTTTTAAAGTTTTTGTCTGTCTGTCTATATGTCTGTCTGTCCGTCTGTCTGTCTGTTTGTTTCGGCTAATCTCCGAAACGGCTGGACCGATTTTGACGGGATTTTCACTGGCAGATAGCTGATCTCACAAGGAGTAACTTATACTTTTATTTTAGAAAAGGATTAGGGTTCCGCGTAAAAACAATAAAAACCCAAATAACACGCGGGCAATGTCGTGGGGAACAGCTAGTTTCAAATAATTTTAACGCCAGATATTCACGAAGATTTCTAGAAAATTTTATAAATTCTATTACAGTATCAGCAAATTATATTGAATTGTAATACAATTCAAAATCTGAATAGACTAAAGTAAGGTAAATTACTAATTATAAAAAAAAACTTCTGTAAACGCTCCATTATATTAAATTTACCATTCTTTTAACCTATACATATATCTATATACACAACTTATAAAATTAACAAGACTAAAACATTTATTTTTTGCTTAAAAATTGTGAGAACTGTATAAAAAGAAGGAAAAACTGTATAAAAAGAGTACGCTTTACATTTGAACTGACAACCTTTGCCTCTCATCATAAAATGGAATTATGATGTCGCGTTCTTAAGTTTTTTTCCTGTAAGCCACATTAAAATTCGTCGCAGATCGAGGAAATTCACAGTTGTATTAAACAAAGATTTACGAAACTTTAAGAGAAACTTACTTTAAAGCTTCTTTGTAGTGTTTGATGGCACTTTCTTGTTGCTCAATATCTTTCAAAAGTTGGCAAAGTTATAATGTAGTTTAGCATTATGCGGAAGAACAGCCAAGTCAGCTCTGAAATTAGTTTATTCAAAAGTAATTTAAAGTGTTGCTTTCCCCTTGATTAAGATGTTAAAAAATCTATACCACCTTCTCAGTGAGTAAGAAAAGAAAAGTTATAGAACCCTTTAATTAAAATAAAAGTTATTTTCAGTTCCATAGAAGTTTGTGTGACATGTCCACTTGATTGATAATGTATGTTGTAAATCATAATGCAGATATGTTGCTACTCGCGATGACTTTACACGATGGAATAACTCGTGACCAGTAAAAAGAATCTTCGATTATTGTCACTTAACATGCGAAACAGATGTGCTACTATTTTACGATGGTATTGTGTCAGTTGGCTCTACACTCGAACTAATTTATATAGCATAAACTTTTAAGTAAACATTTAAAGTTACTATCAAGATAAAGATAAAACTATTTAATGTTCTGTTTTAAAGAAAAATTATGTGTTTTTATTCTAGTTTATGTATTTTTAGAAAATGAAAAAGGAGGTTATCAATTAGACTTTTTTAATTTAGTGAACAGATTTAATTGTATTATTATTTCAAATTCTTATAATTTATTTATTTGTAAGAATATATAATGTGTTACATTTACATATGATTGTAATTTTAAAACAGACATCAAATCAAACCATATTGTAAAGTAAAAAATAAACCATGTATTAATTTTTTATGAACCTATCGTGTTTTTTTTTAATTTTATAAGCTGATTATTTCGCAGTAGATCCATATAAATTTTCTATTCGATGTAAAGATAAAGAAAATTCGATAATATTTTAATCGAAATATAATAATTTTATATAAAAGTTATAAACAACAACAAGCTAAGCTCTTATCTACGAGGATGCAACCTCCTTAATTACTTTCAATCCGGTTTCAACACTGGTACGACCGGTACAACCATATTACGACTACAGCATTTTTACAAATTACTGATGATATTTGTTATGGTATGGAAAATCATAAATTGACGATACTGACTTTGTTAGATTTCAGCAATGCGTATAATATAGTCGATTTTGATACCTTGTTAAAGATATTGCGCTCTCTCAACATATCTCCGGCTGTAGTTGATTGCTTTCGTAATTACTTGTTTGGGTGCCGACAGCGTATTCAAGTACAGGCTGTGTCACCGGCGTCCCACAAGGTGGCGTGTTGTCTCCTCTCTTGTTTACAATTTTATGAATTCTATAATTAATCAACTGTCTTCTTCTGACCATTTGTACGCCGACGATCTCCATATTTACACTAAATCTACTTTGGACGATTGACTGAAAGCTATTGATACCACGAAGGCTGACGTGGTGTGAATCTTGTGGATTATCCATTAATCCCACTAAAACTCAAGCAACAATTATTGTGGTTTGAAATTAGTTGTCATGTTCGATTTTTATCTCAAACCACATATTCTCCTTAATGGCATTCACATTTTTTATAGTGATAAATTTAAAAATTTTGGAATATATATAGACTTTTGTCTAACATGACCACCATAAGTTAATGAAGTTAGTAGGAAAATGTTTGCAGCGCTAAGCTATTTGCGGAAAGTTAAAAATTTTCTCCCTACTGCCTATTTTTGAATATGCTGATATTTTCTTTCTGGATGTTACCAAAGCGCAGATAAATAAACTTGAGCGAATTCAAAACTTACGATCACGATTCATATTTGGACTCCGTAAATATTATCACATTTAAGAATTTCGTAAACATCTCAAGTGGCTGCCGCTTCGCCTTCGCAGTAATATTCACACCCGTTCTGACTTATACAACATACTGTTCAATCCCTCTACCCTACGTTACCTGAAAGCCCGCTTTGAATTCATTTCCTCCTCTCACGATTGTTATCTACGTTCTACTTACAATTTTTCGATTTGTGTTCCAGCACATTTATCCTCCTTCTTCAATTAATCTTTTTCGGTTACATCCGTACGCATGTGAGACTCCTTGCCTATATTTTTTCGACGTGCTTAGTCCCATTTTCTTTCAAAAATCTACTCAACACTTATTAATTTCAAAAAGGTTTGGCATGCTAGTCTATTGGGCAAGCGTTCAGCGAACGGCTTATTCTCTGGCCTAATTGTCTGGGTGAAGGACTTTCTGAGTGAACGGTCTCTCTGGGTCGTCGTTGATGGCTGCTCATCCGATACTGTGGCGAATAAAGCCGGTGTTGCTCAGGGGTCCGTTCTCTCCGCAACTCTCTTCCTGCTGCATATAAATGATCTGCTCATTCCCGGTGTCTATGGGTATGCAGATGACAGCTCAGTTGTGGAGAGATACCAACCAAGCGCCCGGGCCAGTTGGGATCAAATCCAGTCAGAAAGAGAGGCTATGGTTGAGCGTGTGAGTCTCACACTACAGGCAGTCTCCGAAAGGGACGGTGCCAATCTCATGAGATTTAATGCCTCCAAAACACAAGCATGTCTTTTTACCGCTAAAAGGAGCCCGCTCACCTTGGCTTCTACTTTCCGGAATGTATCCTTGGAATACACTGACCGCCTTCAGTTGTTAGGAATTGAATTTTCTCCGAACCTAAACTATGGGCGGTTCATTGAGCCCAGAGCCAAAGCAGCCGCAAGAAAACTTGGTGTCCTTGCAAGGGTGCGGCGGTACTTCACGCCTGGGCAGCTTCTTACCTTATATAAAGCGCAAGTCCGGTCGTGCATGGAGTACTGCTATCACATATGGGCTGGTGCTGCAAAATGCCACCTGGTAGCATTGGAATCAGTGGAGAGACGTGCTAAGAGGCTCATTGGTGACCTTGATTTGGTTGAAATCAATCTTGTCAGCCTCGAGCACAGGCGCAGAGAAGCCAGTCTCTCGGTATTCTATAGGATGCATTTCGGTGAGTGTGCGGCACTATCTTTCCGTCCAAATACAATCTAGGCGTCTTCAAGGCAAGAGTGAATAGGCTTTTGTTACGATAAGACAGTGCGATTTACCATCTCAGGCTGCATCACCACTTACCACCAGGTAGGATTGTGGTCTAGCACTGGCTTATAATAAGTAAAAAAAATCATTTTGTGTCGTTCTAATGTGCATTGAAGTACAATAAAGAAGAAATTAATTATTGATTGGTTAACAAGCTATATGTAGTACAGGTGACACAGCACTGGACACTTGCTCCTCACGAACATTATATTGGAAAAAAAGTTCACGTCATGATAATTTTAAGTTATACGTGTTAATACTACATTACTACATTATTAATTTATTTATTGTGTTTAGTATTTACTTAATAAATAAAATAATATACCTGGGGATATACAATACTATTTCAGCAACAACGAATCCAACTATCACAATAAAATCGGAAGCGTGTAGGTATGGGAACACTGCATATAGAAACATTTAATACTATGGATAGAAGTAAACGTTAATATTCAAACTTAATAAGCGCAAATCTAATAAGGGTCTCTCTATTTCTCCAGTCACAGTTCCGAAGCTGTGTCCAAGCAGCTCCACCGGCGACAACAATAGCAACCCCTATCACTATGACCGCTTTCCGCATACAGTTCTCAACCACATCAGTTGAATGCCATATACTGACACTGATCAAACGCTGTAAAAACAACTTTGTAAATATAACTAAAAAGGAAAGTTATAGCCTTTCCAACTTCTTCTGGTTCCTCTCGTTTGTGAGAGGGTTATGGAGTAATCATTACTTTGACGGCTTCGAGGCGCAATAGTTTATCACTGAGTGAGTTGAGTCGCTGAAGGCCGCGAGTTCGGATACCGCACGGAACAAGCATTCGTATGGCCTACAAATAACTCTTACGGGTCTGTATGTGTGTCCGTGTGTAATTTGTGTATGTAAAAAGCCTACATGATACAGAAGAATTTGCCGGATATAGATATAATGCTTTTTTTAAGTTAGCTGCTCCAGTGCATGTTGGCGGATTTTCAATGTTTTTGAAATAGTAGCAATGAATTTTTCATAATTGTTTAAGCAAGCGACGAGAATTTGAGTCATTCTCAACACAAGTATCATCTGATTATTCACTGGAAAGTCTCAAAAATATTTTTTAAACAAGATTACCGAAAGAAACATATTATTTATTTATTTATTTATTTAGTGTAATTCTTAAGAGTACAGATTTTAAAAGTTTTAAGTCATTGGTCGTCATTCAAAATTGCATACTTAAATACTCAAAACTATTGGATACCATTATTGACAAACATAAACCTATCTTGATTTTCTTGGAAGCAGAAAAGAAGCCTACCACATAACAAAAGGATTTTGTGTAAATCATTATTTGTTCTTCGTCTTTTTTAACACCCCATAAAATCCAATGTTAAACATGGGCTTCTTCTTCGGCTTTGCTTCAGTCATTATGCTTAGCAGACGTATTAGTGATCACATTATCATACATCCTGCATTTTTATTTCGCTATCCGCACACGGTTAGCGTATTTAATTCCTTGTTTGACGGCTCCGTGTAGCAGTGGCTTACCATTGAGTTGCGGCACTGAGGGCCGCAGGTTTGAATACCCCACGGAACAAGTATTTGCGTGGATTGTTTTGGGTCTGGATGTTTCTCCCTTAGAAATTTATGTATAGAAAATGCCTTCACGAAACAGGATAAAGTTCTAGTGACACCTATCGGAGTTCACAGGTCATTTGCGCTACCACAACAATGTAGAAGGTGAGGAAATTAATTATATGATTCACGCGCACGCTCTTTATAATGTATTTTACAAGTACAGAACATCGGAATTTGGCTCTGAATTGTTTCAGACATAAATCATAAATAAATAACACATAAATTCTCACGCCTAATACGTAACACAGAGGGGTAGGCAAAGACTACGGATTATTATTAGGCACGATCCTGTCACATCTCTCTCACTTCTCTCACATTCATATACTAACGCATACCTCCTCGTCGGTAAAAGATATTCTTAATTAATAATTTAAAACGTATATCAAACAAACTTTGGTGTCACTTGAAATGTACGCAGCGCTCCGTCAGTCGTTCTTCGTGGGCCTAAGAATATGACATCATATATTTATTTTTTATAATTGCATAATAAATATAATAAGAGAACATTTTAGAAACTTGCGATTAAAATAATTGACTCTAACAAATACTATTTCTTCATCTGTAATCAGTCATATTTTTCAGTCTGATATAACATAAGATACCTATATTATGATAAACTTTATTAAAAACAGTTCAATTAAAAAAATGAGTGTTGGTTTCTACAGTTGACATTTACTTAGCATCATCATCATCACCATTACAGCCTTTCAAAAGTCCACTGCTGTACATAGGCCTCCTCCAAGGAATGCCACAAAGCACGGTCCTGAGCCACCTGCATCCATCGACTTCCTGCATGTCTTACCAGTTCGTCACTCCATCTAGTGGGGGGGTGCCCTACACTTTGCCTACCGGTATGAGGCTGCCACTCAAGAACCTTTCTTCCCCATCGGTTGTCGGTTCTTCGAGCTATATGGCCGGCCCACTGCCACTTCAGCTTACTAATCCGTTGGGCTATGTCAGGTACTCTGATTCTACTGCGGATATACTCATTTCTAAGTTTATCACGCACAGAAACCCCGAGCATAGCTCTTTCCGTAGCTCACTAAGCGACCTTGAGCTTCCTCATACGGCCAGCAGTGAAGGACCACGTCTCAGATCCGTAAGTCCTCACTGGCAACACGCACTGGTAGTACAATTTCGTTTTCAGAATTTGAGGTATGTCTAACGAGAAGACGTGTCGTAGTTTCCCGAACGCTGCCCAGCCGAGTTGAATCCGTCGATTGATCTCTCGGTCGATGTTGGACTTACCTAGTCGGACTATTTCTCCCAGGTAAACATACTCGTCAACAACTTCGAGCTTAGTGCTCCCTACCACTACCCGCATAGGTGTGACATGGACGTTAAACATGATTTTTATTTTGTCCATGTTCATCTTAAATTCTATCCGTATCGAAGGTGAGTGATGTACTCGCCATTGATGTTAATACTGCATCTTTTCCAGTCCAGTAGCTTGAAAACGTCTTCCAATGCAGCGTTGAAGAGTTTCGGATATATAACATCACCCTGTCTTACACTTCTCTGCAGCTGGATAGGTTTTGTACTCTGATTCTGTACTTGGATAGCCATCGTAGCTCTACTATACAAACACTTCAGCACTTCGAAATACCGAAAGTCAACTTAGCACTGCTTAAGGGACTCCAGCAACGCCCAAATTTCGGTAAAGTGGCAGATTATACTGCCCTGTCTTTTGTACAATCTGCCGCAGGGTATATATGTGTTCTATGGTACTAAAGCTTTTTTGGAAACCGGCTAGTTCGGGAGGCTGGAAGTCATCAAGTCTGCGTGCGAGACGATTCGTTTTGACTCTTGAAAACAGCTCGTAGACGCGGCTCAGAAGAGAAATTGATCTGTAGTTCTTCAAGAGAGTATAGTCACCTTTCTTGAAGAACAAGACCGCCGCATTTCTGCTTCACGCCTCCGGAGTAGTACCACCATGGAGGACTGAAATAAAGAGCTTCTGAAGGTTTTCAAGTAGCGGTTATCCACCCACTTTCAAAAACTCCGCTGTAATTCCATTCTCGCCCGGGGACTTGCCGTTTTTAAAGTGTTGGAGAGACATTCTAATCTCGCTTAGACTGATGTCCGAAATATCTTCGGCAACGGAACACAAGGGGCCAACAGCTGGCTGACTTCATGGCGAAAGAGGGACTCTTTATGGTTAACTCTTTCTTTCAGAAGCGGCCCCACAGGTAGTGGACCTGGTCGAGCCCCGACGGTTCGACAGAAATTAAAATTTACTTCTGACAACTGTTAAGTGATGTCTCCGTAATCACGCGGGTGAAAACTGGAAGCGGTCTCCGAATAAACGTTAAGTTGGATAGGTCTCATCTAATAAAGTCAACGCTCTGTCCCCCTCGTGCTCTTTTCCAAAGGTCCGAAACCTTTCAGCTCGAGTTACAAAACCGTTTTCAGTGCCTAAAAGACTGCAATGAAGTGGACGATATGAATGACAAGCTCGTGGAAACTGTCCATGCGGTCCAAGCAAAGTTCTGCAAGACCCGCTTCAGAAAAACACAAAAACTCCCCGATCACACTCTCAATATCATGACTGTTAGACGGGAGATAAAGCTACATTATTTAACAGATTTGACAGCATACAGGAAACTGAACAAACAGATCTCCAAATGCATGCGGCGGGACTTACGCAACTTCAATATAGCTTGTATTGAAGAAGCAATCAAGCCGAACCAAGGCTCCAAAGTGTTTGCCTTAGACCTGTCTACCATAAAGAGCCAACTATCAAAGCTGAAGACCGAGTGTGGCAGCATCGTTTCCGGGAAACCTGAGATTTTGTGTGAGATTGAGAGGTTCTTTGGGCAGCTGTACACGTCAACGTTGGAGCCACACGCAAGTGTGAGTAACAATCCAAGAGCGAGTCTTATCTGACACTATTCCGATGATTCCGATTTAACAGTGGTAGAGCCACGCGGCAGCTTTTGCTGTCGCACGGATGGGCCGGCTTTGAGCCGGGGTGGTACCACGACCTCACAGAATACCAGCGTGAAGTAGACCTCTGCGTTTCGTTTGGTGAGTGCAGGTGGCCGGAGGCCCTTTTTACTGGAAATGAGGCATTCCATCTTAGTCCTCACGGGTGACAACGCATCTACATTTTGATATGTAATAAAGGATAGATGTAGATGTCTATGGGCCGCAGCAACCACTTACCATCAGGTGGACTGCGTGCTCGTTTGTCACCCTTTTCCTATAAAAAAAAATATTCCGGACGTTAGTCTGAGCGAGATTAGAATGGCTCTCCAGCAAGCGGAAAGCGAAAACAGAAAGCGGGTGGAAAACCGGTACTTGAAGTCCTCAAACGAGCCTTATTAGACACCTTCCGACTGCTCATAAAGGAGTGCAAAGCTCCATTCACCATGTTTCCTGCATTCACTCTTCTTTCGATATCACTCTCACACTTTCCATCTCTTGTAAATTTTGAACCCAGATACACAAACTCTTTCGCCTGTTCAATTTGTTCATCTTCAATCACGATATTGCAGTCTGTCACTACCTCATCTTTTTCAAACACCATCACTTTCGTCTTCCTTACATTCATCTTCATTCCTTTTCAAAAAAAGCTCCATTCATAGCCGGTGGTCTTGTCCTTAAAGAAAGGCGACAACGCTCTCTTGAAGGACTACAGACCGATTTCCCTTCTGAGCCGCGTCTACGTGCTGTTTCCGAGAGTCATTACGAATCGTCTCGCGCGCAGACTTGACGACTTCCAGCCTCCCAAACAAGCCGGTTTCCGAAAAGGCTTTAGCACCATAGACCACATACATACCCTACGGCAAATTGTACAGAAGTCCGAGGAGTACAATTTGCCACTATGTCTGGCGTATGTGGACTATGAGAAAGCCTTTAATTCCGTCGAAATTCGGGCGGTGCTGCAGTCCCTTCAGCGGTGCCAAGTTGACTGTTGGTATATCGAAGTGCTGAAGTGTTTGTACAGTAGGGCTACGATGGCTATCCGAGTACAGAACCAGAGTACGAAACCTATCCAATTGCAGAGAGGTGTAAGACAGGGTGATGTTATATCCCCGAAACTCTTCACCGCTGCATTGGAAGACGTTTTCAAGCTTCTAGACTGGAAAGGATGCGGTATTTACATCAATGGCGAGTAAATCACTCACCTTCGATTTGCCGACGATATAGTCCTTATGGCAGAATCGCTGGAGGACCTAAGCACTATGCTCAATGACCTCAATAGTGTTTCCCAACGGATAGGTCTTAAGATGAACATGGACAAAACAAAGATCATGTTTAATGTCCATGTCACACCTATGCCGGTAGTTGTTGGTAACACTAAGCTCGAAGTTGTTGACGAGTATGTTTACCTGGGACAAATAGTCCGACTAGGTAAGTCCAACATCGACCGAGAGGTCAATCGACGGATTCAACTCGGTTGGGCAGCGTTCGGGAAATTACGGCACATCTTCTCGTCAGATATACCTCAAAACTTGAAAACGAGACTGTACATCCAGTGCGTGTTGCCAGTGATGACATACGGAACTGAAACGTGGTCCTTCACTGCTGGCCGGATAAGGAAGCTCAAGATCGCTCAGCGATCTATGGAGAGGGCTATGCTCGGAGTTTCTCTGCGTGAAAAAACTCAGAAATGAGGATATCCGCAGTAGAACCAGAGTGACCGACATAGCCCAACGGATTAGTAAGCTGAAGTGGCAATGGGCCGGCCATATAGCTCGAAGAACCGACAAACGATGGGGAAGAAAGGTTCTCGAGTGGCAGCCTCGTACCGGCAGGCGAAGTGTAGGGCGTCCCCCCACTAGATGGAGTGACGACCTGGTAAGATATGCAGGAAGTCGATGGATGCAGGTGGCTCAGGACCGTGCTTTGTGGCATTCTTTGGGGGAGGCCTATGTTCAGCAGTGGACTTGTAAAGGGCTGTAATGATGATGATGAACCCGTCAACATATTTACGCGGTAAATCCATGCTGCAGGTATAATGGGCGCCCGTAGTCATTTACCATCAGGTAAACCGCATGCTCGGTTGACCCCCCGTATAAAAAATATGGTTTTTGTATGGTCGGTCACAGATAATTGTTGAATCTGAATCTCTTAAATTGTCAGGATATCACCACGTCTATAGAGAACTTCACGATTGCAGCAACAGATGTATCGCAGGTTTGTTAGAGGCCACGAAGTCTTTCTACGACATTTGCGGTATTAAATTAGGTGACGGATTATTTTTCGCCACCTACCAGAAGGCATTTGTTCTCTATACAATTTGTGCTCGTTGTATAATAGGATTGAGGATTCTATGAATTTTTACTAAAACCGATTAAAATTACAATTTATTCAAATTCCGAACACAAAAACTAATCATGTAGGTAAATTGTGACACTTTATTCGAGAATCAAGTAATTTATTATTACACGATAAAGGCGGATACAGTTCTGTTCGAATACAAAATTATCATATTTTATGTAAATCTGAAACTGGATGTTCCTTATTTTAATTTGGCAACTTGCTAAAACGAAAATTTGTACTTTTTCTTAATATATTATTTTAGATGAATTTAGATCTTTGACGTTTACAATAGAGTTCGATACCCATGTTATACTTGATAAAACAGGTAATGTACAAACGTTTTTATAACGAAAATCTGGCAGTAACTTACGTCAACTTAAAATTAAATAACTTTTAAGCTGTCGTAATGCGTTGGATAGGTATTTTGCTTTATAAATGGTTTTCTGGTTGCACTTTGTGCTATAGAATGGCACGGAGGAGAAAACTAAACGTTTTTAATTTTTTATATATAAATTAAAAATGTTATTAATTCATTTAGAAGCCAGGGTGAATATTTTACTATTCTAACTATTGCAAATCTTTGTCTGCAGTTCCAAGTTTGTGTTCCAAATTATTGAATTATTTAATCTTTATTGTTCACTTTATAATAAGGGACATACTGGGCGTCGATAATGTTTTATGGCATATTCTACCAGTTAACTCTGACCGAAATTCAAGGCTGAGCAAGAACGAAATTTTGGTAGCGGTTTAAGAACATCTACTATTTCATCTTGTCCCGTGGGAGTAAGAGGCGATAAAGGGAAACTAACGTAAAGATGGATAGCAGTATCTCCCTAATAACAGTTAGGAAATAAAAAAAACTATTTGTACGTGGTAGAGTAGGTTCAATTAAACTTGACCAAAATACTAGGACATGATCATGAAATAATTATACTGCCTTCGAGTGAAAAAACCTCAAATTATTCAGACGTCCAGAAGTGGGTGAAAACTTAATTATGAAATTCCATTACTTCACAAATACGTGCAGTTCTAGCTAATAAAAACGTGTTATAATACAAAATATCAATCGAAATAGAGTCAACTTTTGTAATGTGATTAAAATATTAAATGATATCCTCCATATATGTAGTACACGCGCCTTCATGAAATGTAGAAATAATATGTAATTAGTTCAGTAATATCATATTATGTTTACAGAAGAAGACAACATTCACGTGTCTCTACCTGGAACCACGTAACACAAACCCTGCTCCCTACCTATGCACCTACGTCAAAATCCCTGTATATAATTCTCCTTCAACTTAATAAATTATTATTCTTAACCTGTATCAGTGAGTTTAATTTCTTGCATTGCTACCCGCATCCATTATGTTTTTTTTAATAATCTGTTAAATAAATAGGCTGTTTGCTAAAAGACGAAACATATTTAAGCTGTCCCCGCGTTGACACGTCATATGACACTCATGCTATTTAGAGCGGACACAAAGCAATTTCTACTATGCTTTTGTTGCGGTAAAAGCAGAAACATTTCTATAAAAGTGGGACTTGAAAACACTTTGGTTAAGTTATAAAGTTTCATTTGTAGTTGGAATATTATTAAAAATAAAAAGCCGACTGCAATTAACTAGAAATTATTAAATAATTTCCACATAACATCTTCAGCAGGCGGTGTTGTAACATAGTATATAGAAGTAATGAAGTTCCGACTTCAGACCAATTATGTAGAAATTAGTACATTATTTTTCTTTAAAGACGGCTTTCAATTAATATTAAAAGTCTAATGGCCAAATACTCAAACGCTACTCAATTTTAAGATGTCTTTAAATCCCTACCTACTACTAACGATAATTTATATGGGACCACCCCCGAAGTGTTACCTACTTTGTAGTGTTATGCTACTTACATTTCATTGTACACTAATTCTCCATTCTGTTTTGATATTCTGCATTCATGTTTTGCATCACTTTATACTATTTTTTTCATTCTGTTTTTGATTTTCTACATTTATATTTTGCATCACCTTTATTTATATAGGATCCTGTAACGTTTTTACACAATAAAATATCATTTTACTGCGTATTTTCACACTATTTAGTACTTTTAAAATAGCTGTCAATGGAGTCTTACCTTTTTTGGTCTTTTATTGAATTCTCTGTAACTCTACAATTTCAGGCTTCGCGCACGCTGCCGTGCATTAGTTTTTCCTATATGAATAATATCTCATTTCTTACTTAAATGTAATAAATTCTTAATAACAGTCCTAAAACTAAAAATTGCTCAATTTGACAACCATTGTTTATGTGGTTGTTATGGTAACTTTTATTCAAATTCGTCTCTGGTATGATGTTCTTCCTACACAAATACTCTTTGGCTGTAGGTCATTTACAATAAATTTCGTTTTAATTTAAATAATTTCTCGTTCTCTCTAAAAAGGTATAAAAGCCGAACAATTGGGGAATACAGGACGGTCTCGCTTCAGTTCTCCAACGAGAAACATCTACTAAAGGCCTTATCCCGGGGCCGCTTTGCCCCGGGATCCTGCAAGCCTCCATCTACACGTGAAGTCGTCGGCAGTCTGCTTCAAGCGCGGGGCCACGCTACCTTCGGGCACGCTACGACTGTTTGCTCCAGGCGCTGAGTGCACCTACTGCCCGCGCTACCTTCGGGCACGCTACGACTGCTTGCTCCAGGCGCTGAGTGCACCTACTGCCCGCGCTACCTCTGGGCGCGGCGACTACTTCTCCAAGTACTGAGCGCACCTACCCCAGGCGCTACGTGCGCCGGCTCCGGACGCTGCGTGTGCCCAGTCCAGGCGCTGCGTGCCGTCGCCGCTGAGAAACCTCAAGCTCTGCGTGTGCCCATTTCTACAAAAGCAGCGAGGCTCCAGGCTCCCCTATAAAACTTTATTGTCCTATTCTTCTACCTTTATTTTTTTTTAAAACCTAATTGTAATCTCATTTCATCCATCATCTTCATATTTCATTTTTTTATAAAATTGTAAATACTTTTCTGAAACTTTAAATATATTATTTTCTTGGTCTACTTTTGTTGTTTTGCTGTTCTTAGGTTAGGTTCTTTCTCTTTTAATTGTCGCTTCACGACAACTTAGTAAAAAAAAAACATTTTAATCGGTTCACAATAATTGACGATTATATCTCGTAACATACATATAAAAAATAACATACTCTTGAATTATGTTTGTGAAATCGAACGTTTTATAAAGTCGCTAAAAATACGAGCTAATCTCTTTTTAACACACTATAAATATTAAAATATTGTTTTCGTTATTTTTGTGACGTTTTGTCTTAAAAATAAAAAAATAATAATAAAGTAAATAGGATCTATATAAGTCCTACTACTCGGCAAAGTAAAGGAAAATCCGCACTGCCCCAATGCATTGGGGCAAACCTAATAAAGATCACCAACATGCATTTTGGTGATCTTTATAAGGTCCTGTATTTTTTTTAATTCCTCAACATTCTGGTTTATTTACGTTATACTTCACCATATAGCGCGTAATAAGCGCTTTGTTTTGTCCATATTTATATTAAGACCTGTCCGTTGGGAGGCACTATTGAGGCCATTGAGCATAATGTTTACTTTCTCCAGCGATTATGTCATAAGAGCTATATCGTTGGCAAATTGAAGGTGAATGATGTACTCGCCACTGACGTTTATAAAGTATCTTTTCCAGTCCAGTAGCTTGAAAACTTCTTACAATGCAGCGGTGAAGAGTTTAGGGGATATAACGTCACTCTGTCTTATACCTCTCTGCAGTTGGATAGGTTTCGTACTCTGGTTCTGCGGGGAGCCATCATACTGTACAAACACTTCAGCACTTCGATATACCGGCAATCAACGTGAAAAAAATATTTTAATATCAGAAAAACATAATGATTTTTAAATATGCTGAGTTAAAACTTGGCTAAAATTGTTAAAGGCTAAAATTGTCACTGAAAGACCACGAGCCACGTTAATATTTAAAGTGATCACTGTAATTAAAATACGAGCAGAGTGCTACACAAACGCTGAACGTGAAGCCTCTTTTAAAAGCAAATGTTAGCTCTCTTCGCTGCCAAGCACATCGCTGAGGGTAATCTGCGGTAACATGTTACCGGATTTTGAGATTAACATTTAAAGTTATAAAGAAAGGAAACACTCTTTTTTATTTCATGACTACGAGTATATTATTTAACGGTAGAGGCACGCTGCAACTATGCTATGGCTGCAGCACGAATGAGTTGGCTCGTCCAGGTCAGGACCACGCTATCACAGACACTTTTTACTGGTAACGAAGTATTCAATCTTAGTCCTCGTGAGTGACAACGCATCTGCATTTTGATTCTTAATTGGGGATAGATGTAGATGTCTATGGGCCACAGTATCCACTTACCCTCACGTGGACTGTGTGCTGGCTTGTTACCCTTATTATATGAAAAAATGAATTCAACAGGTCATGATGTTTTATGGTATTAATGTATATTAAATTTGGATTTTAACTTAATTGCAAATCTAGTGTCTATAATGAATTTAAAGGTTTTTACATTTAAATTAATATTACAAAATCCTTTGACATTTGCTGTTTATTTGCATTTACGCTCCCTAAAATTACCTTACAATAATAATTAAATCTTTAAAATTAAATTCGATTTTATAAAGTTATAAATTGTGTTCAATTTACATAGAAGGCTTGACGGCTCCGTGACGTAGTGGCTTAGCAATAAGTTATAGCGCTGGGGGCCGCGGGTTCGAATACCGAACGAATACGGAACAAAAATTTGTATGGCCTACAAATAATTGTTCCGGGTCTGGATGTTTGTCCTCGTGAAATGTTTGTAAACTGTTTTCACGATACAGGAGAAAATCCTAGTGTGGGGGTAACGTTTCAAAAAAATAGAAGAGCCACACCACACGAATTGGTAGACTAGACCGGGAAAGGACTACGCTGTTACAGAATCCCAGCGCGAAACAGAAGAATAATACTGTGTTAGTATAGTTAGTGTCAGCCTGAGACTATTATTAATCAAAGGTGACCACGCATCTGCATTTTCACTCTTAATCGAGGATAGGTGCAGATGTCTATGCCAACAAATCTATGCCCATGCAGAATGCACTTACAATCAGATTGACTGTGCGCTCGCATGTCACCCCAACTTTATAAGAGAAATATGTATAATATGAAATTGGTATGATATTTTAGACGAAAATGATTGAAGTTTTGGTCTTTGCAGATTATCAAAAAGCCTACTGTTATACGCAGGTCTACCTAAAGATTGCCTAATAAGAGGGCTACTTGCCATAGTTACCACACTTGACAGGCGGGTTGACAACCACAGTTTTTATTTTCTGGTTGTTATTACTGGTTTGTTTCCCTCTGTCGCCTCGTACGACACCAATGAGGCGATAGTAATTTTTTTTTAGTACATAACTAATAAATTAATAATGATTTTTTTATACTGACGTAAATCCTACGCACAATTTACAGCATAACTGTAATAGTTAAATAATAGTTCAAAAAAAGTGGATAGTGAAAAATACTTCCAGATTTTAAATTAAAAATAAATATATCGGTTAATATACTTTCTTTGTCGGATTTATACATTTTAAAACAATCCTCTTTTAGGAATAAATTCCAGTCACGCGTCGGATCTGACACGCAGAACTTTTCTTATTTTGGCCTGGTGATCTGGACCAGGATACTAGAATAAAGTCATCAAGAAATTGTTTTGTCACCGATCTTTGATATGAGTGCAAATTTTCAAGTTAATCGGCAAATTACATTAAAGGATTACGTTACTAGATAGATGTATATAGATATCATTCATACATTAAAACAAAAAAAATAAGAGATACGGTCTATATACTAGGCACAGGCGCTTTAATTATTTTCTATATTTATTGTCTTAGCACTAACTTCAAAATATGAAATTATTGCATTATTTTAAGTTCTTTAGAGTTTCTTTTAAGTTTATCTTTTTACATTGTATTGTATAATTTGCATAATTCTGCACGGTATTAGATTAATGTTAATAAAATATATTATGTACTCGTAAATCTATAAACTATGTATTCACTTTATTATATATTTAATTAAGCACATATATAGCCACGATTCTTCAATTAACTAGGACATATTCATGATTTCGCAGTTCTGTTTCCGTACATTTTGAGACAACCGGAGCAGAAAACGTTGTTAAAGGACTTAATGTCCAGTCTAGATAGCAAAATAATGTGCTAAATAACCGTGTAATACGCTTCTCAGTTCAAAGTTAGCTAACTGTAACATTTAAGGTTAATATTAAATTATATTTTTAAACTATAATATATTAATTTATTCTCCCCAAGAAACATATAAAACACAGATTTAGGCCCCTTAAATACATCGACTTCCTGCATGTCTTACCCTTATTAACACATACACACACACGCACACACACGCACGCGCGCACGCACGCACGCACGCACGCTTGCACGCACGCACACACGAAAGCATGCACGAAAGCACGCACGCACGCACATTAGCAGTCACGCACGCACGCACGCACGCACACACACACGCTCGCACGCACGCACGCAAGCACATACACACACACATACATACATACATACATAAACACGCACGCACGCGCGCACTCACACGCTCACGCACTAATCACGCACACACGCACGCATTCACTCCACACACACACACCCACAAACGCACGCACACACACACACACACACACACACACACACACACACACACACACACACACACACACACACACGCGCGCGCGCGCGCGCACATACACACACACACACACACACACACCTCTACGCATACGCATATTTTATACGTGGTAGAGCCATGCTGCAGCTATATTAGTATAAGTATTATACTTGTAGCACGAATGGGTCGGCTCGAACGGGGATGAACCAGGCTCTCACAGAATACCAGCGTAAAATAGCAGTTTAGCACTGCTGTGTTTCGTTTGGTGAGTGTAGAGAACCGGCGACCCATTATACTGCAAAAGAGGTATTCCAACTTAGTGCTTACGGGTGAGGATAAATGTAGATGTCTATGGGTCATGGTGCAACAACTTACCATCAGGCGGAATGTGTGCTCGTATGTCACCCTATTTCTATAAATAAAACACACGCTCGCACGCACTCACGCATGCACGCACTCACGCAGGCACGCACGAACTCATTCACTCCACACGCATGCACGCACACACAAACGCACACGCACGCGCACACACACACACACACACACACACACACGCACACACACACACACACACACACACACGCGCTCGCACGAACACACACACACACACAAACACACACCTACGCACACGCACACACGCACGCACGCACAAGCAAAAGCATAACGGGAGGTTAAAAAATAAATAAAAATTATCTCCTGCATCTAAGATAAATAAAGTAAAAAGCTGAACTGGGAGAAAAATACTTACTACAAAACTAAAACTTTGGATGGCTTTTTCATGTAGCAGGCTAAAGCAAAAATATCTTTATTATTTAATGAGGAACATACATACATTTGTGATGTTATATTAAGACTTATTAACGTTTTCTTATTATCTTTCCGTTACAACGTCTTACGCGTATTTAATCTCGCTTAGTTGAGTCAAAGTAACTGCGCTCCCCTTTCCCTAAAGAGGGTCGCTTCTGATTCGGCAGAAAAGCCACAAAAGCCAATGCCAGTATCTCAGGTGGTGTTTAATGGGTTATCACTTAGGTTCATCGCAGTGAATCCTACATAACCAGTACAGCCGGCTGTCGTGGTATGATTAGAGCATTCATCACCTCCATTCCTCGCTTCCCTAAGGGTAGCCCTTTTTTATTGCTTCTAAACGCAAAAAAAGTAACGAAGCACTCAATAAAATTTTGTTTGTTAAATAATTATCTTGAGCTCTCCATGTCACAAAGGTACTAAAAATTGGAGCTGAAGTAATGCTTTTTATTGAAGTTTACCTTTTCTTTGTTTTCTGTCGCAAAATATTTTTACGGATGACGACTTAAGAATTCATTTATTAAATATTCATTTTCATTCAGTAAAAAATAAGATGATTTAACCAAAACAAAATAAAGTATGAATTGGCCAATAGTCAGAGCAAGTAAGATAGAAATGCTAGTAGCGACCTATGAAATATCAGGGCACAGTTACTATGACAATTAAAATGATTTTTATTGTAGGGATGTTAACAATTAAATAACTCTAAATTAAACTTTATCGACGGTGTTACAAAATAATAATCTATTGTCAATATCTTTCTTTTTAAAATTCAAAGCTTTTATTTTAGTAAACTTGGCGAAGTAGAAAACATTAAGGCAATTGCTGGTTTTCTTTGTTTGATTTTGACTACAAGGGTTCATATAAATGCCAGTGCCTATACCACTTGCCAGGTATCAGGAGATATTGTTATTTAAACTGGGATAGCGAAATTCAGGATTCGATTGTTTTTCACTTTTTGAGCATGTTTGAGTCGCAGTTACATATACTGTTGGATGTTAAGTCAATTTTCTCTGACTGTAATCTGAGGGTAATTTTATTTTACTCTCTTTCAATTATTCTTACTATATTTTTTTTATTTACCTCTAAAAAATTGCATAAACTAGTAGTAGAGCCTCGCTGCAGCTATATAATGGTTCAATCGACCGGGGAAAGACCCCGCTCGCACAGAATACCAGCGTAAAATAAATAAAAGACTCGTACAGGTAGATATTAAAATGGTGACTCTCACCATCCTTAATCCTATAAAGTTAGCTACCGTGGTTAAATATTTGTTTCAGAGAGCACGAAGGATCTGTGACAGTAAACACCTGGCCACCGAGCTCCAACACGTCGAGCAAGTTTAGGACGACAACAAGCTTCGGGTCTCGCGCCTTCGTCAAATTAAGCCAGGCATAGTCGAGCGTGTGCCTGCTGTACTTTTATTATGTAAAAAGGTGTCACTGACAAGATTGGCTACATCTTGAAGCATGCTTCTATTAAAACATACTTCAAACGGCTGAAAGAGATAAGTCAGTTTTTATCATCAGTCAAGTGTAATATCCTTCCGCAAGATGCAGAAGTATACAAGCTTGATTGTGAATTTGGTCTCTGTTACATAGGACACAAACTAAAATACCAATAAAACAATAAAAATCCACGTGAAAATAAAAATAGCTGATGTGAAGAATCGAAGCTGTGAAAACGTGCAGAATTGCCCCCGGCACTACATCAAATTTGACAGACCAAATATTCTCGCTAAAGAACACCGATTTCTTCCAAAAATAATTCGCGGAGCTATGGATATAAAAAATCATCTTTATTTCAAAAGAGAAGATGGCTGGGTGCTATCATCTCTTTGGGATCCTATCCTATAATTAATAAAATTAAATCCCATCTCCAGCATACAACAGCAAGACTTCAAGATACTACAATTTCATACTGTGTAAAACTAATAATTTGGATCTGGATGTAGCCGTGGTTAACTATGACAGTGGGACGTCGAACACCTCAGTCCTCTTCACCCTGCCGTGACCATAGGTGTTGTGAAGTGCTCGAAACTTCGAATATAAAGTAATTTAATATACAAGGTAAGATCCGTAAAATCGAGTTTTGTTTAAATTTGCAGCGAGTGCTTAGCCGCTGAACTACCACGGCATATATTAGTAAATAGAGTGCTGTAGTTGTGGCGCTGTTGGGCATGCCACTGCCATTAGCAATTTTTTTCTTTAGAAATATTGGATAGTCTACACTACTACTGCAATGGCTCGGCGTTAAGAAGATGACCTTGCCTTTCATCATTTTTGCGCCATCCATCCTTATCCTGCACCACTACTTGCCAATAGGATTTGGATGACGTTCCTATCTCTTTAGTTTCCTCTTTTTAGGGTTATCGCTCTGGGTGGTTCAATCGGACTTTAGGCATTAGGTTGTCCCAAATACGCTCACTTAATGTTACGATCCACTCACCCTTCACTCTTTGCAGCTGTTCGAATGTAATTTAAGGTCACACGACCTACATCTTTCATATCTTAATTAATGTCTTAAATTAGAATGGCCTTTTGTTACCATAAACATGAATTAAGGCACTTTTAACCATTAAGGGGCCTTTCGTACCGTTATTGATGCATATTATTGTTCCCGAACATCTCCTTTATGTCAATATTAAGGCTCTATAAAGAGTTATGGAGCAAATACACAATTGGAAGCATGAAAAACGATGTATTGGCTACGTCCCTGCCTTTTTTATAGAATCACATTTTATACTAAAATATTATTATGGTCATTATAAGTAAAATTTTTCATGTGATTTCTTAGTTTTCTCCTTCACCAGCCCATTAAAGTCCTGGACTTAACATGAGGACTGGACATGAGGCTGGACATGAGGATCCCTCGTTAAACAGAGAAATTGCCTTAATCGCCACACATGATAAACATTTTGGCGATGGCAGTGCCTCGTAAAATACGTAAAGCCATAAAAGTCTATGACTTTGGACTAGTACTATGGACTATGAGAGTGACACAACAGAGAATGCAAAAAATCTTCGTTAAGACTGTCCGCCTTGACCAAAATTCTATATAGAGGACATTATTGTAAATTCTATTGATCTTGTAAGTGGGGTTTCGCTTTAAGCTTTAAACTGTAGAAACAATCTCATTTATAAAAAATGCATTCTGTTGCTGCTTTATATTAAAATAATGAATAAGCCACTGTGAGAAAAGCTGCATATCTACGACAGAATTAAAATAAAAAATAAACAGCCCTACAATCCTTATAACAAAGGAATGAAGATCTTCTCTATGGTAAGTATATGCTGTTTTGCTTAGACTAAAAACTTAAAAACTTTTTATTCCATCCTCTGTGGTGCCCATCGGAGGCAGATCCCAGCCATGGTTTGGTCGCTCCTGTAAAATAGCATCACGCTATAAGCAGGAGTGCTACCAGGCCTGGGCTGACGCATCAACGTCTCGGGATGTAAACACCAGCGCATTAAAAAAGAAGTATAATTCCGCCTCCAGGTCCTTCAAAAGCGTCATTGCCAAGGCAAGGTCTGAGCACATCGGCAGAATTGGCGAGAAGCTAGTTCGCCTTCCTTCGGGAACCCGTGCATTCTGGTCTCTCGCCAAGGCTGTCCAAGGGAACTTCTGTCAGCCATCTCTTCCATCTCTGCACAGAGAGGACGACTCACTGGCCCATGCCGCAAAGGAGAAAGCCGATCTGTTGAGCTCTCTTTTTGCGTCCAACTCGACTCTAGATGACGGGGGGAACACACCGCCGACCATCCCGCGATGTGAGTGCTCCATGCCGGATGTGCGATTTACACAGCGCTCGGTCCGCAAAGCACTCTTCTCCCTGGACGTCAACAAGTCGAGTGGGCCCGATGGAGTCCCTCCCATTGTGCTGAAGACGTGTGCTCCGGAGTTGGCACCGGTTTTAACGCGTCTTTTCCGGTACTCCTACTCCCAAGGCGTAGTCCCGAACTCATGGAAGACAGCTTTGGTGCACCCGATCCCTAAAAAAGGCGACCGCTCAGACCCGTCCAACTACAGGCCTATCGCCATCACCTCCTTGTTCTCCAAAATAATGGAAGCCATTATAAACTGCCAGCTCATGAGGTACCTTGAGGATCACCAGCTGATTAGTGACCGCCAGTACGGTTTTCGTCGGGGTCGATCAGCTGGTGATCTTCTAGTCTACTTAACTCATAGATGGGCGGAGGCAGTAGAGTCCAAGGGGGAAACATTAGCCGTTAGTTTGGACGTAGCGAAGGCCTTTGATCGGGTCTGGCACAAAGCGCTTCTTTCGAAGGTTCCTTCCTATGGGCTTCCCGAGAAATTGTGCAAATGGATCACCAGTTTCCTTGCTGATCGGAGCATCAAGGTCGTAGTAGACGGTGAATGCTCTGATTTCAAGCCTATCAACGCTGGTGTTCCACAAGGCTGCGTGCTATCACCAACGCTGTTTCTCCTGCATATCAATGATATGTTGCTAACTGACAGCATTCATTGCTATGCGGACGACAGCACTGGTGATGCCTTATATACCGGCCGTGCCAATATTTCTCGGGAAAACGTCGCCGAGTACCGGGACAAACTTGTGTCTGAAGTCGAGTCTTTGCTTAACAAAGTCTCGGATTGGGGCCGACTAAATCTAGTCCAGTTCAATCCCCAGAAGACACAAGTTTGCGCGTTTACCGCTAAAAAGAACCCCTTTGTCGTATCTCCTCAGTTTCAAGGTACTCCCCTTACTGCCTCAGCCAGTATCGGAATCCTTGGCGTCGACATATCGAATAGTGTGCAGTTTCGTGGTCACTTGGAAGGGAAGGCCAAATTGGCCTCTAAAAAGCTTGGCGTGCTCAGCAGAGCGAGACAGTATTTCATGCCGGCACATCGCTTGCAACTTTACAAAGCGCAAGTTCGGCCCCACATGGAATACTGTTCTCATCTCTGGACCGGGGCACCCCAGTGCCAGCTCCTTCCACTTGACCGCATCCAGCGCAGAGCGGTTCGAATCGTCGACGACCGAGTTATTTCTGATCGGCTCGATACACTGGCACTGCGTAGAGATGTTGCATCTCTTTGCGTATTTTATCGCATTTATCACGGGGAGTGCTCTGAGGAATTGTTCGGACTAATTCCAGCCGCTCAATTTCACCATCGCACATCGCGACAAAACTCGCGTTACCATCCATACCATCTGGATGATTGGCGGTCCACGACTGTGCGATTTAGAAGAAGTTTTCTCCCTCGCACGACTTCCTTGTGGAATCAATTACCACCAGCGAATTTTCCGGACCGATACGACTTAGGAACCTTCAAGAAAAGAGCTTACACCTTTCTAAAAGGTCGGCAACGCATCTGCAATTCCCCTGGTGTTGCGGTTGTTCATGGGCGGCGGTAGTCACTTACCACCAGGTGAGCCGCATGCTCGTTTGCCCCCTATTCTATAAAAAAAAAAAACTTTGCTGGTCATTTAATTCACGATGTTATAACGTTTTGGGATAATCTAGTACCTGCCCTATATTATTCGTAAAACAAAGAGGGTAAAAAACCAGGAGATGGACAGCAGCGTCTTTCTAAAACTACACAAAAATAAAATAGGTTGCCGACCCGCAAGCCAAGCGTAGCCACGATGACAAATACCAGTATCCCCTCTATAAGGCAATCTTTGGGGATGGCACATGTTTAGCTGAGGGCTATTGATAGCTTGTAATGTTAACTGTTTTTGATACTACAAATACAAAGTTGAATACCAGATGCAAAGAATATATACACTACGCGAAAAGAAACGACACTTAAGCATATGTGCACGTAAAATCACTTGCGGTTTCACCACAAATTCACATGTGTGGGTGTCTGAATGTGTGCGAGGGCCTTGAGAGGCGCGCGGGGCGTGGAACGGGCTGTCGCCGACTGCCCTGGCTGAGGGCTACGCTTTATACAAAAATAATGCCTATTCATTTGTATATAATTATTCTATCTTCATTTAGTTACAATATTTATTTATGTGTTTTTTTATAGGATAAGGGTGGAAAACGAGCACACAGTCCACCTGATGGTTAGTGTTTGCTGCGGCCCATAGACATCTACAACTATCCTCGTTTGTGAATCGAAATGCAGATGCGTTGTCACCCGTGAGGACTAAGATGGAATGCCTCATTTCCAGTAAAAAGGGCCTCCGGCCACCTGCAATCACCAAGCGAAACGCGGAGGTAAACCTCTACTTCATCCTGGTATTCTGTGAGGTCGTGGTACCACCCCGGTTCGAGCCGGCCTATCCGTGCGACAGCAAAAGCTGCCGCGTGGCTCTACCACTGTTTAATAATAATAATAATAATAATAATAATAATTTTATTTCAGATAACCAAGTGATCCATAAAATTTGTTAGTAGATATGGAACTTATAACATATGTTAGTACCTAAATCTAATTCTTAAATACAAGCGCCTTATTAACTAAACATAGGCGGTAATATTGCTTAAGGAGGAATGAGTCGTATCTTTCAGCAATTATTTTCATGATGGAGTTGGAGCTAGCCCGCACCCTGCCAAGCAACGAGGCTGTTTTCTTTCTTATAAGGGCGTAATAGTCATCTGTACGCGCCTTTGCAAACATGCCTGTTGCACTGCAAAATCGGGGTAACCCCAACAAGATCCTGAAGCCATTATTATACTGGACACGTAAGGTGTCGACAGTCCGCTGTGAATAATTCGACCACAGGCTGCACGTGTAGAAAACTTGACAATACGCTTTAAATAGTGTTATCTTTACTTGTTCACTACACCGCGCAAACCTACGTGCCAACATATTACATCGGACTGCCAGCGCCCTACGTTCCCTTTCAATGTCAACATTGTCACTTAGGTCATCGGTAACAAAATGACCTAGGTACTTAAATTTATCAACGCGTTTTAATTCAATGTCATTCAATTTAATTGCAGGCACATTTTCTGGTCTTTTACAGCCAACGGCCCTAAACACCATGAATTCGCTTTTATTACCATTGTATCGCAAGCCATGGTTTAACGCATACTTCTCACATATCTTAAGGAGTTCTCTGGTGGCCTTAACCGTGGGACTCAGCAACACCATATCATCTGCGTAACTTATGTTGTTAAAACTTACATTGTCGATACGACATCCGACTTTTTTGCTGCTGAGTTCAACGATTAGGTCATTTATGTACAGGTTGAAAAGCTTTGGTGACGTAATTCCTCCCTGTCTGACCCCACATTGCAATCTGTACCTTTCAGAGAACTTATCGGCCCATCTCACATTGTTATACTGATTATTGTACCAGTACTGAAAAATCTTCAAAAGCTCAGCTGGAATCTTTTTCTGGCGTAGCTTATCCCATAATATGTCATAATTTACGAGATCAAAAGCTCTGGAGAGATCTAAAAAACATGCATATACAGGTTTACGTCGCTTTGTGTAATATTCAACAGTGTGCTTTAGGGCCAAGATAGCATTCTCAGTAGACAATTCAGACCGAAACCCAAACTGTGCATCGTGCAACTCAATATAACTTTCCAGCTGTGTATCCAACAGGCTGTCAAGTATTTTAGCCATAATTATTGCCAAAGATATGGGGCGATAACTACACTTATCTTCTACGTCACCTGTTTTGTTTTTAACTATAGGCACAACTATTGTCCGCATAAGGTCGTGAGGCAGATACGAATGACAGAGACATGAAGAGAAGAACGTAGCAAGTAATCGAGGCAGGTGAGGTCCGGCATGCTGCAGGTGCTCGATGCTGAGAGAATCATGGTCGGGAGATTTCCCCCTAGTCACATTTTTAATGGCAGTTGCCACTTGTTCAGGTGTAAAACGAATGAAGTCATGACTGCCATGATAGCTCTCATCTCCGGGCACCGGTTGCGATGGACCTAGCAACGACTCTATCTTAAAATGCTCTGCAAACATATTAGCTATGCTAATAGGTTCGTTTACACCTCCAACACACACAGGCAGGGTAGGCTTAATATCAAGTTTGTTGGTGGCTCTCCAGAATGTTTTGAAATTATTTGCCTTTCGATGTGATGCTATGATATCGAGTTGAATTTGCTCTTGATGGTTCTGACACCATTTTAGTTTGCTCTTAAATATTTTACGTGTTCGGCACATATCGTCATATATAGGACCACTACTTGGTTTGTTATGCCACAGCCATATGCGATATTTAAACCTAGCCATCACATGTGCCTCCCTCACATGTCTGTTCCAACCTACAATACGACCACTATGCTTATAACATCTATGGTCATCATAACTCTGTATAGCGGCTTCAGATAAAATAGTAACAATATTATTGTACATTTCATCAAGCATTAACCTATGATGGGTATTATTACAGTGTGAATTATAACATACGCTAAGTTCCTCAGGTACCTTAAGCGACATTAATTTGTTATTACACACATCATAATATACTTCGATCCGATCACTGACCTTTCGCCCCATATTACTTTGTTACATGATTTTATCGCAACTTCTAATTTCGTTTTAATAGTGTTTAACCTGCACTCAACAATAAAGGGGCAATGATCAGACCAGAATACATCATAAAATATTCTTATGTTAGTTATAGTGTCCCAAGCAGCTTGTGTTACAATGCAATGGTCAAGCCATCGTCTACAGCCATGTGCATCACTGACAAATGTATAGTTATCAGAATCTATACCTAACTTTTCAATGTCCGCACACATCCAATTCTGTTCAGAACAGAATTTTAAAAGTTCAAGTCCAAAAGACTCACCAGGATGAGCATTAAAATCACCAAGGACGTACACTGCTTCCACGTCACAACTTGCGACTATCGCGCTTACCTCACTAAGATATTCAGTGAATTCTGTTAGGTTATCACTCGCATTGCATGTTTAAGCATTTATGTTATATATAATAGTCTTAAAGTATATATTTGTAATTTTATGCTTTTTTTAATAAAAATATATAATATTTATATTTTTTATTAAGGACAACAAACAGTTGTTCTTAATAAAAAAATATAATAGTTGAAAAAATGTATATATATTAATATGTATGTATGTATTGATCTTATCTGTGTACTTATATATCATTCTATATTTCTATTTTATGGCTTTAATAAAAATAATGTTATTTTTGTCGCCAAACCACACACGTTTTTATTTTTTTCTTGCAATCCTGTTCATCCAAAGATTGTCTGGAAGAGATCGCTCTTCGCGATAAGGCCACCCATTGTACCATATTTATTTTTCTCATTTTTTTTGTTAATAATTATGTTATTTTTTGGTGTACAATTAAGTGTTATTTAACGATCTTTCTATCTATCTATGCTTCTCTATGGATTTTATAAAAAAAAATATACATACGGGTACGAATTTTTTCAATTGTTAGAAATAACAATAAAAATTATAAAAGTCATCGAAAAAGCCAAAAATATATAAGAGTAAGTAAGTTTTAAATGGTAGTAAGTAATACTGATTATTGCAAACTGAAAAACTAAGTATTGGTAAATTATTATTTAAGATTACCATTAACTATCGTGCATATTTTGTTTTGTTAGAAATTTTAATTTTCCCCATCTGTAAAGATATTTAATAAAAGTTGAATTAAAATTGATCGTATCTTTCACTATCTAAATACATAAGTTAACATTATATAACATATACCTACTATGTATCTTCTTTGGCACAAGTCTATAATATTCCATTTCGGTTCGGTATCAACCCTAGCGTTACACGATCCGGGCCTAATGTCACTGGAGCTTCAACTCTCACGTACAAAGAGTGTCACCGCTATGCCAGAAGTGAATACTTAAGACTAATGTTAAAAAATATATATATAGAAGAGATCGCAACGTAACATGCGGCTCACCTGTGTTTTCCGCTGGCAGTAAACACAGCATTACAAATACACATTATTAGTACATCGATCGTTTAATAAGAAGTAGGCTTTTTCCGAAAAGACAGTTTTCGGAAGTTAATGTTGGTCCAGAAACATCGCTAATTACGCTAACGATAATGCTTCCATAACAGCATAAATCTAACACATATGTGTTCGTTTTTATATAATATAGTAATTTATAAATTAAAATTAATAAATTAGAAAGTAACAGCCTGAATAACATTTAAAATATACATTTAATAAACGACAAAAATTATTAAAAATACATAAAAGTACAGACCGTACATTGTGGTAGTCCTGTGAGAAACTAATGTTCATCAATGGACTTATAAAGGCTGTGATGATGATGATGATAAAAATTGGGATAAGCAATGGGGTTAAACAAAAATTATAAAGAATTTTCGAATCACATATCTCGTATATATTTTCTTTTCGTTTCGAGTAAAAAATCTACACAAAAAACCCGGCAATTTATATTCAAAGAAATAAATGTGTCTTTATTGAATTTGAAATAAGATCCTTCATCTATAGAGGGTTTTTTGTTGTCATCCGACCAAATGTCGGATCTTCGACGTATTATATTCAACTAAGACATAAGTAATGTTACGATTCTTGAAATGCAAAACGTGGAAATATGGAAATTGCTACTGAAAGGAAAGACGTTACTAGGAGAAATCCATTATGTCATTAAAGACACCATTATATCATTACAGACTTTAAATTAAATCTACCACGATTTTCTCTTAAATATGTTGATTAGTTGTTTTGGCTTTAATTCAATTTTATATTTTTCATTTATATTATTACCTGATGGTAAATGTCGACCGCCGACGATGAAGAACTCCAACACAGGTGCGTAGCTGGTCTTTTAAAAAGGAAATGGTTCATACCATAAAGGTCTCTGAGTCTTATCTGTCTGGAAAATCACCGTGTTAGACGATCCCACAAATAAGTTCCGTGGAGAAGAAAATTGTAGTAAATCGCAGATGACGTGTCTATTGTAGGTGTAACCTACATGACATAATAATATAATGACGTTAATTGTAAGAAGAAGAGTAATCTAATTAAAGTCAAAGACAGAACAACACGACCCTTTCAAATAGACACCTTTTCCAACCCTGCCAGGCGGTGCGCTTTCACAATACAAGCGCACGGCCGGAACCTTCATCAAAGGAGACAAGTAAAGTATAAATATTTTAATAAAACGAAATTAAACTTTTATTGAGAGGATTGACACTAAAATTTTTTATATAATAACGGAATTGACTCAATTTTGGATGTTACGAAAAATAAATAAATATGAGTATAAGAAAAGGCCGCAATATTACTAATCTTTAAGAAAATACAGAAAATATTTAATATACTAATGAAGCCCAAATTGATAAAACAAATTTGTATAAAAATTTTAGGCATAATATGAAGATTAAAATATTTAATAGTGATAATTGATACGTGAAATTTAATAGTGAGAAATTAAGAGTTAATATCATACCAGTGTGATTTTAAATTTTATTTAAAACTTTATTAGTTTGAGATGTTTTAATGTTGTTCTGGCCATTATATAGTAATTTTGTGTATGTATATTTGTATTTATTATATAAAGATTAAGTTGAAATTACTAATCAGATACTAAACCTTAAAGATTTATTTGTTATTTCTATTAGTGTTTCAATAATGCAATCAAAATGCAATATTATAAAAAAAATTACGTTTAGAGCATTTACATGGCATAAGCAAAAGACGACTTCAAATGCACTTTTATTCAATTAATGTTTTATAATGTTTTCATTACCGTGTCCTGCGTGCTCACAACAACTCGAAGTTTCATCGTAATTGAACCAAACGGTAAGCTTCATTGTTCGTCATGTGTGCAGTCCATCCGATAACAATGTGGGTGCCTTAAAAGCAAAAGTGAATAGGCCTTCGAAGTCGCTTTTTTAAGTGCGCTTCACCATCTTCGGCTGCATTACTATTTACTATCAGACTTAATAAAATAAATATAATAAAAATTAATGGTATAAGACAACATATATGGAATAAGCAAACAAATATTCATTCTATTTGTTAAATATTTTTCTGTTACTATATGTTACTTCCCAGTGTAGTGGCGGGTAAGAATTCTCAAAACCCTATATCTTTCCGTAGGTTTCGTAAGAGACAACAGAGGGAAACGGAAGCAGAAAATGAGCAGCAGCATCTTAATGATAACAGCAAATTACAATAAAAAAACTGCGATTGCTATCCCGCTCGCCATGCGTTGCAACAATGTCAATAAACACCCTATGACAAAAGTTACAAATAGACGCCCCCAGTCGCCGCCGGCCCCGTTATTCCTGACTACGGTGGTGACCATGGCAACGGCTAGGTAAAAGGTGCTAAGAATCTCCAGTGGAGGTTCGGTTTCCACCTAAAATGACTATACCTGGCAACATACAACACAAGCACCCTGAGGACTGACTGAATATTATAGAATTATCCGAAATCCAAATAGAGGGGGACGACACGGTAATCCTCGAATCCAGTAAATTGTTCTATCACCTGGAGGGCGACCATTAATCCCAAGAAGTTGTCGGATTTATCGTCCATGAGTCTCTCGTTATCAACGTTGTAAAGATTAGGAGTGTGTCGACGAGGGTTGCGTACCTTATACTCAGAATCACCAAACGATATCCGCTGAATATCTTACAGGTGTACATACCAACCTCGGCACATTCCGATGAAGAGGTGGAGGTTATATATGAGGATATCTCTAGAGCCATGCTTTCCTCCAAAACACCAACTATACGGTGTTAATGGAAAACTTCAACGCAAAACTAGTCACGGATGAATACTGTGAGCTGAAAGCAGAGAAATTCGGAATAGGGCAACGGAACCCAAGCGGCCAGCAGCTGGCTGACTTCATGAAGAAAGAGGGACTCTTTATGATCAACACTTTCTTTCAGAAAAGCCCCACAGGAAGTGAACCTGGTCGAGCACCAACGGTTCGAAAAAAATGAGATTGACTTTATTATGACGACGAGATGACAATTGTTCAGTAAAGTTCAGTGATGGCGATGGTGAAAACTGATAGCGACCACCGAATGGTAAGGGGCACACTGAACCTAAACGTAAATGTTTAAACCTAAACAACTAAAGTTGGAGAGGTGTCATCTAATAAAGTCAACGAACCGTCCCCTTCGTGCTCTAATCCAAAGTCCCGAAACCTTTCAGCTCAAGTAACAAAATCGTATTCAGTGCCTAGAAGATTGCAATGCAGTGGAAGATATAAATGACAAGCACGTAGAAACTATACATGCAGTCGAAGCTAAGTTTTGCAAGACCCGCCGCAGAAGAACATAAACACTTTTCGATAACACTCTTAATCTCATGGCTGTTAGACGAGAAGTAAAGCTGCAGTCTTCAGTAGATTTGATAAGATACAGGAAACTGAACAGACAGATATCCAAATGCATGCGGCGGGACTTACGCACTTTAATACTGCTCGTATTGAGAAGCGATTAAGCGGAAACAGGGCTCCAAAGTCTTTACCAGAGATCTGTCTGCCAGAAAGTGCAAACTGTCGAAGCTGAAGACCGAATGTGCCAGCATAGTTTCCGAGACATCTGCAATTTTGAGTGAGATTGAGAGGTTCTATGAGCAGCTGCACACGTCATTGTTGGAGCCACACGCAAGTGTGAGTAACGATTCAAAAGCAAGTCTTATCCGACACTATTCCAAAGATATCCCGGACGTCAGTCTGAGCGAGATTAAAATGGCTCTCCAGAACCTTAAAAACGGCTAGGCCCCAGGTGAGGATGGAACTACAGCGGAGATTCTGAAAGCGGGTGGAAAACCGGTACTTAAAGTCCTTCAGAAGCTCTTTAATTCCGGCGTTCATGGAAGTATTACTACGGAGGCGTGGAGCAGAAGTGCGGTGGCCTTGTTCTTCAATAAAGCCGATAACGCTCTCTTGAAGAACAACAGACCAATTTCCCTTCTGAGCCTCGTTTACGTGCTGTTTTCGAAAGTCATTACGAATTGTCTTGTAAACAAGTACAGACTCGACTACTTCCAGCCTCCCGAACAAGCCGGTTTCCGAAAAGGCTTTAGCATCATAGACCATATACATACCCTTCGGCAAATTGTATAGAAGACCAAAGAGTTTAAATTGCCACTTTTTTTTGCGTATATGGACCATGAGAAAGGCTTTGATTCCGTCAAAATTTGGGCGGTGCTGCAGTCCCTCCAGCAGTGCCAAGTGGACTGTCGCTATATGAAATGCTGAATTGTTTGTACAGTAGGGCTACGATTGCTGTCCGAGTACAAAACAAGAGCACGAAACCTATCCCACTGCAGAAATGTGTAAAACAAGGTGACGTATTGTCCCCAAAACTCTTCACCGATGCATTCGGATACGATTTCAAGCTACTGGACTGGAAATGATAGGGTATTAACGTTAATGGCGAGTACATCACTCACCTTTGATTTGGTGACGATATAATCCTTATGGCAGAATCGCTGGAAGCATTATGCTCAATGACCTCAATAGTGTCTTCCAACAGATAGGTCTTAAGATGAACATGGATAAAACAAAAATCGTGTTTAACGTCCATGTCACACCTATGCCGGTAGTTGTTGGGAGCATTAAGCTCGAAGTAGTTGTATATGTTTACCGTTAACAAATAGTCTGACTAGGTAAGTCCAACTTCGACCGAGAGGTCAATCGACGGATTCAATTCGGTTAGGCAGCGTTTTGGAGATTACGACACATATTCTCATTAGACAAACCTCAAAACCTAAAAACTAGATTGTTCAACCAGTGCGTGTTGCCAGTGATGACTTATGGATTTGAGACGCGTTCCTTTACTGCTTGCCGTATGAGGAAGCTCAAAGTCGCTCAGCGAGCTATGGAGAGGGCTATGCTCAGCGTTTCTCTGCGTGATAGACTAAAAAATGAGGATATCCGCAGTAGAACCAGAGTAACCGACATAGCCCAAAGAATTAATATGCTGAAGTAGCAATGGGCTGTCAATATAGCTCAATGAACTGACAACCAATGGGGAAGAAAGGTTCTCGAGTGGCAGCCTCGTAGCGGCAGGGGAAGTGTAGCGCCTCCCCCTGCTAGGTGAAGTGCCGACTTGGTAAGACATGCAGGAATTCAATGGATGCAGGTGGTTCGGGACCGTGCTTTGTGGCATTCCTTGGGGAAGGCTTATGTTCAGCAGTGGACTTGTGAATGGCTGTAATGATGATGATAATGATGAAACACCTAATGTGCATTTGAATTAACAACAAGCTAAGAACTCAAAAATAGTTTTATTCTTTTTCTTTCCACCACATAGTGCCCAGAACAAATATACAAAAATTTCTGGTTAGCGTTTTCATAAAAAAATAAAAACGACGGATTGCACTCCGGGAGTGCCGGCAGAAGTGAAATTTTGAATATTAACGTTGTGCATTTTTGATATTTTGGAATGACGGAGATTATTTATTATTATCTTATTTCATTTATTTTCATTCGAAATTATTTGTTTGGTAAATCTACACTACACACGTGCTTATTGTGATGTTATGAAAATATAGGTAAATGCTATAAAGTATAAACATATTACAAATATTACATCTATAATGTGTAATTACATATTATATATGTATCTATATTAATAATTTCGTCAAGCAGTACAGTAGACTCGATCGAAACCTAATCTTAATAATTAAATTATATTAATTAATAAATGAAAATTAATTAAATCTAACTTACTTCCTCTCCTACGCCGCGCCGGCCAATATAAAGGTACTTTGTGGCACCGGCAGTCTACTCTCCGTCCGCCTTACGAATATTCGATCAGGACGCGTGACCTGACGCGAGTTTAACATTTTTTACCCATTACAAAAAAAGTGCACAACGCCGCTAAAGAAGTTTTCACTTCAAAAATAGTTTTGTTTGCATGGGCGCCACGGTGTTACAAGATAGTGTACATTGGGTGTTTAGCTCATCTAGTTGTACACAACTCGGGCTTTAGGAGGATAAACCACTTCTCATTTATTTATTCAAAAGTTCACTACTGAATATAATATGCCTCTAACATAGATTGTCCCATAGGCGGGATATTAGCTATTAGTGTTATATTAGTTACCATTGCTTATTTACTTTGTTACATTGAGTTGTTGACTGGAGGATGCTGCTCCCCATTTACTGTTTCATTCCCCTCCGTCACCTCCTATGCCTACGGGACGATATGTGGTAGTGGATATTCTTACACCGCCCTGCAAGGTAAATGAGCTTTCATTCATATGAGCGTTTTTAAGTCCAAAGCGATGTGTATTAGCAGGCTTCGAATTTTACCGAACGAAACGAAACGAAAGTTACCTCTCAATATTTTCTTTCTGGAAAGGACGTACTAAAACATTATATTAAATTGTGATTAAAATTCGATTGTTGCTGGCGGGAGGATCAAGCTCAGTTTGTGTACGTACTACTAAATTATGATATCCCGGGGCTATCACGGCTCGAAGTTATAAAAAAGCCTTATTTTAAATCTGTATAATATCAGAAAATAAATCTGGCTGTACGTAATTAGGTGTTTTATGACTTTCTTATTTGTTTTCAACACACCTTTAGAATATTCCGTTCCTAATTCCAATACCCTTCATATATATTAATAGTCGGTAATGGACCATCAGATATAACCTAGGAGACGAGCAACAGTGTCGTCTTAGAATATCAAAATTAAAAACTGCGGTTGTCAAAACAAGGTTGTTGCCTGCAAAGGGAACTATGACAGATATTGCTCCAAAATAAAAACAACTAAAATTCTTTAAAAATAAAAGACTTTCAACTTTTAATGAACTTTTAATGAATTCAACAATTTTTATATATTTATCGTGTATAAGAAATTGCAAATTAAAAATGAAGTTCTTAACTTTATTTAATTACGATTTACTGCAGATCCGCCTTACCACTAAGGGATATGAAATCGAAAGGAAAGTTGCCAATGCAAATTCAATGAATCTTAAATTACAGTGTTACGAATAAAATTCTAAATACAGATAATAATTTATAAAGACAAATATTAATATTGAAAAATTTAATAAAGGTGTTGCAATGAACTAGAATTTTTTAAAAGTCTCTCCATTACGATTCGCAGCGTCAGAGGAAATCGCAATAATTAATGAAAATTTACTTTATTCAGTGACGTCTTTCATTTGAGCTTCCATTGTTCTAATGAGTCGGATAAATGTTAACAATTTAACAAACTTGACGATCACTCGTATTTGTATCTTATCTTCATTTTTGCTTAAATATAACTAAACACAATTTAAAAGCAATGGGAAGAAATTGTAATATACGTTTAATAAAATACTGTCTCGTTAAACGTTTGAATTGAATAATGTCTCTCAAGTAAGTTTAGATATGGAAATTATACCGTGTAGGGCGGTGTAAGAATATCCATTACCCCGTGTCATCAAGAGGGTGTTGTACGAAGCGACGGGGTAAACGAATCAAGACATGGACAGCAGCGTCTATAACAACTAAAAATAAAAATAAACTGCTGTTGCCAACAATCTTGCCAAGCGTGGCAACTATGGCAAATATCTCTACTATGAGGAAATCTATGGGAGAGGCCCATGTTTTTATTGGATATAAATAGGGTGTAACGGTAACAGATGCAAAGTAATGATATGCGGCCTTACTCATACTATAAATCGACGTGAATATAAGAAAAATTTAGTTGCTCTCACCAAAATGTCCTTAGAAAAAGCATCAGCTATTTTGTTTCGTATTCCAGCACATTCATCCTCCTTCTTCAACTAATCGCTCTCGATTACAACTGTACGCTTGTGGAACTCCTCGCCTTTATATATTCCACGCGCTCAGTCATTTTCTTCCTTTAATAATCTACTCAAAAAATATTACTTGGAGCTCTTATATTTCCCATAATAATTCCCGTGCCTAATTATATCTATCATACCTATCCTTAACTGTCATCATCTCCTGACTTTATATTATTTTATTTATTTCCTTTTACTTAATTACCAAATTAATGTCTACCTTCTCTATTTGCATTTCATTGTGAACAGCAGCTCCTTGCAGCAGTTGCCTGGAAGAAGTCGCATTCAGAGCGATTAAATCACTTATTGTACCCTCTATAATTTATTTCATTTTTTTTTCATTTTAATGTGTATTTGTGTGCAATAAGGAATATATTTATTGATTGATCAATTGATTGAACTTAGATAGAGATAGGTATAGACTTATTTTTATTAAGCATAGAGATATTAAATAATACAAAGTTTACCGTTACAGCCTACTAAAAGTCCACTGCTGAACATAGATCTCCCAATAGATTTCCTCAAAGGGGAATTTGCCATAGCTGCTGAGCATTGCTGGTAGGTTAGTTTAGGTAACTATAATCGAAAACGTTCTGCAATTGATTTAAAGAAAAATTTGTTACTTTCTTTGATATTAAATTTTACTTGGCAAGTATATACTACAAACAATATACCTAGTTGAAAACATCTGCCGGCGCGTCCTCCGTTTATTTTCCGAACTTGATTGACATACTGCAGTATGGTTTAATCTTAGATCATAATATATTATCATGCACATAATATTCATGTCCTTTATAAAACAAACTAGTTAATCTACTGTTAACATAGACATATTACATCAAATTAATAGTGAAGGTATAAAATGTTTTATGAACAAGCTTAAAAAAAAACCCGACTGCTTTAAACAAATTACTGAAAAAACCTTATCTCCTCCTTTGCATAGCAATATATAAATATTATATAGCCTTTTTAGGGTTCCGTATCCAAATGGTAAAAAACGGAACCCTTATAGATTCGTCATGTCTCTCTGTATGTCCATCCGTATGTCACAGCCACTTTTTTCCGAAACTATAAGAACTTTGCTGTTGAAACTTGTTAAGTAGATGTATTTTGTGAACCGCATTGAGATTTTCACACAAAAATAGAAAAAAAGACAATAAATTTTGGGGGTCCCCATACTTCCCATGCCATACTACGGAAACTCAAAAACTTTTTTTCAACTAAACCCATACATGTGGGATATCTATGGATAGGTCTTCAAAAATGTTATTGAGGTTTCTTATACCATTTTTTTCTAATCTGAATAGGTTGCGGACACTTCCAAAGTGGTAAAATGTGTCCCCCCCCTGTAACTTCTAAAATAAGAGAATGATAAAACTAAAAGAAATATATGATGTACATTATCATGGAAACTTTCACCGGATATAAGTTTGAACGAGATCTAGTAAGTAGTTTTTTTAATCGTCATAAATCGTAAATTATGTTACTTGCTGCTACGGAACCTTTTGTGGGCGAGTCCGACTCGCACTTTGCCGATTTTTTATTTTTTTGTAGGATAACTTTGACAAGGGAGCATACAATCCAGCATTGATTAAGATTGAGATTGTAAGTGATTGCTGTGGCCCATCGGCATCTACATCCATCCCCGTTTGCGAATTAAAATGTAGATGCGTTGTCAGCCGTGAGGACTAACATAGGTTGCCTCTTTTCCAGTAAAAAGGGTATCCCGTTCTCTACACTAACAATACGAAGCAGAGCAGCATCGAGCTGCTATTTTACGCTGGTATTCCGTGAAAGCGTGGTCTTTCCCCGGTCGAGCCGACCCATTCGTGCTACAACTATAATTATTGTTAATATAGCTGCAGCATAGCTTTAACACGTTTAAGCCTATGTCACTCGCACAATTAAGATGAATTTTACAATACCTCATACGTTAAAATCCATCAAGTCGTTTAGGCTAGAGCATGCCAAATAATAGATATACATACTTACATTATCTCGAAATACATTACTCTCCTTTTGAGGTAGTCGGGTAAATATATATTTAAATTTCAGTCACCTTTAAGTAATAAAACGATAGTATATAAAATCATTCCCATGAAGTGTTTTTCCCGTTCTAAATTTAATTCTATAGCGGCGCACTTATTAAACGTGAGCATATATTTTATAATATATACCGAGCATTTTACAGTACTGTACTCGTAATTATTTAAGATAATGCTGTTAAATTTAACATTAAACAGTAAGGAAAATGTTCTGGGTTAGTATATAACCGACTTCAAAAAGAAACAGAACCACTTTCGCTTTCGCTATGCTCGCCATCCTATAGTAGCCACTCTTTGAGAAAATGGAGCAGTTTAGAGGATTTCTAAATCCAAACGTGTATTAGCGGCATTAGAGAATCCACATACTTCATATTAACATCCCGTAGATGTCATAAAAGGCGAAAGAAGGAAACTAAAACATAAGATTTTCTTGATTACAGCTCTAAATAAATATGTGCGGTTGCCAGCTCACCTGATCTGTAGGAACTATGGTAAACTTCCGTATTATATAAAAATCGATGAGGGAGGGAGGGCTATGTTTAGCAGTGGACTCTTGATAAGCCTTGATAATGATGACAAGCTATAAATAATTAAAAAAATGCTAAATGTAATATTAAAAAAAACAATTCCTTCCCCTCTTTTTCCGCATGCAAGGCGCTCTGGTACTCATTAAATTGGGGAGCTCCCAGCCCTCAAATTAAGTTAGTAACTTAATCTGTCTAATTATCCATACCATCTGTCTAAATATTTTCGAGATGTGAACAGCGATATGGTACAGTTAGCAAAATTAATTAACACAATCAGTTCGATTAATTAGTGTAACCATGATTCTACAGAGATCATTAGTAAATAAATAGCGCCTTTATTGTCGTCAGTCTAATTATTACCTGCAAGAATTTTATTTTGGCCTCGTTAAATTATATTCATAATTATTACTATTAAAATTGTTATTATTATTACCATTAAGAAAACTAAATAAGTAATTAAATTGTCATTCAGTCCTACTCTCCACAGTATTGTTAAATATTCTGCCTAGATTTCCTCTCTGAATGCCTTTTTGAGCGAGAAAAAAAGCCAGCCCTCTTATAACCAGCAGCGACGAGACACGGATACATTTTCTTGAGGAACTTTATTGCAAGTGGACCCTACGGACAAATAATTTCTACAGCAAATGGCATAAATATGTAGTCATTCTTGACAAATAGTTCATTTTGGTTGAAGATACACGTGATTACTTTAGTTAGATTTCAGAAGCGAGAAAGAAAAATAATTTTACTAGGTTGCCGTGTGATGGCGGTGGCGGCGTTTCAGGATCCATCACCACAGTCCATCCAATAAGTGTCGTAAGAGGCAACTATGAGAAATGGTATAAAAATCTTTATATGGCTACCGACATATGACATTAAAGCCTCGTTTACACCAGACGTAAAATAGGTAGACAGACAACGGCCAGCTGCGTCAACGGCCACACGCCCAGCGTGACGATTTAGGCAAATCCTCCTCGGGAGAGACCTATGTCAAGCCAAAGATTTTTTACGGTAATGAAAAAGATTAAGTAGTTTGATTTCAAAAGATTCCGTTATAAAAATTACTAAATAGGTTTAGTTTTTTCCAGGCTGTCCTCTATTTTCCTTAACTATCTTAAACATCTTTTATTCAGATCGTTAATGGAAGGGATTTGATCGCATAGGAAAGAGCGTTATGAATATTCATCACTTGAGAGGCGGGAAACGCGGAAAGTATAATGAGAAAACAGCTAATTGATTAAGAATAAATTAACAATTTTTAGTCGCCGTTATCTTTCATTCACTTTTAATTTTTTTGGCAAAATTTATTGCATTGTTATAAAAGACAATAATGACAATGCCCAATTATAGACGAACACAGCATGTATATTATTTAAAATCTTACAGATAATTCTGTACCCGACGTGGGACCATGAAAATAACGTAAGTACAACACTACGTGTTGTGGAGTCCACCATACTGCTCTAATCTCCATTTTGGACAAAACTACGTCGGGAGAAGACGCCCTGCGTTTCGTGGAAGAACGAAGCCGATGGCGCATAGACGATATGATCTCTTTATATTTGTAGCGTCTGGAGTCTAATAGATCAACGAACTTCAAATCCTATGTACTCCAGGTCCCTGCAAAACACAAAGAGACATTCCTCGCCCCCAATTTGTGGCTCTCTTGGGTAGTTTTTCGTTGATAAGGGGCCGCGTCAAAAAACAAATATCCATAAATTTAAGTTATGTTCATATTTTATTTATATTTAAGTTAAGGGTTAAGGCATATATTGCTTTGGCCCAATGTTCTTAATTTTTAAAGTCCTAATAATAGTCCTAGTAATTGAATTGTATTATATTGTATAATATTTGAACCATGTAGTGGCGGTGTTAGAATATCCACTACCCCTTATGCTCCTGTGCTTGTCGTAAGATGCGACAGAGGAAAACAAATCACTAGATGGATAGCAGCGTCTTCCTAATAACGACTACAATTAAAACCTGTGGTTGTCAACCCACTTGCCAAGCGTGGCACCTATGGCAAATATCCCCCCTATATAAGAGGCAATCTATGAGACAGCCGATGTTAAGCAGTGAACCGATGTTAAGCAGTTATCAGGCTGTAACGGTAACGGTTACAAATAACATTTGAATAAAAAATTAAACTAAATATTAGGTCTCTATAGTATGTTCATGGTAAAAAATTTGCACAAACTGAATTTCTAAATATGTGTAGAGAATTGATAGACAGGCATATAACATAGACATTACTAGTGAGATAACGCCAGAAAAAAATTGATATTGTAATCGATGCCGAGGCTGGGGACTGACAGCAACGTCAAAGGTGCGAGACGTCTGATGTTGCATTTGTCAATACGTGTATCTAGCGTATCGTTAAAAGCGAATCAGCGGAACTGCCCACCATATTCAGCAGTGGGTCTACTCGTATATGTTCTGATGATTGTATTTCATCAACGATTGTAACGAACTTGATACAAAAACGACTACAAATGCATTGACTGGAATTTGAAATTGAATTTGAAATAAAATTCCTGATGTCATGAATAACCAAAAAAAATTGCGTTCTGAATCATTTCACTGGATTCTTCAGGAAATCCATTATTTCAAGCTACTCCATACTTGAAGACAAAAGAAACACTCCAAGCAAATGCTCAGTGCTCTGCTTCAAGAGATTAATTCGTGAACATCTTTTAAAACTCCTTTGTTTCCTGCATATTATTGCATAAGAATGATTTTATTGATCCTCAAGTAATGATGATAAGTTATATGCATAATATATATATGTATGTAAATAGTTCTTCATAGCCCTGGTAGCTCAGGGCCAAGCGCTCGCTGTAAATTTCACAATACTCGAACAACCCGGGTTCTATCCCCGTCGGCACCAATGAAATTGTTATTTGCTATTTTAAGTGCTAATTTACCACGTGCTCGGTGCTGAAGGAAAACATCGTGAGAAAACCTGCATGTCGGAGAAATAAGAAAAAAAACATTTCGAAGACATGTAAAGTTCGCCAACACGCATTAGGCTGCGTACATTTCCTTTCTCTAAAACCCCTTCAGAAATGAGAGAAGGCCTGTGCCCAGCAGTAGGGCGTATATAGTCTGGTACTTTAATTTTAACTTTACCATATTAATATATCCTGGTTTAAAAGTATGGGGGGAGGTAGCAATGGACGTAACGGTTTGACTGGCAATTAATGCAGGCAGGCATTAAGTTGTTAGTCCTACATAATTTTAAAACCAGTTCAAAACAATGGTCACAATGTTGCCGGGTAAGGCCGATCGAGTATGTATTATTTTTATAAAATAAATATTAATATTTGAATTTTAAAAATTTTATTCAATATTTTATAGAAGTGAGGATGATGAACAAGCACAAAGCCTATATGATGGTAAATTAATGCTTTGGCCCATAGAAAACTTCGATTAAGAATTGAAATGCCATCCACAATCATCGTGATGTTGTCATCCCTAAGTACTAAGATGGAATGCCTCGGTACTGGTAAATGTTATCTCCGGTTCCGATTTCCTTGCTTCAACTTCTCCTTTCAAGCCAATCTATACGTGTTGTCATAATACGCAGCACCTACACGTTCTTCATTATCCATGATCAGGTCATAGTGCGCCTGTGTTGGAAATGGGTATATTCCGTTGTAGGGAGAACTTGCTATAATGCTCATGTTTGGTTTTGGCTGGCAGATTTAAGTTCGAAGTATTAGACGTCTCCTACGATCTACGCGCCGTACGTCGTCGGTCTGAGTTTTTAAGTCTGGCATAAACCAAATGAATATACCGCCATCCGTTGAAGACTATAACAGCCGTGCGTTATACTGCAATTATAAACCGCATATGGGAAAATCACTGTAGGTAATTTATATTCACCTATAATTAAATACAAAGCTACCACGTTAATTGCAATTTGTTACAAACTTAATGAGTACGTAATGATGTGATTGGTAAACATACAAATATTTGCGAATGTTAATCCCTTCTGCTCTTTTATAAATGAGCTGTGTGCTCATATAATTTATATTGCATTGTACTACTGTGGTATTGTATTGGCTTGTTAAGGTGACAAATTAGCAAACGGTTTACTGATAGTAAGTGAATCGCCCCGGAAGACAAAGATCCAATCCATTCGTCTATTACAGCTTATAAAAGGCCACTGCTGAGAATATGCCTCCCCCACAGATTGCGTGATAGGGATAATTATGCCTTAGTTTTCACTCTGGCGATCGGGGTGGCAACCGTTTTCTATTATTTTGTTAGCAGGAAGATGCTGGTGCCCATCTTCTGTTTCACTTTCCCTACGATATCCACGGAACGATATGAGGCAGGGGATATTCTTACACCGCCACTACACGGTTACTAAGATTCAAGCTTCGCTACAAATAAAATTATCGGTTTCATTTATTTCAGCGTTCGATTCTCGTCACAACCATACGTCAAACCACATTAGCATTATTCTGTAGTTTCTGGTTTTTCTATGCTGATGTTTCACATTGGTATTATATGGCAGTGTTATGATAATTGTGTGCTTGTTTGGCACTGTTTCTTTCATTAAAATTTTGAAGTTAGTGACGTAAATAATTAAACTTTAAAGGATTAACTTCTTTAGTTTTTAGTTTTTAAAGAACGTTACAACTCTAGGATTTTCCTATGTATCGTGGAGGCAATTTACAAACATAAATTGCACAATATTAATTGCAGGCCATAGAAATGCTTGTTCCGTTCTGGATTTGAACCCGCGTCCTCCAACGCAGAAACACATTTTTTTATAGGATAGGGTGACAAACGAGCACACAGTCCCTGATGGTAAATGGTTGCTGTAGCCCATAGACATCTACATCTACCCTCGTTTGCGAATCAAAATGCAGAGGCGTTGTCACCAGTGAGGACTAAGATGTAATGCCTCTTTTTCAGTAAAAAAGGTCTACGGTTCTCTGCACTCACCATACGAAACACAACAGTGTTAAGCTGCTATTTTACGCTGGTATTTCGTGAGAGCGTGGTCCTTTACCGCTCGAGCCAACCCATTCGTGCTACAACTATACTAATAATATAGCTGCAGCATGGCTCTACCACGTAAAAATTGCTAAGTCATTGCGCCACGGAGCCGTTACTCGTATATGAAATATTTGTAAATGCTGAATAAAATCAGTACATCACGTCTGTACCCTCTAAAAGGGTACGATGTGTTCAATAGACCACGGTATACCCTAATTTCTGTCAAAGTTGTTATATTGAAATCGGTTGTACAATTTTTTTTTATTTAAGCATTTGTTTCAGATTTTATCAACATATTTTTATACATATTTTAATCCGTAAAATCTAGTTTCATTCAATGTATAATATTCACACGAAACTTTTCTGCTGTGCCTATAATATTCTAACGATTTCATGTTATAAAAGGTGAAATAAGTTTAACGTCTGATATAATTAGACAGAGTTACGGCGTGGCAATTTAAATAGAGTTATGAGCTGCCACTGGATTAAGTTGCATGTAATTATTCCCACTCCGCACGAGGCGACGAATATTTGATGAACGGTTAAATGGCTTAATAAGTAAAATGCTGCAAGTGATATAATAGAAGAATTTGATATAATTTCCAATTTTAAATCTATTCCCGTATTAAAGATATTTCACGATATAATTTCAATATTACTTGATGATTTTCAGATGTTAGAAACTTACGAAATATCAGATCATATTGTTCATGAATAAACAACATTTGTTTTGCGGTTTTAATAATACGTTTAGGTAAAAGAATCAAGTAATTTAGTTTTATATAACGGTAAAGGAATTCTTAATTTTATCATACCTTGGTTGTCGTGAGAGACGACAGAGGTAAATGACACAATAATAGGCAGCATAAATCTCCTGATAACTGCTCAATTATAGTAATAAAACTGCAATCAGAAACCCGACTGCCAAGTGTGACAGCTATGGCAAATATCTCTCTATATATTATCTATGGAGAAGCCTAGAGAGGAGGAGCTGGTTGAGTCCAACATTGTACTTTCGAAAGGCTTTAATGATTCCCTCATCATTGTCTTGGTGACTGTTAGTTACTTCCGTGCCCTTTACGTAGAATTTTAAGTATTGAACGATCACACTTTGGAATTTACAGAATCCAGCAATTTTCCTAACCAATACTTATTGTAGGGAAATATTTTTATTGTAGGGATGTTAACAATTAAATAACTCTAAATTAAACTTTATCGACGGCGTTACAAAAGAATAATCTATTGTCAATATCTTACTTTTTAAAATTCAAAGCTTTTATTTTAGTAAACTTGGCGAAGTAGAAAACATTTAGGCAATTGCTGGTTTTCTTTGTTTGATTTTGACTACAAGGGTTCATATAAATGCCAGTGCCTATACCACTTGCCAGGTATCAGGAGATGTTGTTATTGTAAACTGAGATAGCGAAATTCAGGATTCGATTGTTTTTCACTTTTTGAGCATGTTTGTGTAGCAGTTAAATATACTGTTGCATGTTAAGTCAATTTTCTTTGACTGTATTCTGAGGGTACTATGTAATTTTATTTTACTCTCTTTCAATTATTCTTACTATACTCTTTTTTATTTTACTTCTAAAAAAATGCTTAAACTAGTAG
>JAVANC010000006.1:5465877-5520133 GCA_033319125.1 Parnassius glacialis
GAATTTTAATTTTTAGGCGATAGTAGAACATTACCTTGCGCTTTCGCTTAAGGTATGCAAAAGAGGAAGAGAAATTCGAAAAATAAAGAGATATCTAATGCGAATTATTAGTATCTGTAGTTTATTAGCAGTGATGGCAGACATGACAATTATAAAGAGCGATAAGAGAATGCAGGACATAGAAAAATGGGACTCTTCACTCTATTGTGGGAAGTCAGGATGTATACAAGAGGCTCGTAAGGACATTTTTAATGCTGTTTGTCCCTATTTTTGTGTGGTAGTGAAAATCGGCTTCGTGCAAAAAGTAAGATAACAGTGGTAGAGCCACGCGGCAGCTTTTGCTGTCGCACGGATGGGCCGACTCGAACCGGGGTGGTACCCACGACCTCACAGAATACCAGCGTGAAGTAGAGGTTTACCTCTGCGTTTCGCTTGGTGAGTGCAGGTGGCCGGAGGCCCTTTTTACTGGAAATGAGGCATTCCATCTTAGTCCTCACGGGTGACAACGCATCTGCATTTTGATTCACAAACGAGGATAGATGTAGATGTCTATAGGCCGCAGCGGCCACTTACCATCAGGTGGACTGTGTGCTCGTTTGTCACCCTTAACCTATAAAAAAAAGTAAGAATGTATAATTAACTCAGTAGAAATGCGGTCATTAAGGAGTATGTTAAGAGTGACTCTAAATGACAGGGTGAGTAATTGTGTGACAAGAGAAAAATGTGGTTTGCAAGATGTTGTTGTGACCTGGATTAAGAAAGGAATGCCTCGGAAGTTTGTTCATGTAGGAGAAATGACTGAGAAGAGAGTGCCAAAGCAATTTTATGTAGCAGAAAAGTTTATATTGAAGAAAGGTAAAGGAGAATGCCAGATCGTGCCCCACCTTGTACAAAAAAGGTAAAAATATGAAAAACAATCTTATGAATTTTGAAGTTTTTTTTGATAAATCGTTATTTTGTACAACTTGCGGTAAAATATTATTTAAAAAAAAAGTAATTCAACGATTAATATTTACATTCCCAGGCTTTTCTAATACAATCTGCGTTTCTTTGTACGAATAAGAACATACGTACGCATAAAATATCAAACAATACATATTTCTATTAAAATATAAGTCTTTGTCATATAAAAATGTTACTTATCAATTTTTATTTTCAATTATTATTATAAGTCGATAATAATCATGAAATGAATTTGTTAGTAACTGAATAAGAATCATTGAGTTTCGTGCATTTTGTGAAATGATACACACACGTCATTGTCAATATCGTAAGTACGTATGTCAAATAATAATAATAATGTCGAATATGTTCACACATTGACTAATGTGTGCTTGTGAAATATATTGATTATGATTATATCACTTTTTTGCTTTTGCTGATTCCCGTTTTCTTTATCGTTGGATTTTTTCCTGATTGTGCTGACGATTTATGCTTTTATTAATATACGGACTCGATCACGTATACTTATTGACTTACTGCTAATTACTACGGACATTCTAATAATTACATCCACGATGTTGAGGCGCACTAATTATCATCTTTGCGTAGACAGAATGCAGGGGCATTTTGTGTCCTCATTTCGATTTACAATCTTAACTCTTCTTTCAACATGGAGATCTTTGGCAACAGATATATTTAGTTTTATGGCTTTTTTATATAGTAGATAATTTATGGTCCTGCCGTGTTCGTAAAATTAACGCCTGATAATTTATATTCTAAAATTACAATGAACTGCACCGAATGCGTTGAAATAAGGTAAATGTAATTATTAAAGTCCAGTTTAAAAAAAAGTCGCAAGTTCTAGTGACTTCAAATTATATAATTTGGATGAAGTAATAAAAGAAGAAAAATATGTTGCATACGGCATTCGTGTACACCACACTTTTGGGTGGGGCAAAGTTCTATAGAGAATCTGGCATTCTTATTTAAAGTAATCTCAACCAACGAGAATATAAGCGCAGGTATATGAATATATGGCAGGTATATGAAAGAAGCGAGAGAGGTTGGCCAATGGAAGTACGTCTCTCTACCCCTCTGGGTAACAGGCGTGAGAGCTTATGTATTATGTATGTATTTGTGTTGTATACTAATATTTTTTTTTAAATAAAAATATTAAAAATTCGTATTATATGATTATATAAAAAATTATATTTAAATGTAATTTTTCCTAATATAAGTTATAGTATGTATTAAAAAAAAGATTATATTACATTTTAATAATATATAAAAGCCTTATCCTGTAAAAAAAAACTATTGTCGCCAGCAATGCGAAAACTATTTAAAAAAAAAACAGCGATCGCGTGGTAGATAGTTATTATTGAGTCGCTATTACCGTCCTAGGTTTAGTTACTCGAAGCGCCGAGTAAACGTTCAAAAGTTAAATAAATGTTTATTTAGAACTGTTTGACTTACGATCAAATGTAAAGCTTTCTCCAAATCAATTTACCTTGAAAATGTAACACGAAATTAGAAACTATTGCTCATTTGCTAATTACGGTTAGGTTTTTGTAACGAATTGTTTTTTTTTTATAAAACTGAAGTGACAAACGGATTTACAAACTAACAACCACCCTGATGGTACGTGGCTAGTGTGGTCTATGGACACCTTGTAGCCAACTTTAATCAAAGATGTCCACAGTTTCGCCGTCAATTCAGAGGACTAATATGGCATGATTTACAGCCTAAAGTGATTTGAATATGGCAGAGATAAGTTAGATTATGGGGCAGCACAGCGGAAGCTGTCTTGCCCTAAAACCCCCTACGAATTGGGAGGAGGCATTTGCCTCCTCCTAATTCTTAGGGGGTTTTAGGCAAGACGAAGATAGATTTAAAAGTAGATGAAGAAAGATTTAAAAGTAGACGAAGAAAGATTTAAAAGTAGACGAAGAAAGATTTAAAAGTAGACGAAGAAAGATTTAAAAGTAGAGAGAAGATTGAAAAGAAAAGGAATTAAAAGTTACAGCCTAAATACGTCCCGCGGCCAGGTACAGACCCAGGCGAGGGACGTATATAGGCTGTAATTTTAATTTACTTTACCTTTAGATAAAGTAAATAATCAAACATTGAATTGGTAATATATTTATCAAAATTATCGCACAGGAATATTATTCTACAGAGAATGTGCAACTGTTCTATGTGTATGGTCCTGAGCTAGTGAATATTAACCATCAAGTGGACTGTAAACTACGAGTAGTTTGTCACCTTTAATGCCATAAAGAATAAAAAGCTTTAGGTGTCGGGGCTAAATATGTGTTGGGAATGTGGACAAAAAAACAAATAAGGGTTAAAACCCAATCTTTTGAGACCTATAAATTGCATCGCATGCAACCAGCTTTGGTCGTTTCACGAATCTGAATCTTAGCGTTATTCTGTACGTCTGTCTCTTTATTTAGTATAAGCAAATAAGTTATTTTTTTATTAAATTAGTAGAGCATACAATCCAACTGATGAAAAATGAATACTGTGGTCCATAGACATTTGAATACATTACCTTTTAAAAATAAAAATGCAGTTGCGTTGTTCCCTCTGAGGACTAAGATAAAATCCATCGTTTCCAGTAGAAAGGTTCACTGGTTCTCTACACTCTGTATACGCTGGTATTCTGTGAAAGCGTTGTCCTTCCCCTGTCAAGCCGACACATTCGTGCTACATTCATATAGCTACAGAATGGCTAAAGTAAAGAGAGTTGCAGAGAGGTTGCCCTGTATCGTATCATATGGTGTTGCTGTTGGTTTGCAGAATCCATTTATTTTGGTGGTAAGTGTATTTTCTAATGCGTTCCATGAATATTTTATATAGTAAAGTCGTTACTAAGAAGTGATCATTTATTGAAATACTTTTAAGAGTATTTTCTAACAAATGACTTGATGATGTTCAACACATCAGTCCACCGTTTTAAAACACTTTAAAATTAAATGGAATAAGATCTGTAAAATTATAACGTGGAATAAGATCTGTAAAATTATAACGCAAAATTTGTAAGCACGCAACATTTTACGAATTGGAAGACATTCTTGTAGCAATGGAAATAAACTCTTTCAACTTTGATTTCCCCGTACTAAAAGCATTTTGGTTAGCAAAGCTCGTACGGAATTTCGTTTTGTTCGCTAAAACGTTACACAACTCGCTGCCCACCTGAAAATCCGGCTAAATGCGTTTAGTGCGTTTGTTTCATTCATGAAATTTCAACAGAAGCAGTATTTAAGTTGTATATAGAACAGTATTTTTTTTTGTGGAGGCTTTTGTTTCTGACATAAATGCGTAATGGATAGCGTAAAATGTGACTCTAAAAATAATGACAACCTTACCACGGCTACATTAATTTATTTTATATAAAAACGAATTTGTGAATTCATAACATTATTAATACTTTATTATTTATTTCTGGATAGGATCAAGAGAATAAATAAAAGGCAGTGGGGTATATCTATAGTTCTCGTCAGTTAGAACATTTGTCATGATAAGTTTAAAATTATTAAAAATATTTTGATTATATGATGTAACCAAAAATTTATGCTTTTCGCAATTTTTCCTTTATCTGTGCTATATAATGTTGCTTTGTGCCAAATTTCAAGATTCTGAGTTCACGGGATGTACCCTGTACGTTTTGATTCCCTTGCGAATGTCGAAAATTTGCGGCATAAACGGCTGTATCTTTTGATTGCTTTGGCTTAGAAGTTTGATTTTTTCACAACTTCAAGGGAGAGTAGACTTGAGTATTTGGTATGAACTTCAGCTTGATACCTCTACGCGTTCCTGAGAAAAAGGGTCTTGACAGACAGACAGACAGACGGACGGGCAACAAAGTGATTCTATAAGGGTTCCGTTTTTTTCTTTTTGAGGTACGGAACCTAAAAACGGGTCGATCGTTACAAAGGTAACTTAAGTTTTACAAGACGACAAAAGTCTTGCTGGTTAAGATTTTTTTTTTTTTATAGAATAAGGGGAAAAAAATAACTTACAGAGCAACTACGGTTAGTTCATTTACACTTGCAGCCAATTTGAAACAAAGAAAGCTATGTAATTGGTAGAGCCATGCTGCAGCTATATTAGTAGTATAGTTGTAGCACGAATGGGTCGGCTCGACCGGGGAATGACCACGCTCTCACAGAATACCAGCATAAAATAGCATCTTAACACTGTTGTGTTTCGTATGGTGAGTGCAGAGAACTGGATACCCTGTTTACTGGAAAAGAGGTATTCCATCTTAGTCCTCACGGGTGACAACGCATCTGCATTTTGATTCGCAAACGAGGATAAACGTAGATGTCTATGGGCCACAGCAACCACTTACCACCAGGTAGACTGTGTATTCGTTTGTCACCCTATCCTATAAAAAATACCTACAGATGCGTAAATACCTCTTAGAATTAAAATGAAATACCTCACAGCCTGTAATTGTACTGGTTCTCTAAACTGTTCTAACCAGAACAAAACAATGCAAGCACCGCTACTTTTCGGCAGGAATAGGTTACCTACCCAAAAAGATTTAATAATTAAAAATTAAAATTTTGCACAACCGACTTCAATATAAACTATTGCGAATAACTCAAAAACTATTGGTCAGACCTTGATCAAATTTATATAGGACCACATGAGAAACAGAAGCTTTTAAATTAAAAAAAAAAATCATCGAAATCAGTTCTCCCAGAAAAAAGTTATGAGGTAACACCCATAAAAAAATCCATCTCCTTTTTGAAGTAGGTAGCAAAGAGTACCACCTAGTATTGGGTTAAATGTACAGTTCTTCACTGGTGGTCTTATCACGAAGCTCAATGTGGCTCAGCTAGCTACGTTCAGGGCTATACTCGGCATTTCTCTGCGTTATAGATTTCGTAATAAGGATATCCAAAGTAGAACCAAAGTAAGCTATACAGCCAATATAGCTGACGAACGAGCTGAAATGGCAATGATCGGCACATATGGCTCAATAAACCGATATTCAATGTGGTAGATAGATTTTGGGGTGATAGCTTCGTACCATTAAATAAAGTGTAAAGCGGCTCTCTACTGTATCTAGTGACTACCTGGTAAGACATGTGTTGATACCTCTAAGGACCCTTAGGTAAAAAGGATATTGAGATACTCTATTCTCACAAAACACATCTACATTAAACCGCTAATTATGGCTAGAATTACGAGTATGTGAGAGAGTAGTCCAAATCCATAATAAAGAATATTTCATTTGTATTTATAAAATAATTGATAGAAATAATTTTACAAGTTATAAGTAATGCGAGAATTAGATCAAGCCTCCATTGGAAAGTTCCTCTTGCAGTTTGCTCGCCAATTAATTTGAGTCTTCGATCTTGTGCTTAATTCCGTTTTAATCGGGTTACTGCCATTTTAGTACCTATTAATCTTAATAAAAAGTTTAGTTGTTGGGTACAAGCGCTGCAATAAATCAACTACTAAATTATTTAAGGCAAAGGGGAGCAGTGATAAAGGTGTAAAACGTTTGGTACTGTAATCGTTAATTTGCCTGATTTGGCAAATATGGAATAGCCTCTTTACAACTAGAGAGATCCATGTCCAGTAGCAGTGTACTATTGCAGATTGGTGAGGAAAAGGAAGAAAACATTAATTTAACTCGCTGATGAGGAAAACTGAAACACGATTTGGGCAAAAGCATCTTCCTGATTACAACAAAAAATTATATACACTGCAGTTGCCAACCCGCCATGTTCGTTTCTTTTTCTTTCTTGTAATGACTGCTTATTTTGAAGGGCACTTGTTTATTTTTTTAAATTTTCTTAATAAAATTAAATATATTAATTTAGAAAATTTATAATAATTTGCAATTATATTTTAAAAGATTTGATTAAGATAAATGTTTTAGTTTTACTGTGTTATAGTTAAATTTGGGTATCTCTAGGAATGTGTAAATATATATTTTCAATATATATCAGTTTTTGAACTTTTTTTTACAAACGTACATAAAATTTTCATAAAATGTAAGACGGATCGTATTGCTTGCTTCTATTTTATATATTTTAAAAGAGCTTATAGAGTTTTAGAGGACAAGATTGCGATAAAATATCGTTATAATCAGCATCATTACAGCCATTCACAATTCTACTAATGAACATAGGCCTCACCATAGTATATGTCGCTTACTCATTTCTAAAGTATATCTGGGGGCACGGCAGTGACCCCGCCAAGGCGAGCAAATAAGCGGCACGGCCGTACCATCCTTTTCTCTAAGCAGTTCAGGCCATTTCTTCTATAACTTCGTTACGGATACAATTAGAAGCCTGAATTTTTACTAACCAAGTAGGCATTGTATAAACTCAGTATATTTATAATTCCATTAAATTTGAATTAATATTTTAAGAATTATAACTAGTCAAAGTTTCTTAATTTTGTCACTCACTGACTGACAGGTCATCAAAACTCTGAGGCACTTCTAGCAGACATATAAACTTCAAATTTGGAATAAAACTATTGTTTAATATATAAATCAAGTAAAAATTAAAACATTTTACATTTTCGGTCCAGTTTTGGAGATACACCAACTGCATAAATAACTTTGTAATCCCATATAAACATATAGTATTACAAAGTTACATTTACTGTGAATGAATCAGTGTACCTATATATGTATAATGGAATAATAGGTGTAAATAGCTACCTAGATATAAGTATCTACAAAAAGAAATGAGATGCCATCAAAAACACAACTTGTAACAAAAGCCAAGTCTCGCAACTCAGTTCTTCTACCGTAAAAAGTTGTGAGATCCATGTAATACCAAGTCGGTTAATTTATTCAGTCCATAGATTGATACGGAGATTAACTTGGCAATCGCATGAAAACACAATTTATCTCACAAGTAATACATATTATATTAAATTAGATTGTTTAGCGCAATTGCCAAGTCAATCTATGTATCAATCTATGGACTCAATAAATTAACCGACTTGGTATTACATGGATCTCACAACTTTTTACCATAGAAGAACTGAGTTGCGAGACTTGGCTTTTTTTACAAGTTATGTTTTTGATGGCATCATTTTTATAGAATAATGACGACAAACGAGCACACAGTTCACCTTATAATAAATGGATACAGTTGCTTCTAAGTGGTTTCTAAAATTTTTTTTTCAATAGTTCGTTTAACCATTAATATAAAATATACTTAAGAAAAAGTCTCGCTGGGTTTCTTGTTGGTTCTTCCCAGGACAGACTTTTTTTCGAACCAGTGGTAAAGTAAAAAATGACTGTCAATAAGAATAACACATGTGATCTCTATTGAATAAAAATTTAATCTAGTAGCCCATAGACATCTACATTCATTCTCCGATTAAGTATCAAAATGCAGATGCGTTGTCACCCCAGAGGACTAAGATAGAATGCTTTGTTTCCAGTAAAAAGGGCCTCTGGTTCTCTACACTCACCATACGAAATACACCAACATTAAGCTACTATTTCACGCTGGTATTATGTGAGAGCGTGGTTCTGCTCCAGTCGAGCCGACCCATTCATCCCACAACCAGAATATAGCTGCAGCGTGGCTCTACCACGTTGAATTTATCACATAGCTCGCTGAGTCACCTTGAGCTTCTTCACACGGCCAGCGGTGAAGGACCACGTCTCAGATCCATATGTCATCACTGGCATAACGCACTAATCGTACAATGTTGTTTCAAGTTTTGAGATGTACTTGAAACGAATATGTGTTGTAATCTCCCGAACGCTGGCCAGCCGAATTGAATCTGTACTGTATAGTATCTGTAATGTATCTGTACAATATAGTAATATAAAATATTTTTTTAGAGTGTATTCTTTTAATTTGCCAGGATTTCATTATATTAAAAAGGTACCTAGCGAACGTATGACGTAAAAGCTGATTAGGTGATCACGTAATTAATATAGACCCAGTACAAACACATGCTTAACTCGGGAACAAAGAGATTATTTTTTGTACCCCTTATCAGAAATCTATTCAAATTCAAATTTCTTGATTTGCCATAAATAGGGTAAGTATTTTGGTTTTACAATAAAAATAGGTTGCCTAAAGATTTATTAAGCCATGAGAATCAGCTTGCAAACTTATTACTTAATTAATTCAATCTAACTTATATAATTCAAAATGTCATAATTCAATGACATAATTTAAATTTAAATACATTCAATCATTCGGATAAGGACTGTGATACGCAATGATACATACATTAATTACGTCCATCATAAGTCAACATGCATATTATTATCATTTTAAAATTCCTTAATACTACTATATTTTTTTTATAAGCCAGTCACGTATATTTTTGGTCATGAGACTCATAGATCCGTGCTTGAAAGGCTTTGCTAATTAAATATTTTTACACACATACATTAACAACCTTTCTGATAGACAGAAGTTTTTGGTTTACGTGGTCTAAAACAAGCCTAAAATTATATCTAGTGGTTCGTGGATATACATCACAGGCTGATTTAAATAACTCGTGTTCTGTTAAAGTTTATAAAATGAGTTATATATAGTGACATTTAGATTAATTGTTTTAAGATATTTAACTATAATATTAATTGTGTTTCTAATGTTATTTTCATAATTACTAAATTGTCAATATAATCTCATTTAACAGTAATGGAAATGTCATAAAAACATCATTCACGGTAAGTCACTTACAAAAAATAAAATTAATATAGGACCTAGAACGCTACACCGTGGTACCCCAAACTTATTTATTTTATAGTTTGAATGATCCCTCACTTATCCTATTTATTTATACACACTGGTGTCTATTTTCTACATATTATGTTTTAAGCCAAGAGTAAAAAAGTCAGAAAATCAGAGAAAAATCCCACCATTTCTAGTTTATCTAACAGAATATTAACAAAAACTTGTCCCTTTTGGAACTCATATTGCTCCGGTGTAATGATTTCGAATTTTGTTAAATAGTCGAGGAGACGTTTTTGCACGGCCTTTTCAAATACCTTGGATAACATCGGTATTAATGTAACTGGTAGAGCCACGCGGCAGCTTTTACTGTCGCACGGATAGGCCGACTCGAACCGGGGTGATACCACGACCACACAGAAAACCATCGTGAAGTAGAGGATTACCTCTGCGTTTCGCTTGGTGAGTGCTGGTGGCCGGTGGCCCTTTTTACTGGAAATGAGGCATTCCCTATTAGTCCTCACGGGTGACAACGCATCTACATTTTGATTTGTAATAGAGGATAGATGTAGATGTCTATGGTCAGCAACCACTAACCATCAGGTGGATTGTGTGCTCGTTTGTCATCCTTATCCTTTAAAAAAAAACTGGGCGATAGTGACCGATTTTAGATTTATTCTGTTTTTTTGTAAATAGGTTTCATGATCGATAACTTAATCGCCTCAGGGAAGCATCGAAATATAAATGTTAGGTTGTCACATAATTAATTTCATAAGAATATAATATTTTCTGTGTAAATCTCAAATTTTTGATTTTTAAACTAATTTTATGAAAATGGTAACACTAGAGTAGGAGTGGAGTAGTGGTCAGTTGAACGAGACAAGACGGTATTAAGCATTAATTTAAAATTAGAGGAATATGACGGATGTGTATATCCTATAACATAGAATTAGGCCAACAAGATGTATATAGTTAAAACAAGCTCATGGCCAAATACAAGTGTAAACAGTAACCAGTCAGCGTTTAATTGTTTAATAAAACAACTAAGTGCTTTCGTTACATAAAAAAGTAAAGTGAGAGTACTTCTCACTGCTGAGCACATGCATTCTCTCATTTCTGAGAGGTTATGAAGCAATTAACCTGGCGCGTCGTTCCAGTGCGAGTTCGCGGATTTGAAATATTTCAGAAATATTTTATTTCTTGTTTTATCGAATGTTTTACTTCACCACTGAGCACATGGTAAATAAGTACCCAATATTGCAATTAACAATATAATTGTTGCAGTTGTGAACTATAACTACCTTGGTCACATACAAGTTATTTCTCTCTATTTCATCAAGATTTCTGGTACCTTGAATTTGAGGAGGAGCTAGAGGAATTGCAAGATAAAGGTTTTCTAATATTTTTGTTTTTCTAGGAACCTTCTCATGTGTAACAACACATTAAAAAATGTATTAATGAAATATTTTTAATGTTTAATTTTTTTAATAAAATCAGTACAATCAGTAAATCTACAATACAAATAAATGTTAAAAAAGCTAATCTTAAAATTCACACAAAAATCAATCGATCTCAAACATCACTTCACTTTTATGACTATGCAGCGATTGCTCCAAACGGACTCCAAATGACCGACCATTAGCAATGCCAAAACAGACCGACTCTTCGACTACGTCCAAATGCTGCAGACTCCGTGCTATAACAGGTCCAACTTGGACATATCGTAATCCTCGGTGATTTTAACGCCCACTACGCTGGATGGATTAGTTCCCGTTTAACCGATCATGCGTGTATGTTAAACACAGTTCTATAAGTGCTATCAATATAAAGCTGTTGGACGCTGAGAATAAAAGAGATAAATTTACGAGGTTAAGAAGTTTGAACGGCTTCTCTTCTTGGAATATTTCTTTGATTTCGATTGCTGCTCTTTATTTATAGCTATTCTATTTGGTGGTAATTCATGAAGCCGCTCCTCTTGGTTGTAATAATTAAATACAAATTCATCCACATTATGAGCATAGTAATACGGATTAGTGATAGGATTAGAATCAATGTTTTTCTCAGTGTTGGTCATGATCTGCAATAAACAAAACAAGTATGAAGTAAAAAAAAACAAATAAAAGTTAATCACAACTGAATTTCAGAAGCGTAATCATAAAAAATTTAAAATTTTGAACAACCGACTTCAATATAAATTATTAAGAATAACTCAAAAACTATTAGTCAAACCTTAATCAAGTACATCATGTGAAGCACCAGCTTTCAAATAAAATAAAGAATAATCAAAATCGGTTCACCCAGTAAAAAGTTATGAGGTAACACACATAAAAAAACATACAGTCGAATTAAGTACTGTCTCCTTTTTGAAGTCGGTAGAAAATGATTAAAAACACCAATATAGATATTTGACGAACGTTGTAAGTAACGTGCACTCGCTACGAGAATAAAACAATAATAAAACAGTGGCATAAGCCTAGCTTCGCACACTTTTTAATTTGATTCCTACATATGTAGGACCTGGCCATAAATAGAAGAAATTGTAGAGGTGTTATATTGACACGATAGATTTTGCTAATAAGGTAATGATAATTGTACTCGTGCAAGTAATAGGAGCTAGTGGTATATTAGGTATAATTATCCAAAAAAAAACAAATATTGTTTTATTGGCACTGACCATAATGAAGTTAGTCAAAACAAGTCCTATCATTAAAAATTAATCGTATAGATGCAGCGATACCAGCAGTATCTTACAAACGCTCTCAATAAAATGCTCAATAACTCAACTGGAAGTGGAAGTACACTTGTTCCCGCGGAATAGAAACAATTGTAAACCGTGCGGGCGAAGCCGCTGGCGTTCGCTAAGTTACAGATAGAAAAGACAAACAAACGTGTTCATACACACAATTTTGTACTGTGTAGGAATTGAACCGCAACCATCACGCTTTGTATTCCGCTCGTAGTACAAACCACTAGACCATTGTAATCGACACCATTGGTTAAATAAATTGATATAATATCCACTTAACCATTCTCGCCTGACCTATCCGCGAATTAAATGTCACTATTTTTTACGACCGCGCGAGACAGTCTTAACAAAAACGATAACTACTGAAAAACTACTATCATCATCATCATCATCAGCCCTTCACAAGTCCACTGCTGAACATAGGCCTCCCCCAAAGAATGCCACGAAGCACGGTCCTGAGCCACCTGCATCCATCGACTTCCTGCATATCATACCAGGTCGTCACTCCATCTAGTGGGGGGACGCCCTACACTTCGCCTGCCGGTACGAGGCTGCCACTCGAGAACTTTTCTTCCCCATCGGCTGTCGGTTTTTCGAGCTATATGGCCGGCCCATTGCCACTTCAGCTTACCAATCCGTAGGGCTAAGTCGGTCACTCTGGTTCTACTGCGGATATCCTCATTTCTGAGTTTATCACGCAGAGAAACACCGAGCATAGCCCTCTCCATAGCTCACTGAGCGACCTTGAGTTTCCCTATCCGGCCAGCAGTGAAGGACCACGTCTCAGTTCCGTATGTCATCACTGGCAACACGCACTGGGTGTACAGTCTCGTTTTCAAGTTTTGAGGTATACCTGACGAGAAGATGTGCTGTAATTTCCCGAACGGTGCCCAACCGTGTTGAATCTGTCGATTGACCTCTCGGTCGAAGTTAGACTTACCTAGTCGGACTATTTGTCCAAGGTAAACATACTCGTCAACAACTTCGAGCTTAGTGTTCCCAACAACTACCGGCATAGGTGTGACATGGACATTAACACGTTCACGCCGGCGCGGGCCACCGGTGACCCGCACTAAACCGTCTTATCAGGCGGCGTGAGCCACCGACCGACCCTGTGATCCGGTGACCCACGCCGCCTGATAATACGGTTTAGTGCGGGTCACCGGTGGCCCGCGCCGGCGTGAACGTGTTAAACTTGATCTTTGTTTTGTCCATGTTCATCTTAAGACCTATCCGTTGGGAAACACTATTGAGGTCATTGAGCATAATGCTTAGGTCCTCCAGCGATTCTGCCATAAGAACTATATCGTCGGCAAATCGAAGGTGAGTGATGTACTCGCCATTGATGTTGATACCGTATCATTTCCAGTCCAGAAGCTTGAAAACGTCTTCCAATGCAGCGGTGAAGAGTTTCGGGGATATGACGTCACCCTGTTTTACATCTCTCTGCAATTGGTTAGGTTTCGTACTCTAGTTCTGTACTCGGATATCCATCGTAGCCCTACTGTACAAGCCCTTCAGCACTTCGATATACCGACAGTCAACTTAGCATCGCTGAAGGGACTGCAGCACCGCCCAAATTTTGACGGAATCAAAGACTTTCTCATAGTCCACATACGCCAGACATAGTGGCAAATTGTACTCTTCGGACTTCTGTACAATTTGCCGAAGGGTATGTATGTGGTCTATGGTGCTAAAGCCCTTTCGGAAACCGGCTTGCTCGGGAGGCTGGAAGTCGTCAAGTCTGCGCGCGAGACGATTCGTAATGACTCTCGAAAACAGCACGTAGACGCTGCTCAGAAGGGAAATCGGTCTGTAGTTCTTCAAGAGAGCGTTGTCACCTTTCTTGAAGAACAAGACCATCGCACTTCTGCTCCACGCCCCCGGTGTAATGCCACCATGGAGGACGAAATTAAAGAGCTTCTGAATGACTTCAAGTACCGGTCTTCCACCCGCTTTCAGAAGCTCCGCTGTAATTCCATCCTCGCCTGGGGCCTTGCCGTTTTTAAGTTGCTGGAGAGCCATTCTAATCTCGCTCAGACTGACGTCCGGGATATCTTCGGAATAGTATAGGATGAGACTCGCTCTTGGATCGTTACTCACACTTGCGTGTGGCTCCAATGATGATTTGTACAGCTGCCCATAGAACCTCTCAATCTCACTCAAAATCTCAGGTGTCCCGGGAACGATGCTGCCATATTCTGTCTTCAGCTTTGACAGTTGGCTCTTTCTGGCAGCCAGATCTCTGGCAAAGACTTTGAAGCCTTGGTTCCGCTCGATCGCTTCTTCAATACGAGCTGTATTGAAGTTTCGTAAGTCCCGCCGCATGCATTTGGAGATCTGTCTGTTCAGTTGCCTGTATGCTGTCAAGTCTGTTGAAGAATGTAGCTTCATTTCCCGTCTAACAGCCATGAAATTAAGAGTCTGATCGGAAAGTTTTTGTGTTCTTCTGCGGCGGGTATTGCAGAACTTAGCTCCGACCGCATGGACAGTTTCCACGAGCTTGTCATTCATATCGTCCACTTTATTGCAGTGTTCTAGGCACTGAAAACGGTTTTGTAACTCGAGCTGAAAGGTTTCGGGACTTTGGATTAGAGCACGTGGGTGACGGAGTGTTGACTTCATTAGACGAGATCTCTCCAACTTAACGTTTAGGATCATTGTGCATCTAACCATTCGGTGATTGCTACCAGTTTTCATCCTCGCGATCACGGAGAAATCACTGAACAGTTGTCGTCTGGTCGTCATAATGAAGTCAATCTCAATTTTGTCGAACCGTCGGGGCCCTACCAGGTCCACTTCCTGTGGAGCTGCTTCTGGAAGAAACAGTTCATCATAAAGAGTCCCTCTTTCTCCATGAAGTCGGCCAGCTGCTGGCCCCTTGGGTTCCGTTGCCCTATTCCAAATTTCCCTAATTTCAGCTCACCGTTATTTATTGTGCCCTAGATTTGCATTGAAGTCTCCCATTAACACCGTATGGTCGCCCTCCCGGTGATAGAGCAAGTTGCCGGATTCGAGGATTACCGTGTCTCCCCCTCTCTTCGGACTTCGGATAATCCTATAATATGCCAGCGCAACTTGTCTATCTCTTCTTCCAGCTCCACAATCTTCTCTTCAGTCCTCAGGGTGCGTGCGTTGTACGTTGCCAGGTCGAGTCGTCTAAAATGGCCACCGAACCTCCACCGGAGATTCTTAGCACTCCCTGCTCCGCCGTTAGCATGGTCGCCACCGTAGCCAGGAATAGCGGGGCCGCTGGGGACAGGGGGCCGTCTGTTTGTTGCTTTAGTCATTGGCGAGCGGGTTGGCAACCAAAGTTTTTTTTATTGAAATTTTCGCTATTATCAGGAAGATGCTGCTGCCCATCTCCTGCCTGTTTCCCTTTGTCGCCTTTTACGACACCCACGGGAGGATATGGGGTAGTGGATATTCTTGACCGCTACACGGCAAAAACTACTATAGCTTCATTCAAATAAAAAATATTCTCAAAAGACTCAAAGAATTCAAAATATAATTTTGTTAAAAGAAAATTAGTCAAATTAAAAAAAAAACCTGAAGTTAACGCTTAAAAATGGGAATGACAAAAAAATAGTATATGTTTTTATTTCAAGTTTTACAAGAAAAGCATAATACTTACTAGAGACAGTTATTTTATATTATAATAGTACATGATATTCCCTTTAAAATGACACCAATATCAATAATATCTTATATACTCAATTTACATAAGTATATAAAGTTTATTCATAAATTTTAATAAATAAATAAGTAAATATATAAATAAAAATAGGTTTTAATAATTTCTAGACACATCGTTTCGATTATAAATTGATATCTACGTGTTAATAATGAATCATTCTTAAATGTTTTGCATTCATTTAATACAAAAAAACTGATTAGAATTCATTTCAAACAACATATAATCAATATACGATGATCGCGTATAGTGATTAAAATTTTGAGCTAAATTATTATATGTAACCGTTTTGGAATTGTCGTAATGATACATATTTACTAAAGAAAATATCTTCACAATTAGTTTGATGTGCAATAACATTAGAAATAAGGTATAAAAATAGAAAAGTTATCACATTTTTGATCGAATTTCTCACACTAACATTCCACAAACAAAAATGGCGAAAATTAATTTAAACTTTTTTTTTCTAAATATTTTGTTACAATTATACAGATAAAGTTCACTTTCACAGATGACAAGTTTCATGTAGCACCATCTATAATTTTTTACTGTATTAATTACAGCTATCTTTTGCGCTGTACACGTTTAAACCGAAAAATGTCGTTTGGTGACTGTTCACGCCCAAACGCTGGTTTCAAGATTTGACGCCGGAGGGCGCTCGGCTCGGTGCCAAACCGATTTTGACGTTCGGACGAGCGGAGTTGGTTTGGCAGAAGGCGCGAACGCAGAACGTGAGTGCAACAGAGTTGTTTGAATGCAGTGCTGTCGATAGCACGTCGCGAAGTCGCCCGGGAATACCTCCATTTTTTAGAGTCGGTTTTGTTAGCAAATTGTTGCCACGACGAGGTGTTTGTGAAGACTAGACAAATAGACGCCGGTTTGATTAATTATTTAGAATTAATATTGATTGCGACCAACCTCCGATTTTTTTATGCGTGTGGAATTTACTATTGGAGTTTTTAGTTTCTCGTTGCTTATCCTTAGTGCGTTGACGCGATGACAAAACAGTAATAATTTGATGGAACCTAAATTCGTTGGCAAGTAGTTTACGTAACTCGTAGTGATTGTCGGTTGAACGCTGAACTTTGTGAATCGTGAAGAGATCGCGTTAGTTCCCTATTTGTAATTTGGTGATAAATGAACCCGGAATATTGAATGTTGAACTTAAAACTACGGTCCGTTGCTCGAGTCGATTATCACGTGTTTGATTCTCCGATGAACGCTGAATTAGTTGCGTTTTGAAGTTAGTTAAATAGACAATAAAGTTGATAGACTGCAATAGTGACATGAAGAAAGAAATTGACCGTGTGTGACGCCGCTGGAGATTACCATTATTTGGAGCGGTGCCGGAGTCAGGGTTGCTGCCGACGTCAACGGTCCAGTCAGGTCAACCATTATCCACACCACTAAAACACCACTATACATTCACCTACACACCTTCGGCCTGACCGAACCTTTGGGACAGTCTTCGCCTCAAACCCAGGTAAGTACTATTAATGTGACTAGCCTTCTCCACATAGTTTAGTAGGATAGGATAAGTTTCCATGTGGCCATTCGGGCCCGACCTGTGGCTGCCCGTTGAATCTTCCGCTCATGGGCCCCGGGATATTCGATCTTAGCAGGGGCAGCTGTGAGTCGTAACATTTTTGGTAGCAGAGCGTGGTTGGATTGGTTTAATTTGTATTTACAATCACGCCTGCCCGTAATACGTAATAAGAAAATTCTTTTCCTTTGTTGCTTGCATTTTTTGTTTGTTGGCGGGTAGATGAAGCAACCACGCCCGTAGTTTTGTTAAGGCTAGGTACTTACCGTAGTTTTGTTAAGGTACTTTGACTAGGTAGATAAGGTTATAACGTAATCGGATAATTACCGTTGTCGTATAGTTATAGTAGATTAATTGTAGAAGGGTCGCTTGTTTGAGCGAGGCATTTTGCTGATTGACTGTAGTACTTACTTACTTATCGTCACGCACAATCCCTGACGGGGTAGCCAGAGAGAACAGATCGCCAAGTGTCACGATCCTTACATACCTCTTTCGCTTCTTTCAGATTCATTATCTTCTTCATACATGCACGTCTAGGTATCCGAGTACTCTTGACCCTCCCCTCTTCGAGCAATTTGCTCACATGGTCTTCGAAAGTTAGTCTCGGTCTACCTCGACACCTTTTAATATTAACTTTCGCGCTATATATTTTCTTCACCATTCGGTCTTCACTCATTCTCTCAACGTGCCCAAACCATCGAAGCACGCCCTTATCAATTTTTGTGATAAGGTCATCTTTCAAACCTGCCATATTGCGAATCTCTTCGTTTCGCTTTCGGTCAGCCATAGTGACGCCGCACATTTTACGAAGAGATCGCATCTCCACTGCATTCAACTTGCTTTTATGCTTCTTCTGGCATACCCAGGTTTCGCTGCCATATAACAAAGTCGGTACCAACACTGCGTTATGTATTGCAAGGCGTGCACTCTTCACTACGCCTTGCCTTTTGACTAACGCAGTCAGGGCACCATTGACTTTGTTCCCGGCAGCGACACGCCTGTCTACATCTAAATCACATCTTCCATCCCGGCTAAATGCACTCCCCAAGTATACAATTTCATTTACCTGTTCTAGACATTCCTGATTTACCCATATTTCACACTTCGTTCTCTCTTCGTCCCTTTCAAATACCAGAACCTTAGTTTTATTAGCATTCAAGCGGAGACCTTTAATTTCACATTCCTCTTTCATACACGTGACTAATGCCTGCAGTTCTGCCTCTGATGGTGCAATAAGCACTGCATCATCAGCATACAGCAGACAATTTACTTTAATGTCACCCAATTTCACACCCAAACAGCTATCTTTCAGCTTCTGTAAACAGCTGTCGAGATACAGTATGAACAGCCAGGAAGACATGACACAACCCTGTTTTACGCCCGTTTGGACGCTAAACATAGGTGACAGGTCATGCCCTACCCGCACACAGGCTTTACAGTCACAATAAAGTGACTGCACAGCCCTTAGCAATCGACCATCCACACCATAACAGTTAAGAATTTGGGTATTATGTTCGATCAGACTTTGTCTTGGGGACCGCAAGTGAGTGAAGTAAGTCGAAGAATGTTTGCCGCAGTTGGTTCACTTCGAAGATTACGCAATGTTCTCCCCATTCCTACTAAAGTTGCGCTGGCTCAGTCTCTTCTTTTACCGATCCTTGACTACGCGGACACTTGTTATCTTGACCTAACAGTCGAGCAACTTAATAAACTTGAGCGGCTTCAAAATTATTGCATAAGGTTTATATTTGGGTTGCGAAAGTATGACCACATATCCGAATTTCGCCATAAGCTCAAGTGGTTACCGATTCGCCTTCGCAGGAATACTCACATTCTTCATCTTCTTTACTGCATTCTGTTCAATCCGACCACTCCTTCTTATTTGAAAGACCGATTTATATATTTAAGTAGTTTACATTCCTTACCTCTACGATCTCAAAATAATCTCCTTCTAAGTACTCCTAGACATTCCTCTTCCTTCTATTCTAATTCTTTTACGGTTACCGCTATACGACTATGGAATTCTCTCCCCTTACATATTAAAGAATCTAAATCTCTTCCTATATTTAAAAATAAATTAAAACTTTATTACCTTTCCTCTTAAGTTACTACCTGTCGTCATTCACTTCTCTTTCTTTCTTTTTTTCCTTTAATCTCGTATGTTCTTCTATTTATCTTTCTATATTATATTCTGTACACCCCTTCCGCTATCTTTTAAAAATAGTATCCTCTGCCCTAAGGTTGCCTGGAAGAGATCGCTGTTTTAGCGATAAGGCCGCCTGTTGTACCAATGTCCCTTTAACTATATAAATACTGTAATATGTTTCTTGGTGTACAATAAAGTATATTTTACTTTTACTTTTTACTTTACCATACCCCGGCAACAGTTCCCACATTTTCTTCCTTACAACCTTATCAAATGCTTTCTCAAGATCCACAAAAGCACAGAAAATCTTCTGGTTAGAAGCCAGAAGCCTTTCCGTGATCATGCGTAGAGAAAACATTTGATCCGTGCACCCTCTTCCAGGTCTAAATCCGCATTGTGCCTCCCATAGAAATCTTTCCGATTTCTCTTGCATCCTACGTGTCAAAACCTTCGAGTAAACTTTACTTGCTAAACTGGTCAAGCTGATCGCCCGATAGCACCCGCAGTCAAAATGTGAACCTTTACCTTTATATAAAGGCACAATGACTGCGGATCGCCAATCATCCGGGACATCCCCCGTCCGCCAGCACAAATTGCACAGCAGATGAAAGTTGTCCCAGACGCGAGGCCCACCATACTTGACCATTTCAGCAGTAACTCTGTCTAGTCCCGCAGCCTTACCACATTTCAAACTTCGAATCGCACGTTCAATCTCTTTCATACTGATGACCTCAGTGTCATCGAGGTCCGGGTCTGGCGTACCAGTCTCGACGTCATCCCCGGATCCCTCACTAAGATCATCACACGCATACATTTCTCTATAAAATTCGCTCCATCGCTGCATGACGTCCGATTTATCTGAGAGGACGTCATTAGTTCTCGAAAGCACTTTGTTCATTCTTAAGGCCGTCGCACCACTTCGGGTCCTTCCAACCTCTTTCCAGAAGAGTTTGGAGTTCTCCTTAAACCTTCTTCTTCTTCTTCTCCTTGACTGTAGTGTAAAACTAAAAATCCCTGAATCCCGTGATAGGTCCATATTGTGAGGCTGAATAGAGCCAAATTGAGTTGCATGGGGATTGTTTTATGTGAGGCCTAAGGCTCACACCAAAAAGTCACAATCACACCATCGAAAATATTGTAAATACTGTTGTCAATATATTGCATAAATAATCCAAGAGGATATGCGATACATAAATTGTGTTATAATAGTCCTATTCAAAATTTATTTTTTCATAATATTTAATACTATACTATGAGGTAAAATAGCGAAATATTATTAATATAATAATAATATATAGCCTGTAACTTTTCGTTGGTAAAACTATCTCTATCCACGCCGGACCTAATTTATTAGGGAGGTGCAGGTGCGTTGCCGCATTTTAGAAAGAAGTCGTTATGTTGTCAAGTCAAGTCTTCTTAGTTGGCAACCAAACCTCCACCGGAGATTCTTAGCACCCCTTGCCCCGCCGTTACCATGGTCGCTACTGTAATCAGATATAGCGGGGCCGCCAGTGACTGGGGGCCGTCCTTTTGTTACTCTCGTCATAGGAGGTATATTGCCATAGTTGTCACGCTTATCGAGCGAGTTGGCAACCGCAGTTTTTTTATTGCTTTTTTGGCTGTTATCAAAAAGACGCTGCTGTCCATCTTCTACGGAAAGATATTGGGTAGTGAGTATTCTTCCGCACTACACGGGGTGATTTCAGTTTTATAAAAAAATATCATCGGTCATGTAGAAAGAATGAATGAGGAAAGAGTGACAAATCAAATTTATGTTGCAGAGGTGAACGGCAGAGTCGGGAATGGTTGCCCTAGGCGAAAGTTTATCGACAAAATTGGCGATATATTGAAAAAAGGCCAAATCAAGAGTACCTTTAACCGACGAGCGTGTATGCGTAGGTGTATGGATGTGGAAGAAGCGAGAGAGGTGTGTTAGGATCGTGCCAAATGGAAGTCCATAGTCTCTGCCTACCCCTCAGGGTGACGTGCGTGTATATATATATATATATATATATATATATATATATATAAAATATAAGAGTTCTAAGAGGACAGACGAGATATACCAGGTAATAAATTATGTCAAATAGTTCTATTAAATCTTTATATGTAAAAATTACTTGTCACATTGTTCGTCCGCGATGAACTTCTAAACTATTGAACTGATTTCAATGAAATTTTGCACACTGTGTGCAGTTTGGTCCAACTTGAAAGATAGGATACTTTTTATCACGATAAGTGACCTTCAATATTTTTATTGCAAATTTAAGGATTTTTTTTATAGGAATGGTCGTCGGAAAGGGCAGAACAACGTCTGCCTGGCCAGCTAGTATATTATATATTTTCATAATATTTAATACAATATAAAGAGGTAAAATAGCGAAAAGTATTGTGTGTAACTATTTACTACCTGATGTTTTTCGCCGGTAGAACTCCTTAATAAATCTCTCTCGACACGGAATCTAATGTAGCGATACCAGTACCACCTTTGCCCGCACATGCTCTAACTTCTGATTACATTACTACTCTTTTATACCGTATTCTCGATACTAGCGAACTTTTGAAACTTTGCATCCTTACTTGTAGTTTAAACTTTGCTGTTCATTTTAGTTTTATGTGGTATCTACAAATGTGTCGATTTTTTACAACTATTTTTTATGGAAGAGAAGGCAAACAAGCATAAGTCTCACCTGATGGTAAGTGATCAGCGTCAACCATGAACATCTGTAACACTAGGCGAATCGCGGGTGCGTTGCCGGCATTTTGGAAAGTAGTAGGCTCTTTTCTTATACCTTTTACCTTGTCCCTAAGTCGTATTGGTTCGGAAAATCGCTGGAGACATTAAATTCCAAAGTGTGATCGTTCAATGCATAAAATTCTACGTAAACGGCACGGTAGTAAACTGCCAGCCATCAAGACGATGATGAGGGAATCATTACAGCCTTTCTAAAGTACATTGTTGGACTCAACCAGCTTCTCCTCTCTAGGCTTCTCCATAGATAATATATATGGAAATATTTGCCATAGTTGTCACACTTGGCAGTCGGGTTGGTGATTGCAGTTTTATTATTATAATTGAGCTTTTATCAGGAGATCTATGCTGCTTACCTCTTTCTCCTCTCACGACACCCAAGGGATGATAATATAAGGCATACTTTTACAATTACATAAAACTATATTACTTGATTCTTTTACTTAAACATATCATTATAACCGCAAAACAAATGTTGTTTATTGATGCACAATATGATCTGATATTGCGTAAGTTTTTAAGTCCAAGTAACATCTGAAAATCATCAAGTAATATTTAAATTATATAGTGAAATATCTTTAATACGGGAATAGATTTAAAATTTGAAATTGTATCAAATCCTTCTATTTATATCACTTGTATTTTACTTATTAAGCCATTTAACCAAATTCCAGTCATTAAATCAAATATTCGTCGCCTGGTGCGGTGTAGGAATAATTACATGCAACTAAATCCAGTGGCAACTCATAACCCTATTTAAATTGCCACGCCGTAACTCTGTTTAATTATGTCAGAAGTTAAACTTATTTCACCTTTTATAACATGAAATCTTTAGAATATAACAGGCACAGCAGAAAAGTTTCGCGTGAATATTATACATTGAATGAAACTAGATTTTACAGATTAAAATACGTATAAAATATGATGATAAAATCTGTAACAAATGTTAAAATTAAAAAATTGTCAACTGATTTCAATATAACAACTTTGACAGAAATCAGGGTATACCGTGGTCTATTGAACACACTTACAGCTACAGCTTACCATCATGGGACCGTGAGCTCGTTTGTCACGCTTATACTTTTAAAAAATGACGATGGTCACCTCTTACGATACAAAATGAAAAAGAAAAGGGGTCATGGAATCCATACGCAATTAGCGAGCAGGCCTATATTTTCTACTTTACATTCAGTAACGTGAAAATTACATTAAAACTATATCGATATGTGCTGAAGTTTATTTCAAAATGTTACTTAAGGAATCCAAGTCATATATTACTCGAATTTAAATTCGCTTGCTTTCACAAAGCAGTAAATTGTGCAGTAAAGCGTATTTCAGCAATTCGACGTAAGTTAAAAATAAGTTTTTCATTTCAATTATTTACTGTCTTTGCTTTGTTATGATATGAGTTATATTTATATATTATTGTATTTTTTTATATGATAAGGGTGACAAACGAGCACACAGTCCACCTGATGGTAAGTGGTTGCTGCGGCCCATAGACATCTACATCTATCCTCTATTACAAATCAAAATGTAGATGCGTTGTCACCCGTGAGGACTAAGATGGAATGCCTCATTTCCAGTAAAAAGGGACTCCGGCCACCTGCACTCACCAAGCGAAACGCAGAGGTAAACCTCTACTTCACGCTGGTTTTCTGTGAGGTCGTGGTACCACCCCGGTTCGAGCCGTCCCATCCGTGCGACAGCAAAAGCTGCCGCGTGGCTCTACCACTGTTAGAATTTTATAGATATGAGTTAATGTTTCAGCCACAGCATCTATAATTTAAATAGAATAAGAGACAAAATAACTTGCAGACTTACACAGCTACACACAACTACATACAGCCCAACCTCAATAAAGAAGGCTGCAGATATGTTGTCACCGCTGAGGATTAAGATGTAGGGAGTAATCGTCCTTGACAAACCCTACAGATAGGAACACAGCAGGGCACGCACTGCTGCTTACTTACGCAATTCTAATTACCAGGTGCACAGAGCGTTTTTTTAAAGAACCTAACTTCTTTAAATAATCACAGTAAAATTAGGTTGCCTAATGAGGCCGCCTGAGTGCTACACGGTCAGCAAAACTATTTCAGTAACTGCGGCCACCGCTGGCGCCGCAGCTAATCGTATGCCTTAAGAGTAACAGTTATAATTAGTGATCTAAATAACTAGCTAGCCCGGTATTATAAATTCGATTGCAATTCATTAAATATTAAATAAGTAAACTTATATCATCATCAATCTATTTAAATCTAGTAATTTTGGCATTTCCATATATATATACTTTTACCTACGTATATACAAAAGCAAAATGAGATTAGATCAGGGGGTTTTAGGTCAGGGGGTTTTCATGCTGGTCTACCTTTCCGGTGATCCTGTATGGAATACGGGTACGCGACCCCGGCTCCCCGAGCTACTGTTATTCTCATACCTTTCCTGCCGAGATAACAGTATCCTTACACCTATGCTCCTACCCCCAAACTTCTTTTTCCTTTTCCCAAAATGGTAGCTTCCTCTACCAACAATAGCATACCCAAAGAGGGTTGGTGTCAGGCAGGCGGCCGACTGTAAAACTTCTGCCAAATCCCATGCAGTAAATGAATAGTACGAGTTGTGGGATATATGACAGGGCTAGGGCGTACCCCGCAGGCGACGCGCAGGGGCAGCACCCGGCTCCTGTGGGAAGTGGGCAAGGGTTGTCACACCTTACGGAGCGGGTGCGACGTAAGAGGCGAGCCCGGAGAGAGAAGAATGTCAGAGTGAGGTTTGCAAGCTGGAATATAGGTACGATGACTGGAAGAGGAAGAGAGTTAGCAGATGTTTTGAAACGACGAAGAGTGAATGTTGCCTGTTTGCAGGAAACAAAATGGAAGGGCAATAAAGCAAGAGAGATTGGGGAGGGATACAAGTTTTATTATTGTGGAAGTGATGGGAAGCGAAATGGAGTAGGAGTTGTGTTAGATAGTGGAATGAAAGAACGAGTGACAGATGTGAAAAGAGTAAATGACAGAATGATAGTTGTTAAATTAATGATTGAAAACAAAGTAGTGAATGTTGTAAGTGTGTATGCTCCGCAAACAGGCTGTGAAGAGAGTGTGAAAGAGAAGTTTTGGGAGGAATTTGATTGTATGATGATGGGAATACCTGAGCGTGAGGATGTTTATATGGGAGGAGATTTTAATGGACATGTAGGGAGAGTGAATGACGGGTATGAAAGAGTACATGGTGGATGGGGGTACGGAATGCGGAACCGTGAGGGGGAAGTTCTTCTGCAAGCAGCATGTGCTTTCGACCTGGCTGTAGTAAACACGTGGTCCAAAAAACGAGATCAGCATCTTGTTACTTATAAAAGTGGCCACCACGCGACACAGATCGACTATCTTCTGACAAGACGGAACCAAATCAAGAGTGTAAAAAACTGCAAAGTGCTTTTAGGTGAAGACTTAGTATCCCAGCACCGAATTCTGCTGGCTGACATCTGCTTAACTGTTCGCCTCAACAAACATAAGGATCGTCCCCCCACCCAAAATAAAGTGGCATTTGTTGCATAAGGAGGGGTATGCAAGTGAATTTAGAGAGCTAGTTGTAAACAAGATGATAGAGATGGGTGATATGGAAGGAATGAGTGTGAATGAGTGTTGGAAGGAAATGGCTGATTGTATCCGAAGTGTGGCAAGGAAGGTGTTAGGAGAAACAAAAGGGAAGCGTATGATAGATAAGGATGGGTGGTGGTGGAGTGAAAGTATTAGAGAAGTTTTGAGAGAAAAGAAAAATGCCTTTAAAGAATGGCAGAGCGTAGAAGACCAGAATGAATCCATAAAAGAAAGTAAGAGAGGGGCGTATAAAGAATGTAAGAAGAGAGCGAAGAAGGAAGTTGCTATTTGTAGGGCAGAGGCGCAAGATAAATTATATCGGTCCCTTGAAAGCCCCGAAGGTCAAAAACGACTTTTTCAAATTGCAAGAGCGAGAGAAAGGAATGGAAGAGATGTTTCACATGTAAAATGCATAAAAGATGATTCTGGAAGGATTTTGACTGACGATGAAAGTATAAAGAAGCGATGGAAGGAGTATTTTGAGAAATTGATGAATGAGGAGAATGAATGGAATGGTATGCTTGAAAACCCACCAGTGAATATGGGCTTAGTGAGAGAAATTAGTGTGGAAGAAGTAAAAATGTCTGTTAGGAATATGAAGAATGGGAAGGCGGTCGGCCCAGATGGAATACCAGTAGAAGTGTGGAAGTTGCTGAGGGCGGATGGATGGAAGTGGTTGAGTTTATTTTTCGGTAAATTGTTGCAGGAAGAACAAATACCTGAGGAATGGTGCAGTAGTATACTGGTCCCCATTTTTAAAAACAAAGGAGACGTCCAAAACTGCAGCAGTTACCGGGGAATAAAACTCATGTCACATACGATGAAAGTCTGGGAAAGAATAATAGAGAGAAGAATGAGAGAAGAGTGTGAGATAACACAAAACCAGTTCGGATTCATGCCAGGTCGAGGTACGACAGATGCCATTTTCGCATTACGCCAATTGTGCGAAAAGTACAAGCGCGTGCATAAAGATCTGCACATGGTTTTTGTCGACCTTGAAAAGGCGTACGATCGGGTTCCCCGTGAGGTTTTGTGGTGGGCGTTAAAGATGAAAGGTATGCCTGGGAAGTATGTGAGGTTAGTCCGTGCTATGTACAGAGCATCCCGTACATGTGTACGATCTGCCGCGGGAACTACGGGCAGTATCGATATGGCGGTAGGGCTGCACCAAGGGTTGGCATTGAGCCCTTATCTCTACCTACTGATTATGGACGCTTTGACGTCGGACCTGCAGGATGAGGCACCCTGGTGCATGCTCTTTGCCGATGACATCGTGCTTGTCGGGGAAGAAGGCATCGACGTACAGAGCAGACTGACGGGGTGGCAACGGAGGCTGGAAAGTGTTGGCTTGAAGATCAGCAGATAAAAAAGCGAATATCTGTGCTGTGATTTCGGCGGTCTTTCCAGTCCTGTACCCATGTCGTTGGATGGCGCTATACTGCCTATCTGCTCAGATGTCAAGTACCTCGGTTCCCTCATTCAAGGCGACGGCGGAATAGATAGAGCTGTGCAGCATAGGATTAACGCAGGGTGGATGAAATGGCGACAGGTCACAGCCACAACGTGCGATCCCCGAATGCCAATAAGGCTGAAGGGGAAAATTTACAAATCGATCATCCGACCTGTCGTCATGTATGGAAGTGAATGCTGGGCCGTCAAGAAGAAGGATGAAAATAGACTGCATGCGAATGAAATGAGAATGTTACGATGGATGTGTGGTGTGACAAGGATGGATAAGATAAGGAATGAGTATATAAGAGGAAGCCTGAAAGTAGCGCCAGTGGTAGAAAAGGTGAGAGGAAGCAGATTGGCATGGTTTGGGCATGTGATGCGGAGGAATGAAAGTCATGTCACAAAACGAGTGTTGAATATGAATGTGGAGGGACACACGGGCAGAGGAAGGCCGAATAAAAGATGGATCGATTGTGTGAAGAGTGATATGAGAATGAAAGGAGTAAGTATGGAAATGACGGCTGATAGAGAGGAATGGAACAAAAAGATTTACAGCGCCGACCCCAGATAATGGGAAATGGTTTAAAGAATGATGATACAAAATCAAAATGAGAGATGTAAGTTCTACGGTATACTCCGACCCTGAAATCGCAGTCATCATTATTTTACTGTATATCGATTTACCGTTTCATGCTAATAAGTGCCAGTATGAGACAGAATTGCAAAAAGTAATTAAATTCAAGATATAACTAGGCAGCGAGCCGAGTTGGCAACTTTATTCAAATTACAAACCGCCAAATTAAGTTGTCCTTTTGCGGTTACGACACGTCTTAGCACAGGGGTAACTTTCCAGCTTCGAAATAATGTTTGTAGATGTTTAAAGGATTTTAAAATCTTTTATTATAGCCTATCCAAGTTAACTGCTAAACATAAGCCCCCCTGTAGCTTCTACTGCTTGCCTCATAGGTGAGATATTTGGAATATTTACTACACTTGCTAGGCAGATTGGAAACCGCAGTTTTTTCTTTTCTGTCTGTAATCAGGAAGAATCTGCTGGCCTTCTGTTTTCTTCCCCTCTTTCGCCACGTCCTTTCTACACGTACGGAACGATACGGAGTAGGTAATATTCGTACACTGTCTCAAATCGATAAAATTGAAAATATTTAAAATTTTCAAATAAATTAAACTAAAAATATAAATTCAAATCTATCTCTATGCTTTGATGTATATGCAGGCAAATTCTAGACTTCTATGAAGTTTGAACCTATGGATGTCGTAAAAGGTGACTTCGAGAAATGACAAAAATATCTTATTGGTTCTAGATGTATAACCTGCTTGTTTACGTAAAATTATTATAAAACTCTTATTGCTTGTAATCACACTGAAACACACTGCTTGGAAAAGGTAAGAGGATAGTTACCACATGAATAAGAAATGGAAAACATTTCCGTTCTCTTAATGAGGAGCCTATGGGCTACCGTCGTCGCGGCTGCGGTAGTATATGTATATAGTATATATAGTAGGATGAGAAACAAAGAACGTGGAGTTTTTTTCAGGCGTTAAGAATTTAAAAAATTATAACACTAGCCCATAGAAATATATGTCTAAAGATAAAAATGTATAAAACACAAACATAACACTATTTAAGGAACTTTCTTCTTTGGTGTCCCTATGTCGGCGATACACTACCCCAGGTTTCTTTTCAAATCTTACGCCTTCGAGAATGAGATTTGAAAAGCATTGATCTATTGGACTGCAGATGCTGCAAATAGATTTATATATATCGGCTTCGTTCTTCTATGAAGCGCAGGACATTTCCTCTCGAAGTACTTTTGTCCAAACGGGAGATAACGCGCACATACAAATCTGCGTGTTGTCTCCCGTTAGTACAAACTAGCGGTTATCTTGGTACTCCAACGCTGTTTTCAGACGGTCTTTAGCGATGTCTCCTTTCAACAAGAAACCCGTCACACTCGATTTTGTCGCATAAAGAATCCGGTAAAGCTCTTTAGTCATAAGAATGTACCTCCACGTATGAATTAAATATTAGAGGGTGGTAATTCCAAAAAGAGAACATAAATTCTTTAGGCTTTGTCTTACACGTGTAAATACGCAGCGAAGGAAAATATTGTACATTATACAATAAAGCTTACGTCTTCTTATTTTATTTCCTGCTGTCTCTATCCCTTACGTTTCTATTAGAAAAATAATACGAGCGTGTCTCCTCGATCCCGGTACAAACCCGCCACATGTGTTGCATAATTTAGACACGACATAATATTGCGAGAAGATAGTAATATGCTTTTTTGGGAAATATTTTCAAGCGCATTAATAATTAATCTTAACCTGATTTCTACACCAAATTATGATAGAATATTTTCAACAGAACTTTTATTTGTGGTTAAACCATGCAGTGGTACTATGTCTGTAGCAAAAATATCAACTATTCCGAAAAAGTATCACACTCCCATATAATACCAGTGTGAAACAGCAGCATAGAAAAACCAGAAACTACAGAATAATGCTACTGTGGTTTGTATGGTTGTGACGAGAATCGAACGCTGAAATAAATGAAACCGATAATTTTATTTGTATCGAAGCTTGAATCTTAGTAACCGTGTAGTGGCGGTGTAAGAATATCCACTGCCTCATATCGTCCCATGGATATCGTAGGAAAAGTGAAACAGAAGATGGGCACCAGCATCTTCCTGCTAACAAAATAATAGAAAACGGTTGCCACCCCGATCGCCAGAGTGGAAACTAAGGCATAATTATCCCTATCAGGCAATCTATGGGGGAGGCGCATGCTCAGCAGTGGAATTTTATAAGCTGTAATAGACGAATGGATTGGATCTTAGTCTTCCGGGGCGATTCACTTACTATCAGTAAGCCGTTTGCTAATTTGCCTTAACAAGCCAATGCAATACCAAAGTAGTGCAATGCAATATAAATTATATGAGCACACAGCTCATTTATAAAAGAGCAGAAGGGATTAACAATCACAAATATTTGTATGTTTACCTATCACATCATTACGTACTCATTAAGTTTGTAACAAATTGCAATTAACGTGGTAGCTTTGTATTTAATTATAGGTGAATATTAATTACCTACAGTGATTTTCCCATATGCGGTTTATAATTGCAGTATAACGCACGGTTCTTATAGTCTTCAACGGATGGCGGTATATACATACATACATATAAACACGCCTCTTTCCAGTAGGGGTAGGCAGAGACCACTTCTTTCCACTTGCTACGATCCTTACATACTTGTTTCGCTTCGTCCACTTTCATTATTCCCTTCATACATGCTCTACGGTTTAGGGTACTCTTAACCTGGCCTTTTATCAAGACGTCCCTAATTTGGTCTAGAAATGTCCGCCTAGGTCTACCCCTTCCAACACTTTCATTCACACTCGCCTTATACACTTTTTTCGTCAATCGTTCTTCATTCATTCTCTCGACGTGGCCAAACCATCTCAGCATACCTTTCTCAATTTTTGTCACTACATCTTCTTTCAGACCACAACATTTCCTTATCTCACTATTCATTTCTTATCCTGTCACTCAGTTTAACTCCTATCATACTTCTTAATGCTCTCATCTCAACTGCATTTATTCTACTTTCATGTTTCTTCTGCCATACCACCATATTCATTTGGTTTATGCCAGACTTGAAAACCCAGACCGACGACGTACGGCGCGTAGATCGTAGGAGATGTCTAATACTGCGAACTTTAATCTGCCAGCCAAAACCAAACATGAGCATTATAGCAAGTTTTCCCTACAACGGAATATACCCATTTCCAACACAGGCGCACAATGGCCTGATCATGGATAATGAAGAACGTGAAGGCGCTGCGTATTATGACAGCACGTATAGATTGGCTTGAAAGGAGAAGTACCATACTTTCATAAAATATAAGTGTAAAATAGCAGCAAAGAAATCGGAACCGGAGATAACATTTACCAGTATCGAGGCATTCCATCTTAGTACTTAGGGATGACAACATCACGATGATTGTGGATGGCATTTCAATTCTTAATCGATGTTGTCTATGGACCACGGCATTAATGTACCACCAAATAGGCTTTGTGCTCTTTCATCGTCCTCACTTCTATTAAATATTGAAGAAATTATTAAAAATTCGAATATTTATATTTATTCTATAAAAATAATACATACTCAATCAGCCTTACCCGACAAAATTGTGACCATTGTTTTGATTTGGTTTTAAAATTATGTAGGACTAACAATTTAATGCCTGCCTGCATTCATTGGCAGTCAACCCGTTACGTCCATTGTTACCTCCCCCCCATACTTTTAAACCAGGATATATTAATATGGTAAAGTTAAAAATTAAAGTACCAGACTATATACGCCACACTGCTGGGCACAGGCCTCCTCTCATTCTGAAGGGGTTTTAGAGAAAGGAAATGTACGCGGCCCAGTGCGTGTTGGCGAACTTTACATGTCTTCGAAATGTTTTTTTTATTATTTCTCCGACATGCAGGTTTTCTCACGATGTTTTCCTTCATCACCGAGCACGTGGTAAATTAGCACTTAAAATAGCAAATAAGAATTTAATTGGTGCCGGCGGGGATAGAACCCGGGTTGTTCGAGTATTGTGAAATTTACAGCGAGCGCTTGGCCCCTGAGATACCACGGCTATGAAGAACTATTTACATACATATATACATTATGCATTTAAGTTATCATCATTACTTGAGGATCAATAAAATCATTCTTATGCAATAATATGCAGGAAACAAAGGAGTTTTAAAAGATGTTCACGAATTAATCTCTTGAAGCAGAGCACTGAGCATTTGCTTGGTGTGTTTCTTTTGTCTTCAAGTATGGATTAGCTTGAACTAATGGATTTCCTGAAGAATCCAGTAAAATAAGTCAAACCCAATTTTTTTTGTTTATGCATGACGTCAGGAATTTTATTTCAAATTCGATTCCAAATTACAGTCAAACGCATTTGTAGTCGTTTTTGTATGAATTTCGTTACAATCGTTGATGAAATACTATCATCAGACCATATAGACCCACTGCTGAATGTGGTGGGCAGTTCCGCTGCTTCGCTTTTAACGATACGCTTGATACGCGTATTGACAAATGCAGCAATAGACGTCTCGCACCTTTGACGTTGCTGTCCGTCCCCAGCCTCGGCATCGTTTACAATATCAATTTTTTTTCTGGCGTTACCTCACTAGTCACGTTTATGTTATATGCCTGTCTATCAATTCTCTACACATATTTAGAAATTCAGTTTGTGCAAATTTTAAACATGAACATATTATAGAGACCTAATATTTAGTTCAATTTTTTATTCAAATGTTATCTGTAACCGTTACCGTTACAGCCTGATAACTGCTTAACATCGGTTCACTGCTTAACATCTGTTATCTCATAGATTGCCTCTTATATAACGGGGATATTTGCCATAGGTGCCATGCTTGGCAAGTGGGTTGACAACCACAGGTTTTAATTGTAGTCGTTATTAGGAAGACGCTGCTATCCATCTAGTGATTTGTTTTCCTCTGTCGCATCTTACGACAAGCACAGGAGCATAAGGGGTAGTGGATATTCTTACACCGCCACTACACGGTTCAAATGTTATACAATATAAATGCAATTCAATTACTAGGACTATTGTTAGGACTTAAAAATTAAGAACATTGGGCCAAAGCAATGTATGCCTTCACTTAAAATAAAAATAAAATATGAACATAATTTAAATTTATGGAAATTTGTTTTTTGACGCGGCCCCTTATTAACGGAAAAATACCCGAGAGGGCCAGAAATTGGGAGCGAAGAATGTCTCTTTGTGTTTTGCAGGAACCTGGAGTACGTAGGATTTGAAGTTCGTTGATCTATTTGACTCCAGACGCCACAAATATAAAGAGATCATATCCTCTATGCGGCATCGGCTTCATTCTTCCACGATACGTAGGACGTCTTCTTCCAACGTAATTTTGTCCCAAATGGAGACGAGAGCAGTATGGTGGGCTCCACAACACGCAGTGTTGTACTTACGTTTATTTTGACGGTCCCACGCCGGTTACAGAATTATCTGTAAGATTTTAAAAAATATACACGCTGTGATGGTCTATAAGCGGGTATTGTCGTTATTGTCTTTTATAACAATGCATTAAATTTTGCCAAAAAAATAAAAATGAATGGAAGATAACAGCCACTAAAAATTCTTAATTTATTCTTAATCAATTAGCTGTTATCTCATTATACTTTCCGCGTTTCCCGCCTCTCAAGTGATGAATATTCATAGCGCTTTTTCCTATGCGATCAAATCCCTTCCATTAACGTCCTGAATAAAAGATGTTTAAGATAGTTAAGGAAAATAGAGGACGGCCTGGAAAAAAGTAAACCTATTTAGTAATTTTTATAACGGAAAATCTTTTAAAATCATACTTCCTAATCTTTTTCATTACCGTAAAAAATCTTTAGCTGGACATAGGTCTCTCCCGAGGAGGATTTGCCTAAATCGTCACGCTGGGCGTGTGGCCGTTGACGCAGCTGCCCGTTGTCTGTCTACGTATTTTACGTCTGGTGTAAACGAGGCTTTAATGTCATCTGTCGGTAGCCATATAAAGATGTTTATGTCATTTCCCATAGTTGCCTCTTACGATACTTATGTGATGGACTGTGGGGATGGATCCTGATACGCCGCCACCACCATCACACGGCAATCTAGTAAAATTATTTTTCTTTCTCGCTTCTGAAATCTTACTAAAGTAATCACGTGTATCTTCAACCAAAATGAACTATTAGTCAAGAATGACTACATATTTGTGCCATTTGCTGTAGAAGTTATCTGTCCGTAGGGTCCACTTGCAATAAAGTTCCTCAAGAAAATTTATCCGCGTCTCGTCGCTGTTGGTTATAAGAGGGCTGGCTTTTTTTTCGCGCAAAAAGGCGTTCAGAGAGGAAATGTAGGCAGAATATTTAACAATACCGTGGAGAGTAGGACTGAATAAGAATGTAATTACTTATTTTAGTTTTCTTAATGGTAATAATAATAATAATTTTAATGGTAATAACTATGAATATAATTTAACGAGAAAAAAATAAAAATATTGCAGCTAATCATTACACTGACGGCAATATAGGCACTATTTATTTACTAATGATCTCTGTAGAATCATGGTTACACTAATTAATCGAAATGATTGTGTCAATAATTTTGTTAACTGTACCATGTCATTGTTCACGTCGAAAATAAACAGACAGATGGTAGATGAATATTTATAGTGTACTAGCTGACCAGGCAGACGTTGTTCTGCCCTTTCCGAACGACCATTTGCTTTCACAAAAAAAACTCCTGAAATTAGCAATAAAAAAATTGAGGGTCACTTATCGGGACAAAAACTATCCTATCTCTCAAGTTGGACCAAACTACACACAGTCTGCAAATTTTTTTTGAAATCGGTTCTATCTCTTGAATACTTACAGCAACACGTGGTGGTTATACTACAACACACAACATCTAAATTGTAGCTTACGGGTATATTAACCGTTTGTTTTTTTAACATAGCGCCATCTATTAAATATTTACTCAATACAGTCAACAGATATCGTCATCTGACAGAATGGTTTGGAGCTAACAGATAATTGTGACTGTCAAAAAATAGTGAAATAATTTTTAATAAAATAATATTGTATTGCGACTATAAATTGAGTTGTAAGCTATCATATCTTTTAAGTTGGACCAAACTGCACATTGACCAAAAATTTCATTGAAATCAGTTCAGTAGTTTAGGAGTCCATCGCGGACAAACAACGTGACACGTACTTTTTATACATAAAGATTATTACTTAGTTACTAACTTGATTTGATGGTTGGGATCTCCCCATTTTAATGAGTGCCAGAGCGCCTTGCATGCGGAAAAAGAGGGGAAGGAATTGTTTTTTTAATATTACTTTTAGCATTTTTTAAGTTATTTATAGCCTGTCATCATTATCAAGGCTTATCAAGAGTCCACTGCTAAACATAGCCCTCCCCCCCTCATAGATTGTTATATAATACGGAAGTTTACCATAGTTCCTACAGATCAAGTGAGCTGGCAACCGCACATATTTATTTAGAGCTGTTATCAAGAAGATATTTTGTTTTAGTTTCCTTCTTTTGCCTTTTTTGACATCCACGGGACGTTATTATGAAGTATGTGGATTCTCTAATGCCGCTAATACACGGTTGCAATTAGAAATCCTATATACTGCTCCATTCTCTCAAAGAGTGGCTACTAAAGGACGGCGAGCATAGCGAAAGCGACCGTGGTTCTGCCGACATGCACCGAAGGTAGTTTACCATGGGGTTTCAGGCGAAGGGAGCTTGACATAAACCGTCATTGCCATAGGCGGGTATACGTTGACATTTCTCCATGAATAAAAGTTGGCATGCTTTTTATCTGCTTAGGAGTCTACTAGACAGGTAACATAACGTTCCTTTTTCTGCCGCTTCGTATCAATTTTTACACTGTTTGTTCTGGTTTGAAGGGTATACAGGCATAATTACAGGCTATGAAGCATTTCACCTTAGTTTTCAAGGGTGACAAAAAATCTTTAGTTTTTTGTTTTAATTTGGTTGCAGGGTACAGAAACCACTTACTATCAGGTAGGCTGTAAGTTCCTTAGTCACTTCACAGTTACTTTACAAAAAAAAAGTGATTAGTTTTTTTTATTCATAATTATAAATGTTAACAAAAAGTAAAAACAGACCTAAAATTGCTAAACAAGAAATGATTTATTTGGTACCAAAGATGTTTTATAGGTCCAGATACCGTGTACGCGCACCTAAAACGCTTCCATTTCAAAGGCGCTAATACTGGTGTATTCGTTAGATCGTTCCGCCATTACGCCAGCGACGTTCACTGTGAATATACGTCACGCACCGGTTTTTTTAATTTCGCAAAATGACTGTTTGTGCTATGAAATCATGTAAAAATTACTCTTGGAAAAAAGACAAGGATAAGAACATCACTTTCCATAAATAAGTAAATAATTTTATGGTGTGTTTCTTTGCAAAAGAATACGGAAGCTAAATGTCAGTACAAGTAATAATACTGCGCAATAATATTCGATTGTTGCCTAGTCTATAAAATGTTTTTACCATTTTTTAATGTCATGATCAACCTGAAAGTTTATCTGTATAGAGGTTTTAAACGGTCTAATTTTACAGATTTTACCCAACCTGTAGAGTGTAGTACTCTGTATATATTTAATAATAATAAATTATAAATATATATTACGTACACAAATATCTACTGTGCTTTTTTATTTATTTTTAGCTGTTAAATTAATTTTACGTTTTATTACATTTCTTCAATATTTTAGTGCGATGTTCGTAGCTACATAAAACACACATAAACAACCATTTCCCCATATACACATGCACACAAATGCACACGCCTCGCACACACATTACTATTATATACTTGTAGAATCAATACGTAATATGTATGAAACATAAAATCTCCCAAATTTTTTTAGTAATCGATTCGCACTGTTATTACCGAAGTCACGCACAATAATGCAGACGTGGTACGTAAGATATGCGCATCACGTGGTACTCACGAACACATGAATCAAAGACTGGCATCACTATGAACGGTGCGGGTTGTTAGCAACACGGTATCTGGACCTATAAAACATCTTTGTTTGGTACCTTGAAATATGGTTATATAACTTTATCAAAAAATTAATCATCGAAATTGGTTTATAATCTGCGAAGATATCGCGTAACATAAAACGCGTAAAAAAACATATACTTGAATTGAGAACAGAAGATCCTTTTTGAAGTCGGTTATATACTAACCCAGAACATTTTCTTTACTGTTTTATGTTAAATTTATCTTTAATAATTACGAGTACAGTACTGTAAAATGCTCGGTATATATTATAAAATATATGCTCACGTTTAATAAGTGCGTCGCTATAGAATTAAATTTAGAACGGGAAAAACATTTCATGGGAATGACTTTACATACTATCGTTTTATTACTTAAAGGTGACTGAAATTTAAATATATATTTACCCGACTACCTGGGAAGGAGAATAATGTATTTCGAGATTATGTAAGTATGTATGTCTATTATTTGGCATGCTCTAGCCTAAACGACTTGATGGATTATAACGCATGAGGTATTGCAAAATTCATCTTAATTGTGCGAGTGACATAGGCTTAAACGTGTTAAAGCTATGCTGCAGCTATATTAACTATAATTATAGTTGTAGCATGAATGGGTCGGCTCGACCAGGGAAAGACCACGCTTTCACGGAATACCAGCGTAAAATAGTAGCTCAATGCTGCTTTGTTTCGTATTGTAGAGAACGGGATACCCTTTTTACTGGAAAAGAGGCAATCTATCTTAGTCCTCGTGGCTGACAACGCATCTACATTTTAATTCGCAAACGGGGATGGATGTAGATGCCGATGGGCCACAGCAATCACTTACAATCAGATGGATTGTATGCTCCCTTGTCAACGTTATCCTACAAAAAAATAAAAAATCGGCCAAGTGCGAGTCGGACTCGCCCACAAAGGGTTCCGCCGCAGCAAGTAACATAATTTACGATTTATGACGATTAAAAAAAACTACTTAATAGATCTCGTTCAAACCAATATTCGGTGGAAGTTTACATGATAATGTACATCATATATTTTCTTTAGTATTATATTCTTACTTTTTTTTAAGTTACAGGGGGGGGGACACACATTTTACCACTTTGGAAGTGTCTCTCGCGCAAACTATTCAGTTTAGAAAAAAAAGATATAACGAACCTCAATATCTTAATTGAAGACCTATCCATAGATACCCCACATTTTTTTCCGTTTCGTTCTAATTATGGCGAACCCCCAAAATTCATTGTGTTTTTTTATTTTTGTGTGAAAATCTTAATGCGATTCACAAAATACATCTACTTAATAAGTTTCAACAGCAAAGTTCATATAGTTTTGGAAAAAAGTGGCTGTGACATACGGACGGACGGACAGACAGACAGACATGACGAATCTATAAGGGTTCCGTTTTTTCCCATTTGGCTACGGAACCCTAAAAAGGCTATATAATATTTATATATTGCTATGCAAAGGGGAAGATAATGTTTTTTCAGTAATTTGATTGAAGCAGTCGGGTTTTTTTAAAGCTTGTTCATAAAACATTTTATTCCTTCACTATTAATTTGATGTAACATGTCTATGTTAACGGTAGATTAACTAGTTTGTTTTATAAAGGACATAAATATTATGTCCATGATAATATATTATGATCTAAGATTAAACCATACTGCAGTATGTCAATCAAGTTCGGAAAATAAACGGAGGACGCGCCGGCAGATTGTTTTCAACTAGGCATATTGTTTGTAGTATATACTTGCCAAGTAAAATTTAATATCAAAGAAAGTAACAAATTTTCCTTTAAATCAATTGCAAAACGTTTTCAATTATAGTTACCTAAACTAACCAAGCGCAGCAGCTATGGTAAATTCCCCTTTGAGGAGATCTATTGGGAGATTTATGTTCAGCTGTGGACTTTTAGTAGGCTGTAACGGTAAACTTTGTATTATTTAATATCTCTATGCTTAATAAAAATAAGTCTATACCTATCTCTATCTAAGTTCAATCAATTGATCAATCAATAAATATATTCTTTATTGCACACAAATACACATAAAAATGAAAAATAAATGTAATAAATTATATAGAAGGTACAATAAGTGATTTAATCGCTCTGAATGCGACTTCTTCCAGGGAACTGCTGCAAGGAGCTGCTGTTCACAATGAAATGCAAATAGAGAAGGTGGACATTAATTTGGTAATTCAGTAAAAGGAAACAAATAAATAAATATAAAGTCAGGATATGATGACAGTTAAGGATAGGTATGATAGATATAATTAGGCACGGGAACTATTATGGGAAATATAAGAGCTCCAAGTAATAATTTTTGAGTAGATTGATTGAAGGAAGAAAGTGACTAAGCACGTGGAATATATAAAGGCGAGGAGTTCCACAAGCGTATAGTTGTAATCGAGAAAGATTTGTTGAAGAAGGAGGATGAATGTGCTGGAATACAAAACAAAATAGCTGATGCTTTTTCTAAGGTCATTTGGTGAGAGCAACTAAATTTTTATTATATTCACGTCGATTTATAGTATGAGTAAGGCCGCATATCATTACTTTGCATCTGTTACCGTTATAGCCTATTTATATCCATCAAAACACGGGCCTCTCCCATAGATTTCCTCATAGTGGAGATATTTGCTATAGTTGCCATGCTTGGCAAGATTGTTGGCAACAGCATTTTTTTTAGTTGTATAGACGCTGCTGTGCATGTCTTGATTCGTTTACCCCCGTCGCTTCGTACAACACCCTCTTGATGACATGGGGCAGTGGATATTCTTACACCGCCACTACACGGTATAATCTCCATATCTAAACTTACTTGGGAGACATTATTCATTTCAAACGTTTAATGAGACAGTATTTTATTAAACGTATATTACAAATTCTTCCCATTGCTTTTGTATCGTGTTTAGTAATATTTAAGCAAAAATGAAGATAAGATACAATTACGAGTGATCGTCAAGTTTGTTAAATTGTTAACATTTATCCGACTTGTAAGAACAATGGAAGCTCAAATGAAAGACATCACTGAATAAAGTAAATTTTCATTAATTATTGCGATTTCCTCTGACGCTGCAAATCGTAATGGAGAGACTTTTGAAAAAATGCCAGTTCATTGCAACATCTTTATTAAATTTTTCAATATTAATATTTGTCTGTATAAATTATTATCGGTATTTAGAAATTTCAATTGATTTTGCATTGGCATCTTTCCTTTCGATTTCATATCCCTAAGTGTGTGGGTGGATCTGCAGTAAATCGTAATTAAATAAAGTTAAGAACTTAGTTTTTAATTTGCATTTCTTAAACACGATGAATATACGAAAATTGTTGAATTTTTTTTTAAGAATTTTAGATGTTTTTACTTAGGAGTCATATCTGTCATAGTTCCCTTTGCAGGCAACAACCTTGTTTTGATAACCGCAGTTTTTAATTTTGATATTCTAGGAAGACACTGCTGCTCGTCTCCAAGGTCACATCTGATGGTCCATCACCGACTATTAACATATATGAATGGTATTGGAAATAGGGACGAAAGTCATAATATACCTAATTACATACAGCCAGATATATTTTCTGATATTATACGGTTTTCCAAATAAGGTAAATTGAAATAAGGCTTATTTATAATTTCAAGCCGTGATAGCCCCGGAACATTATAATTTCGTAGTACGTACACAAACTAAGCTTGATCCCTACCAGCAACAATGGAATTTTTATCACAATTTAACATGAATTTTTTAGTACGTGCTCCCCGAAAAGAAAATATTGGGAGGTAACTTTCGTTTGTGTGAGAATATAAAAAACATGTCGGAAAAATTCGAAGCCTGCTAATATAACACATTGCTTTGGACTTTCTTAAAAACGCTCATATGAATGAAAGCTCATTCACCTTGCAGGCCGGTGTAAGAATATCCACTACCACATATCGTCCCGTAGGCATAGGAGGTGTCGGAGGGAATGAAACGGTAGATGGGGAGCAGCATCTTCCAGTCAACAACTCAATGTAACAAAGTAAATAAACAATGGTAACTAATATAATACTAATAGCTAGTAACCGTTTGATTCAATTACGATGAAACATCGAGTTGTTGTAAGCACGCGGGATACGGCAATAAAAATAATATAAAACATTAATTAAATAAAAGTGCATATGAAATCGTCTTTTGACTGCTCTAAACGTAAGTTAATTTATAACATTGCATTTTGATTGCATTTTTGAAACAGTAATAAAAATAACAAATAAATCTTTAAGGTTTAGGATCTGATAAGTAATTTCAACTTAATTTTAATATGATAAATACATAACTTTAAAAAATACCATATAATGGCAATAACAATAGTAAAAAATCTCAAACTAACGAAGTTTTATATAGTACTAAAAATCATACTGGTGTGATGTTAACTCTTAATTTCTCAATATTAAATTTACCTTATCAATTATCACTATAAAACATTTTATTCTTCATATTATCCTTAAAATTTTCATACACATTTGTTCTATTAAATTGGTCTTTATTAGTATGTTAAATATTTTCTGTATTTTGAAAGACTAGTTTGATACGGTGATTTTTTCCAGACAGATAATACGTGGCGACTTTCATGGTACGAAACATTTCCATTTTATAAGACCAGCTACGCACCTGTGTTGGAGGTTTTCATCGGCGGTCGACGATATTTACCATCAGGTAAGTATATAAATAAAAAAATATAAAATTAAATAAATTAATCGACATATTTAGAAGAAAATTTGAGAAGATTAAATTTGCTTCTCTCTTTTATGACATAATGGATTTCTCCTAGTAACGTCTTTCCTTTCAGTAGCAATTTCGTATTTCCACGTTTTACAATTCAAGAATCATAACATTACTTATGTCTTTGCTGATTATAGTACGTTGAAGATCCGACATTTGGTCGGATGACAACGAAAAACCCTCTATAGATGAAGGATATTATTTCAAATTCAATAAAGACACATTATTTCTTTGAATATAAATTGTCGGGTTTTTGTGTAGATTTTTGCTCGAAACGAAGAGAAAATGTATACGAGATATGTGATTTGAAAATTCTTTTATAATTTTTGTTTAATAGAATACGTTTGAGTGATATCGTGATTTGAAACGCAAGTTGTATTGTTTTATCATTGCGACCCAATTGCTGAGGACTTTACAGGTTAAACTTCAATATTTGCTTACAATTTATCATCATCATCATCATTACAGCCTATGACAAGTCCATTGATGAACATTAGTTTCTCACAGGAATACCACAATGTACGGTCATGAGCCACCTGCATCCATCGATTCTAGTATCTATTACTAGGTCATCAATCAAGTTAGGGGACAGCTGCCTTAGACTTCGCTTATAGGTATGAGGCTGTCAATCGGCAACCTTTCTTCCCCATCGGTTGTCGGTTCTTCGAGCTATATGGTTGGTCTATTGCCACATAAGTTTTAATGACTCTGGTTCTACTGCGGATATCCTCTTCTGAAACTAAGAAACTTCGAGGATAGCTTTCTGCATAGATTTTTAATAATTTATGTCGTTTATTAAATGTATATTTTAAATTTTATTCAGGTTGTTACTTTCTAATTTATTAATTATAATTTATAAATTACTAAAATATATAAAAACTAGCACATATGTATTAGATTTGTGCTGTTATAGAAGCGTTATCGTTAGCGTAATTAGCGATGTTTCTGGCTCAACATTAAATTCCGAAAACGGTATTTTCGGATTGAGCCAACTTCTTATTAAAAACTCGATGTATGTACTTATAATGTGTATTTGTAATGATGTGTTTATGGCCAGCGGAAAACACAGGTGAGCCGCATGCTACTTTGCGGTCTCTTCTATATTATTTTTTTTTAACATTAGGCTTAAGTATTCATTTCTGGTATTTAACCTTGTAATTTTAGTGCCAAAAATAGTTAACTTTACTAGCTATCAATAGCCCACAGCTAAACATGTACCTTCCCCATAGATTGCCTTAATAGAGGGGATATTTGCCATCGTGGCTACGCTTGGCTTGCGGTTCGGCAACCTATTTTATTTTTGTGTAGTTTTACAAAGACGCTGCTATCCATCTCCTGGATTTTTCCCCTCTTTGTCTCTTACGAATAATATAGGGTAGGTACTGGATTATCTTAATCCGTCACAACACCGTGAAGTAAATGACCATGCATTATAGCTAAATATCAATAGCAAAGTTATAACCAAACCTCAAAATTCTACGTGGTAAAAGAGCTTTTTTTAGTGTATAATCGCTGCAGCGAGGGTATACTACGTTACTTTTGTTGAGTGTATAGAGCTGGAGACGTATTTTCCCTGGTAACAGGACAATTTATCTTAGTCCTGAGTGTGGTATTTTATCTGCATTTCTTAATCAAAGATAGATTTACAATGTTTATAGATCTACGTCTTTTTGTCATTGTATAAACTAATTTGTTTTACTTTGCTTTTAGTCTAAGCAAAACAGCATATACTTACCATAGAGAAGAGCTTTACTCGTTTGTAATTAAGATTGTAGGGCTTTTTATTTTTTATTTTAATTATGTCGTAGATATGCAGCTTTCTCTCGCAGTAGCTTATTAATTATTTTAATATTAAAAGCAACAGTATGCATTTTTTATAAATTACATTGTTCCTACAGTTTAAAGTTTAAAGCGAAACCCCACTTACAAGATCAATTGAATTTATATTAATGTTCTCTATACAGAATTTCGGTCAGGGGGACAGTCTTAAGTCTTAACGAAGAATTTTTACATTCTCTGTTCTCTCACTCTCATAGTCCGATGGGTCGCATTTCCGACTTTCACGGCTTTGCGTATTTTACGAGGTCCTGCCATCGCCAATATGTTTATCATGCGTGGGGCGATTAAGGCAAATTTTTCTGTTTAACGAAGGATCCCTCATTTCCATTCTCATGTTTAGTCCTCGTGTTAATTCCAGGAATTTAATGGCTGGTGAAGGAGAAAACTAAGAAATTACATGAACAATTTTACTTATAATGACCATAATGATATTTTAGTATAAGATGTGATTCTATGAAAAAGGCAGGGACGTAGCCAATACATCGTTTTTCATGCTTCTAATTGTGTATTTTCTCCATAATTCTTTATAGAGCCTTATTAATGACATAAAGGAGATGTTCGGAAACAATAATATGCATCAATAGTGGTACGAAAGGCCCCTTAATGGTTAAAAGTGGCTTAATTTATGGTTATGGTTACAAAAGCCCATTCTAATTTAAGACATTAATTAAGATATAAAAAGATGTAGGTCGTGTGACCTTAAATTACATTCGAACAGCTGCGAAGAGCGCAGGGTGAGTGGGTCGTAACATTAAGTGAGCGTATTTGGGACAACCTAACGCCTAAAGTCCGATTGAACGACCCCGAGCGATTACCATAAAAAGAGGGAACTGAAGAGATAGGAACGCCTTCCAAATCCTATTGGCAAGTAGTGGTGCAGGATAAGGATGGTTGGATGATTCTTAACGCCGAGCCATTGCAGTGAGTGGGTAGACAACGCATCTTTGGCTTTCCTTGCTTGAGGTCGGTTGCAAGTGTTCATGGACTAAACTACCGTCAGACTGGACTGTAAGCACATTTGTCACTCAACACTATCCAATAATTCTAAAGAGAAAAATTGCTAATGGCAGTGGCATGCCGAACAGCGCCACAACTACAGCACTCTACTTACTAATATATGCCGTGGTAGTTCAGCGGCTAAGCACTCGCTGCAAATTTAAACAAAACTAGATTTTACGGATTTTACCTTGTATATTTGTAGGGGGTATTTTGTGATTTGTGACCCTCTACATATAATTGATATGTAGTTTGTTAATGTAGGTTGTATCTTCTACGTTACGGGATGTGGTAATTAAAACTGTGTCCGTTTCCGTAGAGAGCGTTTATTGTACTGAAAATACTTATGAATAAAAAATGTAATTATAGTGAACGTGTCGCGCGCGCAGGCGCGATATCAGCATTATTTTCTAAACTGTTGAAATATCATGTACTTGCTCGTACATCTTGCCAATTTTATAAACAAGAAGAAAGTTTAAGGCGATGAACCCCTATTGAGTTTACGGGCAGCCGTTGCGATCACCGCATCCACACTATCGATGTCCGAGACCCCATGCTCCGATGAATGTCCTTGGGTTGGCTGCTCGACATTGTTGGGGTCTGGCTTGTCGCGAAGATTCACGCTGCAGCCTTGACATCTTCTTTTCAGCCGGAATGTCCCCCATGCAATGAAGGCTACAATAATAAATCCGACTACGGTGTACAACACATAGTTGTGTGTGTCATGTGTGAGTGATTGTACACTCAGTGTTTGTTGCTGTTCCTTGACCTTATCAATGTTGTTTTTCAGCTCTTGTAAGGCGTCTTTATGATCTTCAGGTCCAAATGTATGATTAAAGTCTGTCAGTATGTGGTTCAGGCTTGATTCACGCATGTACATTCTTTCTTCACTGCCTGTTAGTTTCAACTCGCTGTGATAGTCGTTGCGAGCATGAATGATGAAGCTTTCTCCCTTGAGCATACACCCAAGTCCGAGTAACATAATCCCCGTGCCGTGTAAGTGCTGTGACGTCACTCCAGCTGGGCAGAAAATGCGCATCGTGCAGTCTTCGCAACAGGAGAACAGCCACGCGCCACGATTGTGTAATCGCACCCCACCTGTCGTTGCAATCCAATACTCTTGTGCGGCATGTTGATGAGTCGCCATTGTTTAATATTTGCGCTTCACATAATGTATCGGCTACCTTAATGTTGTAAATAGGTTGATTGATAGCACATAACATTTTGTTTTCTTGCAGATTTAAGCATGATGATACATCTCGGTTTTCTAAGGGTATTATCATGTCCCCTTTTAGGTTTACAGCAAGGTATTCAGATGTGAGTACTATAGTTTTCTCTGTGTGTCCAGTTATTTGCGGAATAGGAATGATGCGGTTAAGTTCATATTGTTCGTTGTTTATTAGCGGTAGCTTCACTTCGAATATTATGTATGCACTTGTTAAGCGCACGTGCACTCGCGCCAGCTTGTATAGGCTTCGCGTGCAATGGCGTGTGTTCACACAGGGTAGCGATAACTCGCTTGGTAAATGACCGGAGATGATGTTGAGCTGATCTTCAAATTGGTTGGGCTTGATGAGATGGGTGTCAACTCTCCCGTCCTTCACGTCAGTTACTAGGTCTAGGAGTTGCTGTTGTATTTGTCGTATGTTTGAAATGATCAAGTTCACGGCCAGAGCGGTAGCTGTTATGTACATAGCATTGTCATGGCTGATTTGTATGCGTTTTTCCGTTTCAGCGAGATGATTGTCGATGATACGAAATTGTGTGTTCATTACTTCCTCGTTTCTTTTTAGAAGATTATATTCACTTTCGATGATCGATGTGTGATTTTTGTAGAGATTCAATAGATGATTTTCGTTTGACTGGATTATGTTGATATCCTTCACGTACTGATTGGCAAATCTCTCATCCAGAGTACCAAAAAGGGAGTTTGCTAGGTATCCTATTCCATTCACTAGTCCTCTTTTTCTTCGAGACGGTCCATGTTCTGATCGTAAGATATCGTTATAGTGTTGAATTTCGTTAAGTTCGTGTTGAAACTGGGATGAAATTGTAAGATAGGCTGCTTCATTCTTGCGTAATGTGTTCAAATGGTTGACATAGTTTTGTATGTTGTCCAAACTCCGCCAATATGTCGTCATGTTGTAGTATACAACCATTTTCCACTTATCTTGAATAATCTGCACATCAGACACCTTGTCAAAATAAACGACTCTTGAACTGCTAAGCCTTGTTATGTTGATCATTTGTTGCGTAGTAGGTCCAACACACATCGAAAATATAAGTAGTAACGTACAAAAAAGGTTGTTGAAGTGTTTTTTGCCGTTGTTGTTTCTTCGTTTTCTTTGTGTATTTATTGCAGGCTTCGTAGTGTCAACGTCAGAAGATGCAGTTGTATAAGATGACGGATCAACGGAAGGCGTGACAATTTTGTAATCGGTCGCTTCATATTACTTGTTTTTAGTTTTCAGTGTGACGACTCGTACCCGGCCGTCCGCACCTGGGTGAGTCTCCAACACCCGTCCCAGGATCCATTTGGCAGGAGGAATGTTGTCTTCTCTGACGATAACGACGTCCCCCAACTTCTAAGTTTTTAGTAGGGAAGTGCCATTTGCTTCGAGTTTGTAGAGTTTGAAGATAGTCAGTAGACCACCTTCTCCAGAAGTCCTTGTAAATAGTTGGTTTCAGATACGTGTGACTGCGACTCTTACCGTAGTATGCACCTCAATCAAGCTGGTGAGACCCGCTTGTGGGAGGCCAGCAACCAAAGTGACACTACAGATAGAATCACGAATTACACTTTTTTTTTTTTTTACAAATACACTTTACTGTTGAACTATTGTAGACGTAATATGCAAGTCTTAGTTCACGTCGAAAGCTCGAAGGACCAAAATGTAGGGGGTATTTTGTGATTTGTGACCCTCTACATATAATTGATATGTAGTTTGTTAATGTAGGTTGTATCTTCTACGTTACGGGATGTGGTAATTAAAACTGTGTCCGTTTCCGTAGAGAGCGTTTATTGTACTGAAAATACTTATGAATAAAAAATGTAATTATAGTGAACGTGTCGCGCGCGCAGGCGCGATATCAGCATTATTTTCTAAACTGTTGAAATATCATGTACTTGCTCGTACATCATTAATTAACTTTATATTCAAAGTTTCGAGCAATTCACAGCACCCATGGTCACGGCGGGGTGAAGGGGACTGAGGTGTTCGACGTCCCACTGTCATAGCTAACCACGGCTACATCCAGATCCAAATTACTAGTTTTAGTATTAATTATAGGATTCCAAAGAGATGATAGCACCCAGCCATCTTCTCTTTTGAAATAAAGATGTTTTTTTTATATCAATAGCTCCGCGAATTATTTTTGTAGTAATTGGTGTTATTTAGCGAGAATTTTTGGTCTGTCAAATTTGATATAGTGCCGGGGGCAATTCTGCACGTTTTCACAGCTTCGATTCTTCACATCAGCTATTTTTATTTTCACGCGGATTTTTATAATTTTATTGGTCTTTTAGTTTGTGCGCAGGCGTGTGTGTGTGTGCGTGTGTATGTGTGTGTAAATGTGTGTGTGTGTGTGTGTGTGTGTGTTTGTGTGTGTGCGTTTGTGTGTGCATGCGTGCTTGTGGAGTGAATGCGTGCGTGCGTGCGTGTGTGTGTGTGCGTGTTTGTGTGTTTGTGTGTATGAATAATTCTAAGATATGCAGGAAGTTCATGTATGTAAGGGGCCTAAGTCTGTGTTTTATACCTTTCCTGGGGAGCTTAAACTAATATATCATAGTATAAAAATATAATGTAATATTAACCTAAAATGTAACAGTTAGCTTACTTTGAACTGAGAAGCGCATCACACGGTTATTTAGTACATTATTTTGCTATCTAGACTGGACATTAAATCCTTTACCAACGTTTTCTGCTCCAGTTATCTCAAAATATACGAAAACAGAAGTGTGAAATCTTGAAAATGTCCTAGTTAATTGAAGATTCGTGCCTATAGATGTGCTTGGTAAAATATATAATAAAGTAAATACATAGTTTATTTAAATAGATTTACGAGTACATAATACACAGTCAAGTCATAAGTATTGTCACACAGTAAAAACTTTTCTTTTAGAATGCTGGCCACAAAAAAGTTTATTGAATTCGAATTCGAAATGTTCATGAAAATAAAACTGTATACTTTTTAGAATTTTACTCATTTTTAAATATGGAGTGGACGCTTAAAAAAGACCGTGTTGCAGTTATTACGTTGCATCGTTGCGGTTACGCGCCAATTCAAATTTTTGACATACTGAAAAATTTGAATAAAACCAAAAGATTCGTTTATCGTACCATCAAACGATACAATGAAGACTCTAGTGTAGATGACAGGTCAAGAAGTGGTCGCCCTCGGTCTGTTAGGACTCGAGCAGTGATAAAAGCTGTGAAGGCGCGAATTCAAAGAAATTCCAAACGTCGGACCTGAGACTGAAGAGATGCCGCGCTTTGTTGAAGCGGTACGCGGGATAAAAATATCGGGAAATTCCTTTTTCGGATGAAAAAAATTTTAACGTAGAAGAGAGCTACAACAAACAAAATGATCCGGTGTACACAGTAGTGAAGAAGCGAGCAACCATATTCCGCGTGTCCAACGAGGTCATTTTCCATCCTCGCTCATGGTATGGTTGGGAGTTTCTTATTGGGGCTTAACAGAGCTACATTTTTGTGAGAAAGGTGTTAAAACGAATGCAGTTGTGTATCAAAATACAGTCCCGATGAACCTTGTGGAACCTGTTTCTTATACCATGTTCAATAACAGGCACTGGGTATTTCAACAAAATTCGGCGCCAGCTCATAGAGCGAAGAGCACACAAGACTAGCTGGCGGAGCGTGAAGTCGACTTCATCCGACATGAAGACAGGCCCTCCTCGAGTCCAGATTTGAATCAGTTAGATTACAAGATATGGCAACACTTGGAGGAAAAGGCGTGCTCAAAGCCTCATCCCAATTTGGAGTCACTCAAGACATCCTTGATTAAGGCAGCCGCCGATATTGACATGGACCTCGTTCGTGCTGCGATAGACGACTGGCCGCGCAGATTGAAGGCCTGTATTCAAAATCACGGAGGTCACTTTGAACAAACTTTATTATCACAACAATCTATGTTTTTTAAGTTCATTTTGGTATATAAATGGTTACATAATGAATAAACTTGTTTCAATTATTTTATATTAAACATGTGACAGAATTTATGACATGACTAGGTATATTTTATTAACATTAATCTAATGCCGTGCAGAATCATGCAAATTATACAATACAAAGTAAAGAGATAAACTTAAAAGAAACTCTAAAGAACTTAAAATAATGCAATAATTTCATATTTTGAAGTTAGTGCTAAGACAATAAATATAGAAAATAATTAAAGCGCCTGTGCCTAGTATATAGACCGTATCTCTTATTTTTTTTGTTTTAATGTATGAATGATATCTATATACATCTATCTAGTAACGTAATCCTTTAATGTAATTTGCCGATTAACTTGAAAATTTGCACTCATATCAAAGATCGGTGACAAAACAATTTCTTGATGACTTTATTCTAGTATCCTGGTCCAGATCACCAGGCCAAAATAAGAAAAATTCTGCATGTCAGATCCGACGCGTGACTGGAGTTTACTCTTAAAGAGGATTGTTTTATAATATATAAAACCGACAAAGAAAGTAAAATAACCAATATATTTATTTTAAATTTAAGATTTTTATAATAATTTTATTTTTATAATAAGATTAAATAACTTTTCAGTACTCACTTTTTTAAACTTTTATTTAATTATAACAGTTATGGTGTAAATCGTGCGTAGGATTCGCGTCAATATAAAGATCATTATTAATTTATTAGTTCTGTCCTTAAAATAAATTACTATCGTCTCATGGATGTCGTACGAGGCGACAAAGGGAAAAAAACTAGGAGATGGGCTGTAATAATAACTAGCAAATAAGAAACAGAAACAGAAACTTTTTTATTCAATATAGATTATAAATAATGCTTATTGAAAGTCACTCCTTTGTATAATTACCACTGGTTCGAAAAAAAAACCTCTGTCCTGGGAAGAACCAGCAAGAAACCCAGCGGGACTTTTTTTTAAAAAATAACAGCTTACAATCATGAAATAGCTTGGTAGCGATCACCTCATTTCCAGGGGTTATTATCATCTATAAATTCTTTAATACTATAATAACCCTTTTTATACAAACTTAGTTTAATAAAGTTTTTGAACTTTGAGCAGGTCAAATTTTGTATATTTTCTGGAATTTTGTTGTAAAAGCGTATACATCGCCCCAAGAATGAATTACTAACTCGATGGAATCGAGTAACCGGTACTACTAGCTTGTGTCTGTTCCTAGTATTTACAGAATGAATATCACTTATTTTTGTAAAACTACTTTTATTTTTGTGTACGTACATTACATTTTCATAAATGTATTGAGAGGCCAAAGTTAATATATTAATTTCCTTAAATTTTTGTCGCAGCGACTCTTTAGGCTTTAAATCATAAATTGCTCTTATGGCCCTCTTCTGTAAAACAAATATAATTTCAGTGTCAGCTGCGTGTCCCCATAGCAAAATACCATACGACATTATGCTATGGAAATAGCTAAAATAAACTAGTCTAGCTGTTTCAACACTAGTTAGACTTCTAATCTTTTTTACGGCATATGCTGCAGAACTAAGTCTGCTTGCTAGTTTTGATATATGAGGGCTCCATTGAAGCTTCGCGTCTAGTGTGATTCCAAGAAAAATGGTGGTATCTACAAGACTCAGTTTCTCCCCATTTAAAATTACATTAGTATTTAATTGTTTGACATTTGGAGTCATAAATTTCATACATTTCGTTTTAGTGCCATTTAAATGCAAATTATTAACATTGAACCAATTTACTAATTTAGATATAGCATTATTTACTTCGTCATATTTTAGCAATTGTCGACTTAATTTGAAAATTAAAGAAGTGTCATCTGCAAATTAATACTATATCATGGTTATCTCCTACTATGTAAGGTAAGTCATTAATGTATACAAGAAACAGAAAGGGGCCTAGAATTGAGCCTTGAGGCACGCGCATCTGTACCATCGACCCGGAAGAACTCATACTGTTAATGACAACTTTTTGCGTTCTCTTACTTAAATATGAAATAATTAATTTAAGAGCATCACTTCTTACACCGTAGTGTTTAAGTTTCCTGATTAATGTTTCATGGTGAACACAATCGAAGGCTTTGGATAGGTCACAAAATATACCCAAAGCATCCTGTGAATTCTCCCATGCATTAAATATATATTTAATCAGCTCAACACCGGCATCAGTTGTCGAGCGACCCCTTGTGAAACCAAATTGATTTTTATGAAGTAAATTATTTATATTAAAGAAATTTAACATTTGATGAAGAATAATTTTTTCAAAAATCTTACTAAGTGTTGGTAGTACAGAAATAGGTCTAAAATTAGCGGGGTCTAATGTACTACCAGATTTAAATAAAGGTATTACTTTACTATACTTCATTAAATCAGGAAACACACCAGATTCGATACTAGTATTAAAAATAGTAGCTAAATGAGGCGCGATTGTATCTATTATAGACGCAATAACTTTAACGGAAATCCCCCACAGATCCGCAGTTTTCTTAACATCAATAGTTTTAAAAATATTTTACAATATCTTTTGATGATACTTTATGAAATGTAAAATTCTTTGTACACGCATTTACATTTTGTTTAAGTAATGATTCGGCGACCGCAGGAGAAGAATTCAGTGACTTAGTGGTTAATATCGAAATATCAGTAAAATATTTCTCAAAAACCATTGCAACGTCCTGATCTGATTCGGTTAATTTGTTATTAACACTTAACTGGTAGTTTGAATTGCGAGAGTTAATCTTACCAGTTTCGCTATTAATTATACTCCATGTCATTTTAATTTTTTAGAAGCCGTCTTAATTTTGTTGCTCAAATGCAAAGACTTTGCTGTGGAGCACACTCTTTTAAATATTTTTGAATTTTTTTTTTTACATATTCCCTAAATTCGACGCTATGATTATATGACCTTTCATGGTAAAGATCATATAACCTATGTCTGCTCTTATGGACTCCTACTGTCGCCCATTCATTAAATGACTTCCGACTGGTTCGAAGGGAGAATGTCTTAGAAGTAAAAGTATTATTAAAAAAAACTATTATTAAAAAAAAATTGTAAAAGAAACTGCGGTTGTCAACCCTCCTGCCAATTGTGGTAACTATGGCAAGTAGCCCTCTTAAGGGGCACTATTTAGGTAGACCTGCGTTTAGCAGTAGGCTTTAATATTCTGCAAAGACGAAAATGTAGTTCATTATCGTCTAAAATATTATACCAATTTCATATTATATATATTTTTTTTATATTTTTTTGCCGTGTAGTGGCGGATAAGAATATCCACTACCCCATATCTTCCGTGGGTGTCGTTAAAGGCGACAAAAAGAAACAGGCAGGAGATGGGCAGCAGCATCTTCTTGGTAACGGCAAAAATACAATGAAAAAACCCGCTCGCCAAGCGTGGCAACTATGGCAATATACTCCCATGATGAAAGTTACGAAGAGACGGCCTCCAGTCCACGGCGGCCCCGCTATTCCTGGCTACGGTGGCGACCATGGTAACGGCGGGGCAGGGGATTCTAAGAATCTCCGGTGGAGGTTCGGTTGCCACCTTAGACGACTCGACCTGGCAACGTACAACGCACGCACCCTGAGGACTGACGACAAGATTGTGGGGCTGGAAGTAGAGATAGACAAGTTACGCTGGCATATTGTAGGATTATCCGAAGTCCGAAGAGAGGGGGAGGACACGGTAATCCTCGAATCCGGGCGACCATCTGTCCCAAGGAGGTGTCGGAATTATCGTCCACAAGTCTCTCGTTAACAACGTTGTAAAGATCGGGAGTGTGTCGACGAAGGTTGCGTACCTTATACTCAGAATCTCCAAACGGTATTCGCTTAAGGTCATACAGGTTTACGCACCAACCTCGGCACACCCCAATGAGGAGGTGGAGGAAATGTATGAGGATATCTCTAGAGCCATGCATTCCTCCAAAACCCAATATACGGTGTTAATGGGAGACTTCAATGCAAAACTAGGCACAAGAGAGAACGGTGAGCTGAAAGTGGGAAAATTTGGAATAGGGCAAGGGAACCCAAGGGGCCAGCATCTGGGCGACTTCATGGAGAAAGAGGGACTCTTTATGATGAACTCTTTCTTCCAGTAGCGGCCGCACAGGAAGTGGAGCTGGTCCAGCCCCGACGGTTCGACAAAAAATGAGATTGACTTCATTATGACAATCAAACGACCACTGTTCAGTGATATCTCAGTAATCGCGAGGGTGAAAACCAGCAGCGATCACCGAATGGTTAGAGGCACACTGAACCTAAACGTTAAGTTGGAGA
>JAVANC010000006.1:5520233-5602344 GCA_033319125.1 Parnassius glacialis
ATTATTTTATCAATTATAATATCCTGACATTAACAACCAGTAGAAAGTTAGCGTAGAACATTACTGTTTTTAATTAAACTGTATGCCAATTAATATCTCCTTAAATGTTTCAGCAGAATCCGAAATTACTTCACCTCTATTGCTTTTAGTTAATTTATAATAAATAAAAAAAATAATTACCGATATTTAATTTTGTTATAAAACATAAAATATTTCATCTAAGTTCTCACAGGTAACGACGCATCTGCATTTTCATTCTTTATTGAGGATAAATGTAGATGTCTATGGGTCACAGCAACCACTTACCATCAGGTGGACTGTGTGTTCGTTTGTTACCCATATTCTATAAAAAAAATAAAAAAATATATACTTTTTAAATTAAACTGTATGCCAATTAATGTCTCCTTAAATGCTCCAGCAGAATCAGAAATTGCTGTAACTCTGTTGTAATAATTAATTTTAAAAAATTTAAGCATCAAAATTTAATCTATACTAATACTAATATAATTAAGCAGAGGAGTTTTTTTGTTTGTTTAAACGCGCTTATCTCCGGAATTACCAGTCCGATTTGAAAAATTATTTTTGTATATTACAGCCAGATTCATATGGAATAGTATAGGCTATCTAGCATTAAGCTATATCACTCAGCTAGCTTTAAATATGGATATTTGCTAAGCAAGTCAGGAGAAAAAGCACTCCCGAAATGAATTATCCGCGTACGCTGGTGTTATCGTTAGGGATACGTAAATACAATGTTCTAGAAATATATAGATTTTTACTCAGTCTAAAAAAAGTCTGCGATACCATATGTCTATTTCTTATACATAACCATAATTAGGTATTTTGTGACAAAAAAATATTGAAAATTAAAAAGTGATTTATAAGCGATATTGTTAGACATGGCCTATTTATCCTTACGAACGAAAGTTACTTCATCATCAAGGCAATTTTATGAAGATAAATTTTGTTCCTTATACCATGTTATTTTGACGCATAGTTTAAGAGATAATGTAAAATTAAAATAATTCAATACTTGACTTGAAGCACGAACGATGCATAAACCCTAGCCGCCTGGTGAGAACTGGGAGAAGCCAGTTTTGAAGGCTTCTGTGAGCGAGGTTAATTCAATCATTATAGCTAAAATAAATTAAAAATTAATTGAGTACCTTTACGACAATGATTAGTTACATCTTATTTCTGAACTCTTTCATTTCACGTTGATATGGTATTTTGAAAATTTAATTGATTAATAAGTATAAGAGTTTGATAGCAAAGGAGGTTGGCCAAATCGTACCAGATGATGAAACGATGGCGTCACTATATGGCATATTTATAAAAAATATCCTTATTTTTAAGGTCTTAAATAACACAAAAAATAGCTCTCTAAGTAGCCACACAAAGTTACCCTTTTATTTTAGTTTTTGTAACTGTTCCGAAATTATTTAAAATAATGGTTTCTGAACGCACTGGAACGCACCTAATGACGACATATTTCACGTATGACAGGAAATTGTATTCAAAGAATAATAATATTCACCTTTTTCTAAATAGTTGTTAATTGTAATTCAATTCAATTAGTATGTAGGCATCAAATGAACTAATATACTTATTTATTATTTACTAGCTACATAATCATTTTTACGACATGAATCCATGTCATAAAAATGATTATGTAGCTTCATAGTAAGCTAAGCGTTTTGTTCAATTACGTACAACGGAACATAATTTTTATCGTCAAGTTACATAATCTGTGGTCATCAAGTGACATTGATTGTCACCCGGCAATCATCTACATATCTACATATATATCTTATTTGCTTCACTCGTTGTTGTGGATTGTGATACCTACTCTACTATTTTAGATTTCCTTCTGTTGTTTTGAACTCGGCATTGTTTTACGGACTGATAACTACCACTTGTAACGATTATTCTTTGCTTTTGATTTCTGGACACCGATTTTGCATCTTGCATATTTGTAAGAGACATCATGCAGACTACAGCTACATAACAACGACAACTAGCCCTGCGAGTGCTATGTATTAATAGTAACATATGCGTTGACACACTTCGTCGCCATCTCGATTTTGAGTTTGATACCAGAGTAATTTCTAAGATCCGCGAGTGGAATTTGTCAATAATTGTACATATTTATACACCTACATATTTTATTACACTAATATAAATCACCACACACAATTGAACGTCATAATACAAATCTAATTCTCATTTTAGATCACTGAAGAAGATTACATGTGATGCTAACCTCAAAAGTATTTTTGACGTTATTTTAAAAAATTGTGGCTATTTAGATATGATTTTCAATCGGGATGGTGTTTACAACATAAAAACAGACCAATCTAGCTATAGTTTGATTTGGGACATGAAAAATAAAAGTCAAGTCCAGCTCCTATAGAAATTTGGCCATTGTTCTTTATCAAGAATCATTTCATGCCTACACACTTTTCATGTATCGTGTACTGTACATCATCATTCATCATCATCATTACAGCCCTTCACAAGTCCACTGCTGAACATATGCCTCCCCCAAGAAATGCCACAAAGCACGGTCCCGAGCCACCTGCATCCATCGACTTCCTGCATGTCTTACCAGGTCGTCACTCCATCTTGTGGGGGGACGCCCTACACTTCGCCTACCGGTACGAGGCTGCCACTCGAGAACCTTTCTTCCCCATCGGTTGTCGGTTCTTCGAGCTATATGGCCGGCCCACTGCCACTTCAGCTTACTAATCCGTTGGGCTATGTCGGTTACTCTGGTTCTACTGCGGATATCCTCATCCCTAAGTTTATCACGCAGAGAAACTCCGAGCATAGCCCTCTCCATAGCTCGCTGAGCGACCTTGAGCTCCCTCATCCGGCCAGCAGTAAAGGACCACGTCTCAGTTCTGATCTCATCACTGGCAACACGCACTGGTTGTACAGTCTCGTTTTCAAGTTTTGAGGTATACCTGACGAGAAGATGTGCCGTAATTTCCCAAACGCTGCCCAACCGAGTTGAATCCATCGATTGACCTCTCCGTCGAAGTTGGACTTACGTAGTCGGACTATTTGTCCCAGGTAAACATACTCGTCAACAACTTCGAGCTTAGTGCTCCCAACAACTACCGGCATAGGTGTGACATGGACATTAAACATAATCTTTGTTTTGTCCCTGTTCATCTTAAGACCTATCCGTTGGGAGACACTATTGAGGTCATTGAGCATAGTGCTTAGTTCCTCCAGTGATTCTGCCATGAGGACTATATCGTCGGCAATCGAAGGTGAGTGATGTACTCGCCATTGATGTTAATTCAGTATCCTTTCCCGTCTAGAAGCTTGAAAACGTCTTCCAATGCAGCGGTGAAGAGTTTCGGGGATATAACGTCACCCTGTCTTACACCTATCTGCAATTGGATAGGTTTCGTACTCTGGTTCTGTACTCGGATAGCCATCGTAGCTCTACTGTACAAACACTTCAGCACTTCGATATACCGACAGTCAACTTGGCACCGCTGAAGGGACTGCAGCACCGCCCAAATTTCGACGGAATCAAAGGCTTTCTCATAGTCGACATACGCCAGGCATAGTGGCAAATTGTACTCTTCGGACTTCTGTAGAATTTGCCGTAGGGTATGTATGTGGTCTATGGTGCTAAAGCCCTTTCGGAAACCGGCTTGTTCGGGAGGCTGAAAGTCGTCAAGTCTGCGCGCGAGACGATTCGTAATGACTCTCGAAAACAGCACGTAGACGCGGCTCAGAAGGGAAATCGGTCTGTAGTTCTTCAAGAGAGCGTTGTCACCTTTCTTGAAGAACAAGACCACCGCACTTCTGCTCCACGCCTCCGGTGTAATGCCACCAGGGAGGACGGAATTAAAGAGCTTCTGAAGGACTTCAAGTACCGGTCTTCCACCCGCTTTCAGAAGCTCCGCTGTAATTCCATCCTCGCCTGGGGCCTTGCCGTTTTTAAGGTGCTGGAGAGCCATACTAATCTCGATCAGACTGACGTCCGGGATATCTTCGGAATAGTGTCGAATAAGACTCGCTCTTGGATCGTTACTCACACTTGCGTGTGGCTCCAACGATGACGTGTACAGCTGCCCATAGAACCTCTCAATCTAACTCAAAATCTCAGGTGCCCCGGAAACGATGCTGCCACATTCGGTCTTCAGCTTTGACAGTTGGCTCTTTCTGGCAGACAGATCTCTGGCAAAGACTTTGGAGCCTTGGTTCCGCTCGATCGCTTCTTCAATACGAGGTGTATTGAAGTTGCGTAAGTCTTGCCGCATGCATTTGGAGATCTGTCTGTTCAGTTGCCTGTATGCTGTCAAATCTGTTGAAGAATGTAGCCTCATCTCCCGTCTAACAGCCATGAGATTAAGAGTGTGTGTGTGTGACAGTTTCCACGAGCTTGTCATTCATATCGTCCACTTCATTGCAGTCTTCTAGGCACTGAAAACGGTTTTGTAACTCGAGCTGAAAAGTTTCGGGACTTTGGATTAGAGCTCGAGGGGGACGGAGCGTTGACTTCATCAGACGAGACCTCTCCAACTTAACATTTAGGTTCAGTGTGCCTCTAACCATTCGGTGATCGCTGCCGGTTTTTACCCTCGCGATCACTGAGACATCACTGACCAGTTGTCGTCTGGTCGTCATAATGAAGTCAATCTCATTTTTTGTCGAACCGTCGGGGCTCGACCAGGTTCCACTTCCTGTGGGGCCGCTTCTTGAAGAAAGAGTTTATCATAAAGAGTCCCTCTTTCTCCATGCTGGCCCCTTGTGTTCCGTTGCCCTATTCCAAATTTCCCTACTTTCAGCTCACCGTTCTCTCTTGTGCCTAGTTTTGCATTGAAGTCTCCCATTAACACCGTATATTGGGTTTTGGAGGAATGCATGGCTCTAGAGATATCCTCATACATTTCCTCCACCTCCTCATCGGGGTGTGCCGAGGTTGGTGCGTAAACCTGTATGACCTTCAGCGAATACCGTTTGGTGATTCTGAGTATAAGGTACGCAACCCTTTTCGACACACTCCCGATCTTTACAACGTTGTTAACGAGAGACTTGTGGACGATAAATCCGACACCTCCTTGGGACAGATGGTCGCCCTCCCGGTGATAGAGTAAGTTGCCGGATTCGAGGATTACCGTGTCCTCCCCCTCTCTTCGGATTTCGGATAATCCTATAATATGCCAGCACAACTTGTCTATCTCTTCTTCCAGCTCCACGATCTTCTCGTCAGTCCTCAGGGTGCGTGCGTTGTACGTTGCCAGGTCGAGTCGGCTAAGGTGGCAACCGAACCTCCACCGGAGATTCTTAGCACCCCCTGCCCCGCCGTTACCATGGTCGCCACCGTAGCCAGGAATAGCGGGGCCGCCGGGGACTGGGGTCCGTCTGTGTGTTGTTTTGATCATTGGGGGGTATTTGCCATAGTTGCCACGCTTGGCGAGCGGGTTGGCAACCGCAGTTTTTTTATTGTAATTTTGGCTATTATCAGGAAGATGCTGCTGCCCATCTCCCGCCTGTTTCCCTTTGTCGCCTTTTACGACACCCACGGGCGGATTTGGGGTATTGGATATTCTTGACCGCCACTACACGGCATTACTGTACACGATACAAGAAAAGCAATTTCGGATTCTACTGGAAAATTTAAGGAGCAATTATTTGACATACAATTTAATTTTAAAAAATAGATATTTTATATTTTATAGCAATATTAAATTTTCAAACGTTAAATTTTTAAAAATTAATTATAAATTAACTACTAGCAATAGAGGCGGAGCAATTTTGCGTTCTACTAGAGCACTTAAGGAGCATTTAATTGGCATAAAGTTTAATTTTAAAAAGTACATGTACTTTGTTTTATAGCAAAACAAACTGTACTTAATTTTACTTTTAAATAAATTATAAATTAACTAGTGCCAATACAGGTGAAGCAATTTCGTATTCTGCTGGAGCTTTTAAGGAGCAATTAATTGGCATACAGTTTAATTTAAAAAAGTAGATATTTTAGGTTTTATAGCAAAATTAAATTTTCGATTCTTAATTTTTTTTTAAATTAAGTATAAGAACGGAGGTACCGTAATTTTGGATTCTACTGGGGCATTTACTCGTATAGAGCAATTAATTGGCATAGCAAAATACATTTTCGATAGTTATTGTTTTTTAATTAATTTTAAATTAACTAACAGCAATAGAGGTGGAGCAATTTTGTATTCTGCTGGAGTATTAAGAGGCAATTAATTAGCATACAGTTTAATTTAAAAAAGATATTGTTGGGATTGCCTCGTTTCTGTAGTCATCAGCGATGTTTTCAGAATACCAAGTTGACGACTTTGCAGCCATTATTCGCAAAAAACCACATCGCTGATATTTAGAACGTGTGGCAGTACCAATAGCATTCTGTTAAACCTGGCAGATAGGTCCACGTCTCCGCTTTGGGCCTGCTTTGTGAGGAGGGTTATTTCAAAACAGAGTTATTTCAATTGAATCCAAATTGACTTCATTTGATTTTATTTTGATATTTTATTTTATTTCAATTGTATTTAATCTAATTTAATTAAGACATTATTTCATTTCGATTGATTTTATTTGATTTTTTGTTTGATTGTATTTAACTTAATTTAATAAAATTTTTAAAATTACTATTATTTGATTATAATTATATTTTTGATTTTATTATGATTTAATTTTGGGTATAGATTAGATTTTAGTTTTGATTTACTTGAATTTAATTTGGTTTAATTAAATGTTCTCAATTACTAACCTAGTGTAAGTCATACTAACAACTTATGGAACTTTGATATCTGATTTATTATGAATTATTATTATTATTATTAAATTTTTAAATTAATTATAACAACAGAGGTACAGCAATTTCGGATTCTGCTGGAGCATTTAAGGAGACATTAATTGTCATAGAGTTTAATTTAAAAAAGTAGATATTTTATGTTTTATAGCAAAATTAAATTTTCGATGCTTAATTTATTTTTAAATTAATTAAAAGTTAACTAATAGCAATAGAGATGGAGCAGTTTCGGATTCTGCTGTAACATTTATAGTGACATTAATTGGTATTTAAAATAAATTAAAAAAAATTAAAAATAAATTAAATTTTCGATGCTTAATTTATTTTTAAATTAATTAAAAGTTAACTAATAGCAATAGAGATGGAGCAATTTCGGATTCTGCTGGAGCATTTAAGGAGCAACTAATTGGTATACAGTTTAATTTTAAAAATTAGATATTTTATATTGTATAGCAAAATTAAATTTTCGATATTTATTTATTTTTAAATTAATTTTAAATTAATTAAGGGTAATAGAGGTGGAGCAGTTTCGGATTCTGCTGGAGCATTTATAGAGGAATTAATTGGTATTTACGTTAATTTTAATATTTTAATGTTTTATGTTTTATAGCTAAATTAAATTTTCGATGCTTAATTTTTTTAAATTAATTATAACAACAGAGGTGTAGCAATTTCGGTTTCTGCTGGAACATTTAAGGAGCAATAAATTGGCATACGGTATAATTTAAAAAAGTTGATATTTTATGTTTTATAGCAATATTAAATTTTCGGCGGTTTTTTTAGCGGTAGGTCGGCGGTAAAATAATGTGCACATTGCTCTAAATAGTTAAATTAGTATTTATTGATATTTTAAAGTAATTTACAGTTTAAAAGTTTACAGTTTGTATTATTTTTGTGTATTTAATCACATATATTGTGGGTTTAACTCACCTTAATGGTTAAACTGTAATAAAGTTACATCACCCTACCACCGGTCACTTTTGTTTTTCACAACACACACCAGAAGATAAGTTTTTAAGACAATGTCCTCTTTTGCTGAGTTAGCAAATATCCAAAAAGCTGCTTTAACTTCTCTCAATCAACGTATGACGGAATTTGAAGAACTCATAAAAAAATCGGCTACCCCGGTTCCTGACTTGAAGTATCTCTCAAGTGACTTTTAAGCGTTTAAGGATTATGTTTCGCAAATCATGTCACTACTACATCAGAAGATCAATGAGGATAGTCAAACTTTTGATAATATTGAAATGCGGCATCGAAGAAAATATTTGCTGTTGAATGGAGTTCCGGAATCATCAGATGAAAACATTTTAGATAAAGTGGTAACTGTCCTGCAGGATGAGCTTCAACCACAAGAATTCTCTTTAAGCTCCATTGTGTCTTGCCATAGACTGGGTGCAGTATCGGACGCTCGTGCAAGGACAGTCCTGATACGATTTAGTGATCAGTCCATTAAGTCAACCATTTGGGCCAATAAAACACACTTGAAAGGGACTCCATATGTGCTTTCCGAGTTCCTTACTCGTCAGCGTCAAATTATATTCATTGCTGCACGTAAGCACTTTGGTATCAGACAAGTTAGGTCTCTTGATGGTAATATCTACGTCAAGTTGCCTAGTGGTAAGCGCCATCGGCTGACAGACACCAAGGACCTCGATGAGCTTATTGCGCAGTATGGACAGTCTGCTGCATCGGATCGACCATCAGATTCTATGAGCAAGAGAGTCCCATCGAATGTTAATAGTGATAGCGCACTAAAATCGACGAGGCCCAAGCGCATAATTCCATACAAGTAGCCTGCATTGACTTTGTTTTAGTCTTATGCTTGATTTACTTGTAAGCTGTTATTTGTTTTTGTTATTTGTACTATTATTATTGATAACAAGTAGGTATAATTGGGACGATACTAGAATGGTAACTTATTGGATTTATTTATGTACCTATGTAGGTACATAAATAAATCCAATAAGTTATAATTCTAGTATCGTATATATGTTTATCTCTATACATCACCTTCCAGCTAACTGTTCACGATTTTAGCAGTAACACCAGAAAAGGAAACAAATACAAAGTTACAACAAAATAGAAGCTTGGATATGGAAAATCGCAATTTAACTATAATAGCATTACCTTTTCTCCTGACGATTTCAATCGTCATTTTCTGTTTTCTCAAACAGTTTCTGATATTTCTAGAGCTAATGCTATCTCATGTATATCTTCCATGTGTCCTTATTCTCGCAAAACTTTCACTTTTTCTCCTGTAAATGAAGGCGAGGTACGCAAAGCACTTTCTTCTATTAAATCGAAAGCCATTGGTTGTGATTATGTGAGTAGGGTAATGGTTATGCACGTGTTGGATGCTGTTTTACCCGTGATAACTCATATCATTAACTTTTCGCTGATGAATGGTGTTTTGCCAACACTCTGGCGTAAAGTCTTTATTATTCCCTTTCCTAAATCGAGCGATTGCAACGCTATATCCAATTTCAGACCTATTTCTATTCTGCTTTTTCTCTCTAAGGTTCTGGAAGCTGTTGCTCATAAACAGATTTCTTCTTCTGTTTTCTCAAATAATATTCCTTCCCCTTATCAGTTGGGTTTCCGCCCTGGTCATTCTACTACTACTACTGCTCTTCTCAAGGTGACGAATGACATCCGAGAGGGGATGGAAAAATCAAAACTGACCGTCCTAATCTTAATTGATTTTTCTAACGCATTTAAATCTGTTGATTATGATATCTTGTTGGCCCTTCTTTCTCATTTGAATATCTCGTCTTCAGCTCAGGAATGGTTCTCATCATATCTTCGAGGGCGCCAACAGGCAGTGCGCACTAGACATGTACTATCTGACTGGTGTGATGTGTCTACTGGCGTCCCTTAAGGCGGTATAGTCTCTCCTCTTCTGTTTTAAATTTTTATCAATCTCATCATATTAAATATCAAGTGCTCTTACCATCTGTATGCCGATGATCTGCAGTTATATGTGCAAGTAGAACATCTCTAATGCTATCTCATTATTGAATGATGACTTGAAATACATCTCCGAATGGTCCACTGTGTATGGTATTAACGTGAATCCATCTAAGTGCCAAACAATAATCTTAGGTAGCCCACGATTATTATCGAAACTAGATATTCCTACCCTACCATCAATTATGTTTAAAAATAATGTCATACCATTCTCTCCTCATGTAAAGAATCTTTGTCTATACGTTGACGGTTGCTTAACATGGATCAAACATATACAGGAGGTGAGTCGCAAAACTACTGGAACTTTGCGATCTCTATATCGATTAAAAAAATTTCTTCCCACCAATACTAGGATTTTACTTGTCCAGTCACTTATCCTGCCGATTATTGATTATGTCGATGTGTGTTGCTCAGACCTGTCTCAACATCATCTTAATACATTGGATCGTCTACTTAACAACTGTATCAGATACATTTATGGTCTCCGTAAATACGATCATTTATCTTCTTTTCGTGCTCAGCTAAATTGGCTGCCTATCCGTCAGCGCAGATATGTCAGAATGCTCTACACCATTTTCACAATTCTGAACGATCCATTTGTTCCCGAGTATCTGAAATCCAAATTTCAATACCTTGGAGATTCTCATAATCGTTCTCTCCATTTTTCGGCTAATCTTAAGTTGCTCACTCCTTTACACCGTACTGGTTATTTATCTCAATCTTTCGCCCTCACGGCCATCAGACTCTGGAACGACATCCCTCTTGACATTAAAAAAGCTTCTAACAAGTTAGTTTTTAAAAATCAAGTCCGTAAGCATGTGAAAAAATTGTTGCAAGTTTGAACTAACATAGCTTTTATTTTCATACACATATGTATATTTCATTTGTTCTGACATATATAATATTTATATGCATTGTGTATATAGTGTATGCATGTATATGTGTATGTATGTATTTTATATGTATATATTGTATGTATTTAAGTATTTATGTCTATGTATGTGTGTATATATATATATATTTATATGTATATATGTATATACATTTTTTGCGCTCTCTATTTAAATTACTACTGCACCGCCTCTTGTTCGTATATCTCTGCTTAGCCTAATGGTTGACTGGGAGAGAATGCCCTATGGCATTAAGTCCGCCATATGTGCAACTTTGTGCATGAAAGATTAAGTAAATAAAAAAAAAATCGATCCTTAAATTTTGTTAAAATTAATTATAAGTTAACTAATAGCAATAGAGGTAGAGCAATTTCGGATTCTGTTGGAGCATTTAAAGAGCTATTAATTTGCTTACAGTTTAATTTTAAAAAGTAGATTTTTTATATTTTAAGCAAAATTAAATTTTCGTTACTTAATTTTTTTTAAATTAATTATAAATTAACTAGTAGCAATAGAGGTGGAGCAGTTTCGGATTCTGCTGAAGCATTTAAGGACAAACTAATAGGCATACAGTTTAATTTAAAAAATAATGTTCTACGCTAACTTCCTTCTGGTACATTAAAATCCCTTTATTCCTGAAATGTGCTTACTGGTTAGAAATAATATCGACTGGTTCCCAAAATATTTTCTCCCTAAAAATTTAAGACCAAAATTAAAATTATCCACAGTTACATCAAAACCACATATAGTAAACGGCCCCTATATTATTATGCCATGTTAATAAAAATATACAATAAAACTGCAGAACGTATCAGAAGCATTAAAAGCGTAAAAAAGTTTAAAAAGAAAGTACATATTTAACGAAAAAATGTTATTACTCGTTGCAGTTTTTTAGTGATTGAGTAGGAAATAAGAAATATGACTAAATAATATAGTATGATCTTGTTAATATATAACTTAATTGTAAATATTTATAAATGACAATTTTATTAGTAATGCTAAATATTAATGTAATAATAATAATTGCCAATATTTGCAGTTCTTATGCAGGGTTCTTGTTTAAAATTACTTTAGAACATTTTTTTTTAATTAAGACCAAAAGTATACAACAAGAATAGCAAAAAAAAACTGAATTAAAGACAACCACGGAACGAAATGGCATAATTAAAACTCTAACACCTCCAACACACGGCTATCTTTTTAATGCAGTTTTATTAGCTTGACCTGAATGTATGTAAATTCAGCTTATTTCCACTTCTGGACGCGTAAAAAAATTGAGCAGATTAATTAAGAACCGATTTGCAATACAATATTGCCATGACCTTGACATCTTATTGTCAATTAATCTACAAAATCTCAAAGTCAAACTTACAGTCCATCAGATGGCAAGTGGCTATTGCTGTCCATGGGCACTTGCAGTCAACTTCAAAAAAAGGCTACAGACGCGTTGTTACCTCTAAAGACTAATATGGAATGTCTCACAGCCTGTAAATATACTGGTTCCCTATACCCTTTAGCCTGGAACGCAACAGTCAAGCACTGCTATTTAGGGGCAGAAATAGGTAAATAGGTAGGAAGAAGGATGGGTGGATAACCAGACGGATAAAATAGATAAAAAAGGAGTTCTACCATTTATTTTTTATAGAAAAAAGGTACAAGCGAGCACACAACACACCTAATGGTAAGAGGTAAGTAAACCCATAGACATCTACATTTATCCTCGATTAAGAATCAAAATGCAGATGCGATGTCATACCTGAAGACTAAGATAGAATGCTTCGTTTCCAGTAAAAAGAGTCTCTAGTTCTCTACACTTGCCATACGAAAAACAGTAGCATTAGGCTGGTATTTTACGCTGGTATTCTGTGAGAGCGTGGTCCTTGCCCGGTCGAGCCGACCCATTTGTGCTGCAACATAACATAGCTGCAGCTTAGCTCTACCATGTATGATACTATATGATAACACCTACGATATAATACCACCAAAGTATGTTTTTTGAGTGTTTTTGAACTCTAATTAATTAAGGTAGCAAGTTTTTGATATGTTATTTTACGCTGACGACATATACTCGTAGTCTATACTACCCGCGCAGTTATATGAAATCGATTTATGTATTATTCACTAAAATCGGGCCACTATTTTAGTAGTTCAAGTGGACATAGAAACAGACACATAATATACATAAAATATAAATATAAGTCAAAAATATACCCTCCCTCCCTCCTCTTTAAGGAATGCTGCGATCGACTTAAAAGAAAAAATACTCTTCATAGGACTATATTTGTTTCTTTATGAGACATCGTAAATTCTTACAATTGTGTAACAAAGCCAATGAAACAGCAGATTAACCCGTAAAATATGTTTCGTTGGCGCACTCAAAGGTTATGGTTGGATTACAAGCGTAATAACAATAATAACAATTGAAAATGGTCTAAAAAGCGTTGTAATTTATTATTGCTTAGAGTTGTGGCAGATAATATATTTTCTTATACTTTTTTTTTGAAAGTCATATTTATTATTTTATTTTATTTGCTATGCTGCCACACATTGTTCATCTAAGAACAACAACCATAAAATCACTTTCTGTATTCTAAATAAGGACTACTCTCAACTAAAATCAAAAACATAACATTGTGGGAGAAATACATATATAACATCTTTCCAAAGTATATCTTATTCACCTCAATATGATGACTGCCTTAATGAGCGAGTTGTTGTAAACAAGTTTGCGGATCTTTAGCCCCAATTTCCAGGGTTAGGTTCGGTTCCATAACCAGTAATTTCTCAGTAGCAAAATGGCGGTGTTTCACCACCGTGCCTCGGAAAGTACGAAAAGTTATTAGTCCTGCGCCTGATCTCTCCTGTCATGTATTACCGTCGGTAGGCATTACCGTCCTGTCAGCCTATGAGAGTGTGGGAATACAGAGTGCAACTGTGGTTGCACATACACTCTGGTGCTATAATCCTGTCCTGTGCAGATGGCTAGTCTCCTTTCAAACTGACCGCCGAGACCAATATTCGGTCTGGAGGATATTATCCACCTCGAGAACGAAAAGTTTATTGATAAATTACGCTGCTACTTGAAATCAAAAACTGATAGTAAGTGAAGTTTTTATATTCTGAGAATGGACGTCACTAAGCTTGAACCCATGTGCCCGACTAATTGCAAGGAAAATAATCTCTTCCTCGGTTATTGGGTTAAACGCCCGTTAGTACGGTAGCCGCATTAATTTTCATGAGCGCCCCTCGCCATTTCTATGTGTCTTTTGGTAAGATGTCCGTGTTGATTAAATTAGACCCGAGCTATTAATGTGAACTAGCGTGTAGTCCTCCTTCGTTCCCCTGTCTTGTAACACTAGCTTTGAGTTACATCACTTCAAAATGTATTCTACTATTTGGTTAAAAGAGTCTCATTCCAACGCAGATTCTTGGAACATTGTATCATATTAATCCTTCAGTATTACGTGAACATAGTTAAGTACATCAAAAGGGTTGTTTGCGGCACTTACATATTGAACAGTTTAACAATTAATCTTCAAATGGGTCTGTCTACAAGTGGTTTTAATGAATTAAGGGGATCATGGCAAAAATTGGACCGGACGGCGTTTTATTTATGTTGTGAATTTCTTTCAATTTGTAAACAGTTTTACGTTTATTTTATATTTTTTGAATTTACATTTATTTTACTTTCGTATTCTTTTATAATTTTTTTTTGCACTAATTTTATTTGATATCTGCCACACCAAGATAAACTAATAGAAAATACCTCAGATAATATGTCAAGTGTGTATATGACGATTTAAATAAACAAATAGAATACAGAATAACAATATTAAAAGAACACATACAAAAAAATAAAAACGAACAAAATTATTTAAAAAAAATCAATCCGCCCCGGCTTCGCGTAGGTGGGATCTATTAATGTGGCGATATATAGACCTAATTAATTATTTGTAATTATATATTGTTAATTACAATTTTAAGTGCTGATTTACCACGTGCTCGGCGGTGAAGGAAAACATCGTGAGGAAACCTGCATGTCTGAAAAATAAAAAAAATATTTCGAAGACATGTGAAGTTCGCCAACATGAATTGGGGCAGCGCGGCGGACATTTCCTTGCCCTAAAACCCTCTCAGAAATGAGAGGTGGCCTGTGCCCAGCAGTGGGACGTAAATAGGCTGCAACTTTACTTTACTTTATATAGACCTAAGATATTCATCAAAGAACATTTATTTCATCAATTTTTCGATCACAAAATAAATTAATGGCATACAATTGACCCCTCATCTCGATAAAAGGCGGTTTTTTCGTTTTTACAGACAGAAACTTCAAACAATATTAAGTATAATATTCATAGACGATGGATATGTTTTATCTATGGTATATCAAGGCTGTAAAGAGGATTAAATGTAGCAATGGCAGCGACGGCTACATTAAAACCTCGGCGCTGCTGGCTGGTTATTTTGTATATATTCTAAAGTTTTATATTATATACATAATCTATTGACGGCAAAGTTAGTAGTATGTATTTTATATATATTCATGTGTCTGTGACGACAAAACGATAGTATATAGCAAAACAAAATAAATAAAAACCGTTCAACCGTTTCGTTCTTTTTTGAAAGACATTTTCAAAAAAGTTTTACTTGTTTCGATGAGTGCCATTTATATAACTAATTATGACTTTCCTTAGTCCTTCCTACCTTTGTGTACCTACTTGTTTATCGTAGAGATAGACACATCAATAATATCATACACGGGTACTATACATTTTCATCTACCTGTTAAAATTATAATAACAAACCCAAGAAAATTCGTCGAGCTTCTATTGCAATCTCTGTTCCCAATTTCAATTATAATATAGCTGTATAGAAAAGCTTTTATGTATCTCGAACAGATGCAGCAATTTATATCAAATAGAGACTACATTTATGAAAAAGAAACAGAAACAGAAACTTTTTGAATGCCGTAAGCGCGAAAAGCGCAGTTATGTTCTGCTAGGATCTAAAAATTAAGATTCCAACGTCTTGTCGTATGAAATCGTATCTAGCAATCATATTATACATATAAATTATATAAAAAATCACATTGTTAGAAAAATAAATGATTGTTGAATATATCAATATTTTTTAATTGCTATTTTACATAAAAAAGGGTTTTAGTGTCTTATGGTGTGGATTTATCAAACTTCTAAATCAGGCTTCGTAAACACGATAACTTTTGAAAATGTCAATTGTTTAACCCAATCTATTTTTAAACCTCTTCATCTATCATGTGGGAAGCCATTGAATGGAAATGGCAGTTTAATTTTGTTTTGTTTAGTTATAGTTAATTTTTGTCGGCTGCGAAATGTCGAAATATTCGGTATTTTAGCAGCCTTGTATGAATTTATTTTTTATTAAATAGACTCCGCCTTCACTCACTCAGTTAGTTCGGCGTCATCCGCCGTCGTGAGTGGATACTGTATTGGTTGTTTACAGCGGCTCAAAAAGATCGCTGTACAAATAAATACCAAATATTCGAAAAATCGAATTTCGTACATACTTGATTTTTATAGTAATCAGAGATTTTTAATATAATATTTTAAAAGCACAGAATAAATAATAATAGTACATACTAAAAAGAACTAGGATGTAATATTTATACTTAAACAATACGTCTTGGTCTTTATGTAGTGACCTAAATGATGATATTATACCATTATGAGTCGTGCACTTTTGGGTTTTCCAAACTTTTTTTTAAATTGAAGTTATTACATAAAATTATCGAAAAATTTGGAAGTATAATAAGGTTATTAGTGTAAATTTGTGTGTATTTAAACTACTTTAAAAGTCCGTATAATCAATCATGTTATACGTAATTTTTAATGCGCTTAAGGCATGCCCAATTGAATTTACCAATAGTTTTTATTCAATATACTGATTTTCAATAATAATTGAAGTATTGAAAGTCACTCTTTTGTTAAATTACTACTGGTTCGAAAAAAACCTCTGTTCTAGGAAGAACCAGCAAGAAACCCAGCGGGTTTTTTTTTTTAAATAACAGCTTATAATCATTATAAAAAAATATTTACGTACTCAATTAATTACAATCAGTCACAAACTCACAAATAAAACTGCAAAATTTTTGTTCATTTCAGGGCAGGAAGGGCTTAATTCGGCGGTTTCTTTTTTGCGTTTGGAATTATATTACAAACAGTAATAATATGAACATATATACATATTAATACAATAACGAACCCAAAAAATCCATCAGAGGTGGCATTGTCATCATTAGTTGCAATTTCAATTAAAATAAAGGAGTATAGATAAGCTATAAAATTGCAAAATTTCAGTTCATTTCATTGCTGGAAATGGCAGCCTGGACGTGTTTTCTTGGGTTCCTTTGTGTTAAAAAAAAGTGAATTACTGTAATTGGAGAAATAAATCAAGGTAAAATCCAAAACGATAAGCAAATATTGCCAGGTAAGAGAAACGATAAGTTATTTTTACACTTAAATAATACAGGTACATAATCCTTTTTTTTTTTTGTTTAATTTCATAGTATGATTTCGTATTGCAATAACTTCGTTATATTGAGTAGTGTCAAGTTCCTAGTAGCGAGTACGTTTATGCATGTAAATCATGCTTAGCAATCTTTTTGCCTGTGCGTGTGCGAGTGCGTGTGCGTCTGCGTGTGTGTGTGCGTGTCTGTGCGTTGTCGTGTGGGTGTGCGTTGCGTGTGCGTTGCGTGTGCGTTGCGTGTGCGTGTGCTTGTGTGTGCGTGCGTGAGTGTACGTGTGCATGCGTGTGCGTCCGTATGCGTGCGTTTGCTTACAAGGGGGTGCGGGTGCACGCATGTCTTCGCATGTGTTCGCGTGTGTGCACTTGTGTGTGCGCGTGTGAACGCATGTGTGCGTTGCGTGTGCGTGTGTGCGTGTGCGAGTGTGTACGTGTGCATGCGTGTGCGTGCGTATGCGTGCGTATGCGTGCGTCTGCGTACAAGTGAGTGCGGGTGCACGCATGTCTTCGCATGTGTTCGCGTGTGTGCACTTGTGTGTGCGCGTGTGAACGTATGTGTGCGTTGCGTGTGCGTGTGTGCGTATGCGAGTGTGTACGTGTGCATGCGTGTGCGTGCGTATGCGTGCGTCTGCGTACAAGTGAGTGCGGGTGCACGCATGTCTTCGCATGTGTTCGGGTGTGTGCACTTGTGTGTGCGCGTGTGAACGCATGTGTGCGTCTGCGTGTGCTTGTGCGTGTGTTTATGCCTTTGTGTGTGTCTATGCGTGTGCGTGTTCATGGCAGCTATATTATGGCGCGTCACGTCACACAGATCCGCCGCTGGGGTCGAGAAAACGGGTGCTACTAAGCGCTCGATTTTCCTTGCCGCATGGCCTCCGCGTATCGGACTCGGGGGTGGGAGGGGGGTCCGATACGCAGGTGGAATTGGAGGCCATGGAGGGAGGCGTGCCTTGTGTTCGTGGTACGCCTTGCCTGAGAAGGAGAATGGGGAGGAGAGGTCCTCCCCCGATAAGGGGCTGCCATGGGGCAGCCTGCGCTAGTGGCCCGCGGATGTGTGCGAAAGCGTTCCCGTGGCCCTGCCAATATGCGGCGAAGGAGAGACACCATGGGGTTTTAGTCAGTGCGAATCCGACATAACCCGTCCTTGCCCCCGCGAAGCGGGTATGCGTAGGCATTTCCCCATGTAAAAAAAAGGTTCTTACCAGGACAGACAAGGGTTTTTACGAATCAGTGGTAAAACCATAAATAACTTTCAATAAGTTTTCTTGTAATCTATCAACATAATCATTACAGTCCTTCACAAGTCCACTGCTGAAGTGCCTCACTACCTCCCCTAAGGAGTGCCAAAAAGCATGCTCCTGAAGCACCTGCATCCATTGACTGTTTTTTATAGGATAAGGGAGACATACGAGCATACAGTCTACCTGATGGTAAGTGGTTGCTGTGGCCCAAAGACATCTACATCTATCTTCGATGACGAATCAAAATGCAGATGCGTTGTTACCCGTAAGGACTAAGAGCCTCGTTTCCAGTAAAAAGGGTCTCCGGTTTTTTACACTCACTATACGAAACACAGCAGCGTTAAGCTAGTTAAGAAACCTGGTAGCGCAAAACTAGTAGCGCCATAATATAGCTGCAGTTTGGCACTACCACATTTATTTGGGAGAATGTAAGAGAAGTTCTAGATTTGGCTAGGGGAAACGAAAGAATTGTTGTATGTGGTGATTTGAATGGATGGGTTGGTACCGCTCGACCAGGGTACGAGTCGGTGCTTGGAAAGTTTGGCGATAAAAGGGTTAATGATGCTGGCAAGCTTATACTGGCGGTATGCAAGGAAAAGGGTCTTCTTGTGACAAACACTATGTTTAATCACAAGAAGATCCATATGTATACTAGAGAAAGTAAGAATGAGAGAAGTATGATCGATTTGTTCCTGGTGGATGACCGACTGCGAAAACAGGTGATGGATACGCGAGTGTTCAGGGGTGCTGACCTGGGAACGGATCACTATCTAGTGATTACTAGATTTAGGGGTCTGTTCGCGGGTTGGCGCTACCGGACGGCAGTAACAGAACCACAGTCGGTCTGTCGCATCCGAAGCTGGAAGCTTCAGGAAGCGGATACTAGGGACAAATATCATGCGAGGGTAGCCGAAAAGCTTGACAACATCGATGGCAGAAAAGAATGTGTTGAAAGAACATGGCAGAACCTTAGGGATGGAATGGTAAGTGCAGCGGAAGAAGTGTGTGGAACGATTAAAAGAGGCAGTAGTAAAAGAAGAGATGCATGGTGGAATGATGAAGTGAAAGAAGCTGTAAAGAAGAAGAAGAAAGCATGGTTAGACTACTTGGCCTCTAGTAATGATAAGGATATGAGAGAGAACATGAAAGAAAGATATAAGCTGCAGAAAGTTCACACGAAAGCATTGATTGAGGAAGTGCGTGAAAGGTGTAGAATGGAAGCGGACGAAAGGTTGTCGCACAACTTTAAGGAGAACTCCAAACTCTTCTGGAAAGAGGTTGGAAGGACCCGAAGTGGTGTGACGGCCTTAAGAATGAACAAAGTGCTTTCGAGAACTAATGACGTCCTCTCAGAAAAATCGGACGTCATGCAGCGATGGAGCGAATTTTATAGAGAAATGTATGCGTGTGATGATTTTAGTGAGGGATCCGGGGATGACGTCGAGACTGGTACGCCAGACCCGGACCTCGATGACACTGAGGTCATCAGTATGAAAGAGATTGAACGTGCGATTCGAAGTTTGAAATGTGGTAAGGCTGCGGGACTAGACAGAGTTACTGCTGAAATGGTCAAGTATGGTGGGCCTCGCGTCTGGGACAGCTTTCATCTGCTGTGCAATTTGTGCTGGCGGACGGGGGATGTCCCGGATGATTGGCGATCCGCAGTCATTGTGCCTTTATATAAAGGTAAAGGTTCACATTTTGACTGCGGGTGCTATCGGGCGATCAGCTTGACCAGTTTAGCAAGTAAAGTTTATTCGAAGGTTTTGACACGTAGGATGCAAGAGAAATCGGAAAGATTTCTATGGGAGGCACAATGCGGATTTAGACCTGAAAGAGGATGCACGGATCAAATGTTTTCTCTCCGCATGATCACGGAAAAGCTTCTGGCTTGTAACCAGAAGATTTTCTGTGCTTTTGTGGATCTTGAGAAAGCATTTGATAAGGTTGTAAGGAAGAAAATGTGGGAACTGTTGCCGGGGTATGGTGTGGATGGTCGATTGCTAAGGGCTGTGCAGTCACTTTACTGTGACTGTAAAGCCTGTGTGCGGGTAGGGCATGACCTGTCACCCATGTTTAGCGTCCAAACGGGCGTAAAACAGGGTTGTGTCATGTCTTCCTGGCTGTTCATACTGTATCTCGACAGCTGTTTACAGTAACTGAAAGATAGCTGTTTGGGTGTGAAATTGGGTGACATTAAAGTAAATTGTCTGCTGTATGCTGATGATGCAGTGCTTATTGCACCATCAGAGGCAGAACTGCAGGCATTAGTCACGTGTATGAAAGAGGAATGTGAAATTAAAGGTCTCCGCTTGAATGCTAATAAAACTAAGGTTCTGGTATTTGAAAGGGACGAAGAGAGAACGAAGTGTGAAATATGGGTAAATCAGGAATGTCTAGAACAGGTAAATGAAATTGTATACTTGGGGAGTGCTTTTAGCCGGGATGGAAGATGTGATTTAGATGTGGACAGGCGTGTCGCTGCCGGGAACAAAGTCAATGGTGCCCTGACTGCGTTAGTCAAAAGGCAAGGCGTAGTGAACAGTGCACGCCTTGCAATACATAACGCAGTGTTGGTACCGACTTTGTTATATGGCAGCGAAACCTGGGTATGCCAGAAGAAGCATAAAAGCAAGTTGAATGCAGTGGAGATGCGATCTCTTCGTAAAATGTGAGGCGTCACCATGGCTGACAGAAAGCGAAACGAAGAGATTCGCAATATGGCAGGTTTGAAAGATGACCTTATCACAAAAATTGATAAGGGCGTGCTTCGATGGTTTGGGCACGTTGAGCGAATGAGTGAAGACCGAATGGTGAAGAAAATATATAGCGCGAAAGTTAATATTAAAAGGTGTCGAGGTAGACCGAGACTAACTTTCGAAGACCATGTGAGCAAATTGCTCGAAGAGGGGAGGGTCAAGAGTACTCGGATACCTAGACGTGCATGTATGAAGAAGATGATGAATCTGAAAGAAGCGAAAGAGGTATGTAAGGATCGTGACACTTGGCGATCTGTTCTCTCTGGCTACCCCGTCAGGGATTGTGCGTGACGATAAGTAAGTAAGTAAGTAACATTTATTTACTTGCACTTATAATGCTGCTTCCTATTCCCAGTTTGTGGTATTAGAGAGTCCATTTCTTTATTTTACAGGAAACTGCACACAGGAGAGATGGTTTAAATCTCTTCACTACATAAAACTTCATTCCGATATTTAAAAAGAAAATTTTCTCTGTTACAGGGCTTGCACACAGATTTTGCATGTTTAATGTTCAAACATCTGGTTCAGAAACCAAGCAAGGAATGTGTACTACAGATTATCAAGGATGCTGTTGCCATTGAGCAAGAGTTCCTCACAGATGCATTACCTGTGCGTTTATTGTGGATGAACTGTGAGCTTATGTCAGAATACATTGAATTTGTTGCGTCACGTGTGCGTGTTCATGTGCGTGTGTGAGTGCGTGTGTTTGTGCGTGCGTGCGTGCATATGTGTGTGTTTGTGTATGTGTATATGTATGAGTGTGTGTTAATCTGAAGTGGTAAAGGTTCTTTGTCTGGATGAAGCGACACACGTTGGGGAAAAAAGGTATTCGAGTGAAATCTCATACTGGTAAGTTAAGTTTAGAGTAGTGGTAGTTATACAAAACTTCGATGGATGTAGATGGCTCAGGACTATGCTCTGTGTAATTTCTTGGGGTAGGTCTATGTTCAGCAGTGGATTTGTGATGGGTTGTATTGATAATAATATTGCAATAGTGATGATTTAAGTGGTAGATCACACCGTAGCATTGGTACTGAGCGGACGTGTTATTTCTCATTCTAATTTTATATAAAAGACGACATTCTTGTGCACTAGTTAAGGAATTTAACTCTGTCATAATTTGTGCCTGTTTAGCAGTGTTTTTCACTTACTAAATCCCCACACCTCACCCCCTCGAGTAAAGGGCACAGGCTCTTAATTTTTTATCCTACTCAACGTTCGGAAAAAACTGCATTACGTGGTAGAGCAATGCTTTACGTGGTAAAGCCATGCTGCAGCTATATTAGCAATAAAGTTGTAGCAAATGAGATGATATTTTTTCTTACCGATTTAATAACTTCGCAACAACAACAACAAGAAGTATCCTCATTAAAGCAACAACTATGTAATCAGAAATATATATCAGACAATCTTTCTTAGGACCAAGTAACTATTGAGGATACTTTAATTGCTATACACTCAACTCAACAGGCCACGGCTGCCACGATAACTGAAATGCAAATTTTCTTGGAATTCACATCCAAGCACAATGATACCCTACAGGAACGTGCAAATTCTTCCGAAGATAAACTTAAGATACAAAGTCATTAGTAATACATAAGCTTTCCTTGGAAAACCGAAGACAAGTGGAAACGTCAATTGAATGTAGTAATGGTGGGAGTACCAGAAAGTAAAAATTAAGATCTAACCGGTATAGAATTACGCATAGCAGAAAAAGTGGGTGTTATGATGAGCGCCGGAAATATAGAAAGCTGCACAAGAGTGCAAGCTAAAAATCTCGTTAAAGGTCGACCTCGTAATATTATTATAAAAATTCGCTCCCGTATTTACAAGAATAATCTCATTGCTGGCGTTAAATACATCGTGGCATCACCACTGGAGATCTCGGGCATAAAGGTGAACACAAGAAAATATTTGTTAACGAGCACTTAACCCTAGACAACAAGAGGTTATACAAAAAGTGTCGTGAGTTAGCCACCGAGCTACGCTTTATGTATGTCTGGATAAAAAACTGCAAAATATATGTTCGCCAAAACGAAATATCACCACACATTATTGTCAGTTAAAAATTAGAGCTAATAAACTAAAAATAAATTACAAAATAAATTATGTTATATTAGGTAGTATATACTTACTTAGCAACATTTATATGGTACTTAAACAATGTGAAAACATGTTATATTATTGTCATAAAGGTACGTTTTTTTATTCTAAAATATTGTATAAAAAACACACACACACAACACAAAAAACATCATTGTACAATTTACCAATTGCAACCATAATCAGCAAGCAATCGATTTAAATTCATCATCATCATCATCATTACAGCCCTTCACAAGTCCACTGCTGAACATAGGCCTCCCCCAAAGAATGCCACAAAGCACGGTCTTGAGCCACCTGCATCCAACGACTTCCTGCATGTCTTACCAGGTCGTCACTCCATCTTGTGGGGGGACGCCCTACACTTCGCCTACCGGTACGAGGCTGCCACTCGAGAACCTTTCTTCCCCATCGGTTGTCGTTTCTTCGAGCTATATGGCCGGCCCACTGCCACTTCAGCTTACTAATCCGTTGGGCTATGTCGGTTAATCTGGTTCTACTGCGGATATCCTCATTCTTAAGTTTATCACGCAGAGAAACTCCGAGCATAGCCCTCTCCATAGCTCGCTGAGCGACCTTGAGCTTCCTCATACGGCCAGCAGTGAAGGACCACGTCTCAGTTCCGTAAGTCATCACTGGCAACACGCACTGGTTGTACAATTTTGTTTTAAGGTTTTGAGGTATTTCTGACGAGAAGATGTGTCGTAGCTTCACGAACGCTACCCAGCCGAGTTGAATCCGTCGATTGACCTCTCGGTCGAAGTTGGAATTACCTAGTCGGACTATTTGTCCCAGGTAAACATACTCGTCAACAACTTCGAGCTTAGTGCTCCCAACAACTACCGGCCTATGTGACATGGACATAAAACATAATCTTTGTTTTGTCCATGTTCATCTTAAGAACTATCCGTTGGGAGACACTATTGAGGTCATTGAGCATAGTGCTTAGTTCCTCCAGCGATTCTGCCATGAGGACTATATCGTCGGCAAATCGAAGGTGAGTGATGTACTCGCCATTGATGTTAATACCGTATCCTTTCCAGTCCAGAAGCTTGAAAACGTCTTCCAATGCAGCGGTGAAGAGTTTCGGGGATATAACGTCACCCTGTCTTACACCTCTCTGCAATTGGATAGGTTTCGTACTCTGGTTCTGTACTCGGATAGCCATCGTAGCTCTACTGTACAAACACTTCAGCACTTCGATATACCGACAGTCAACTTGGCACCGCTTCAGGGACTGCAGCACCGCCCCAATTTCGACGGAATCAAAGGCTTTCTCATAGTCCACATACGCCAGACATAGTGGCAAATTGTACTCTTCGGACTTCTGTACAATTTGCCGTAGGGTATGTATGTGGTCCATGGTGCTAAAGCCCTTTCGGAAACCGGCTTGTTCTTGAGGCTGGAAGTCGTCAAGTCTGCGCGCGAGACGATTCGTAATGACTCTCGAAAACATCACGTAGACGCGGCTCAGAAGGGAAATCGGTCTGTAGTTCTTTAAGAGAGCGTTGTCACCTTTCTTGAAGAACAAGACCACCGCACTTCTGCTCCACGCCTCCGGTGTAATGCCACCATGGAGGACGAAATTAAAGAGCTTCTGAAGGACTTCAATTACCGGTCTTCCACCCGCTTTCAGAAGCTCCGCTGTAATTCCATCCTCGCCCGGGACCTAGCCGATTTTAAGGTGCTGGAGAGCTATTCTAATCTCGCTCAGACTGACGTCCGGGATATCTTCGGAATAGTGTCGAATAAGACTCGCTCTTGGATCGTTACTCACACTTGCGTGCGGCTCCAACGATGACGTGTACAGCTGCCCATAGAACCTCTCAATCTCACTCAAAATCTCAGGTGCCCCGTAAACGATGCTGCCACATTCGGTCTTCAGCTTTGACAGTTGGCTATTTCTGGCAGACAGATCTCTGGCAAAGACTTTGGAGCTTTGGTTCCGCTCGATCGCTTCTTCAATACGAGCTGTATTGAAGTTGCGTAAGTTTTGCCGCATGCATTTGGAGATCTGTCTGTTCAGTTGCCTGTATGCTGTCAAATCTGTTGAAGAATGTAGCCTCATCTCCCGTCTAACAGCCATGAGATTAAGAGTGTGATCGGAGAGTTTTTGTGTTCTTCTGCGGCAGGTCTTGCAGAACTTAGCTCCGACCGCATGGACAGTTTCCACGAGCTTGTCATTCATATCGTCCACTTCATTCCAGTCTTCTAGGCACTGAAAACGGTTTTGTAACTCGAGCTGAAAAGTTTCGGGACTTTGGATTAGAGCTCGAGGGGGACGGAGCGTTGACTTCATCAGACGAGACCTCTCCAACTTAACATTTAGGTTCAGTGTGCCTCTAACCATTCGGTGATCGCTGCCGGTTTTCACCCTCGCGATCACTGAGACATCACTGACCAGTTGTCGTCTGGTCGTCATAATGAAGTCAATCTCATTTTTTGTCGAACCGTCGGGGCTCAACCAGGTCCACTTCCTGTGGGGCCGCTTCTTGAAGAAAGAGTTCATCATAAAGAGTTCCTCTTTCTCCATGAAGTCGGCCAGCTGCTTGCCCCTTGGGTTCCGTTGCCCTATTCCAAATTTCCCTACTTTCAGCTCACCGTTCTCTCTTGTGCCTAGTTTTGCATTAAAGTCTCCCATTAACACCGTATATTGGGTTTTGGAGGAATGCATGGCTCTAGAGATTTCCTTATACATTTCCTCCACCTCCTCATCGGGGTGTGCCGAGGTTGGTGCGTAAACCTGTATGACCTTCAGCGAATACCGTTTGGTGATTCTGAGTATAAGGTACGCAACCCTCGGCGACACACTCTCAATCTTTACAACGTTGTTAACGAGAGACTTGTGGACGATAAATCCGACACCTCCTTGGGACAGATGGTCGCCCTCCCGGTGATAGAGCAAGTTGCCGGATTCGAGGATTACCGTGTCCTCCCCCTCTCTTCGGACTTCGGATAATCCTATAATATGCCAGCGTAACTTGTCCATCTCTTCTTCCAGCTCCAAGATATTCTCGTCAGTCCTCAGGATGCGTGCGTTGTACGTTGCCAGGTCGAGTCGTCGTAGGTGGCAACCGAACCTCCACCGGAGATTCTTAGCACCCCCCTCCCCCGCCGTTACCATGGTCGCCACCGTAGCCAGGAATAGCGGGGCCGCCGGGGACTGGGGGCCGTCTCTTTGTTACTCTCGTCATTGGGGGGTATTTGCCATAGTTGCCACGCTTGGCGAGCGGGTTGGCAACCGCAGTTTTTTTATTGTAATTTTGGCTATTATCAGGAAGATGCTGCTGCCCATCTCCTGCCTGTTTCCCTTTGTCGCCTTTTACGACACCCACGGGAGGATATGGGGTAGTGGATATTCTTGACCGCCACTACACGGCGTACACGGATTTAAATTACATATTACAAAATTTCCTTTTGGCCTTTCTATCTCAAATTATAAAACTGTGCGCATCCAGAAATCATTTCCAAGTTTTTTGTATACCGTCGGCTTACTAATACTCACAAGTACCAAACTGAACCTAAAAGCATCAATACTTTCTCAAGCCAATTATTATGTTTTCCTATTTAATTAAACTCTATAATAGTTATAATCATTTCCAGCTAATAAAAACTATATTAGTATGTATTATGTATGGGTACATACCATGCTTAATTTTAAGTATGGATATTTACGCGTAAATGAACAAATTTTCATTAAAATCTATATTTTATTTTATTTATTATACAAAATGTTAAAATATAATAAGGACTAATGATAATATACAAATAATTTTCTCAATAGATAAGACACCAATATCTGTCTTTTAACAAAATGCACGAGGTTTACTTACAAATTATTCCTTACGCTTATCTAGAAATATTAAATAATGATTATGACATAATTATTACAACAGAAACCTAGTTTCATGATGGCATCTTGCATGGAGAGATCTGTGATAATCAATATACTGTGTACAGGCAGGATCGTGTACTATTGGTAACATGGCAAATCATCAGGTGGAGGTGTGGCGATCATAATTCGCCGTACACTTTGCGCGATTATTGACGAATTGTAAAATAACAGCCGTGCGCTTCTATCAAGACGCTCTGGCTAACAATACCGGTACTGGATCATACGTTCACAACATGAAGCGCACACGTTTCCTCGCGCCACGCCCCTCACACTCCGCCCGATCAAAATGTGCATTTAATAACTACCTATATACCGGGTAATTCATCAAAGCATAGTCGTACGACGAAATTCACGCAAGAGATATTAAATTGTTTTTTGGAATTGTTTTGTAATAGAATTATCTCCCGTGACTTTTATCTCTATTCTCTCTCTTTCCTCTTTCCAGATGATTATAATCTCTCTAAATATACACCTGGAATGAGAGTCAACCTACAATATTAAGATAGGGTTCTACGGAGCTACAAACAATAGACGAACTAGCCTATCATGGTTTCCGAAAATATCTAAAAAAATAGTTGCAATAACACGCTAGATTTAGTGTTCCCTTCCCGCGTCGTGCGAGCCTATTCGTGCTACAAACATAATACTGCTGCAGTATGGCTCTACTATGTATAGGTGTTGGTTGCCGTATCGTAATAGGTGACTATGGGATTTTACATAAAAATCTATGGGCTTCCGTATGGGGGCACAACAAGCATTACGTCAAGATACTGCTTTCTGCAATTCACCTGCCAAGCGTGACGATGTATATGTACAGCTGAGAACTTTTAAGGACTTAATAAATGGTGATTATTAGATTTATGTGTCTTTGTTCTGGGCTTTTTATTCATTAATTTATATACTCATAACTGTGGTTGACAAGCATCCACCATCAGGTGAACAGTGTGTTCATATATCATCTTTCTGTAAAAATTATAAATGATAGTTTAAATTTGATTTATATTTATAACATTACATTATTCATCGTTATTAAATAGACAGGTTTTCTTCGCCATTACCTGGAGGCTTGATTGTGTACGTAGTAACTTATAATGGCCTATAAATCCTGCATAAGCAAAATTGGCAAGTCATTTTAAAAAAAATATTGATATTAAGAGGTACAAGATGTAATGTGCCAATTTTTTTTATAAAACTGGATGATGAGTGAACGTACAGCCCATTTCACTACAAACAAAGAAGGTGATGCGTTGTTTCCCATGAGCACCAAGACAGAATGCATCACAGTATTTTATTATATTAGCTCCCTATAGCATCCAGAACGGAACACAACAGCGCACGCCTGACCTATCCAGAAGGGCAGATAGTAAAGGTGTCTAACCAGCTAAATTTTCAACTATTGGTAAAAGTTAAACTTTACTGTACATGGTGTTATTTATTGAGGTTCACTGACTCGACTGCAGAAAACGTATCCAAAAATTTTGATACCAAATATATTTGTCTGATTTTAGCGAACAGTACCAGAAGAAGAACTTGCCTTTTTGAGTTTTTTTTTATATAGGATAGGCTGACAAACGAGCACACAGTCCACCTCATGGTAAGTGGTTGCTGTGGTCTATATACATCTACGTCTATCCTCATTTGCGAATCAAAATACAGATGAATTGTCACCCGTGAGGACTAAAATGGAATGCCTCTTTTACAGTTAAAAGGGTAACGGTAGTAGAGCCACGCAGCGACTTTTGCTGTTGCACGTATAGGGCGGCTCGAGCCGGGTTAGACCTCACAGAATACCGGCGTGAAGTGGAAGCTCTGCTTCCGCGTTTCGTCTGGTGAGTGCAGGTGACCGGAGGCTCAATTCTCCCCCCCCCCCTACCCATCAACAAGGTAGCGGAAAACATGATAGTCTACTCCAGGAGGGTACCAGCACCCCTGGAGAATCCCTCGCTGAGCATCCACGACCATGCTATTCCACTCCTGAGCGTGGGTGCTCAGGCTGCCCCGCGTATTCTGGGGGGGGGGGGCAAAATTCCGGTCTATACAATAACTGCTCGGGGCAAACTGAGCAACATGACCAAGGCGACCCCTGCCACGCTATCCTTGAATTTCTGCAACATCAGGGGACTTCACTCAAACCTAAACGCCGTCCACTACCATCTCGAGACGGCAAAGCCGGTCTTGCTCTTTTTGACCGAGACGTAGGTGTCCTCTCCGGCTGATACTTCGTATCTCTTCTACCCGGGTTACATTGGAGCACTATTTTGTGCCTCGGGCTGGAGTTTTCGTGTATGTCAAAGGGAACATCTGTTCTCAACGCCTCGGCAGTCTTGAAGGTTCAGACCTGTCCATCCTTTGGCTACGCGTAGACAGCGACGACCATCCGCGCGTCTCTCTATAGGTCCCAAAGCGATTATGCCAAATCAGACCGACTCATCGACCACGATCAAATGGCTACAGATTCCTTGCTACAACAAGTCTCATCCGCAGAGATCGTGATCCTTGGCAATTTAAACGCCCACCACGCCGAATTGCTCGGTTCACGTTTAACCGATCATGCAGGGAGATCTGTTTATGACTTTGCCTTGGCATATGATCTGACACAACTGGTTACTTTGCCTACGCGGATTCCAGATGTTGAGGATCATATACCTTCTCTGCTGACCTCTCATCCGGACGGATATCAGGTTTCCGTCGATGCCCCTCTCGACTCTTCAGACCATTGTCTGATCCGGAGTGTGGTGCCACTCACGCTCCCCTCGCGGTTGCGTTCTGCAGGTTGCCGACGTGTTTGGAATTACAGGTCGGCGGATTGAGGCGGAATGCGGTCTTTCTTTGCTTCCTACCCATGGGGGCGGGTTCGCTTCTCGCCGGATGATCCCAGCGCTGTTGCTGAATCTGTCGCTGATGTGGTGCTACAGGTAATGGAACTATTTATTCCATCATCTGTGGTACCCATCGGAGGCAGATCTCAGTCTTGGTTTGGTCGCTCCTGTAAGACTGCATTACGCAGTAAGCAGGAGTGTTATCAAGCCTGGGCTGCGGCTTTGGCGACTCGGGATGTAAACACCAGCATACTTACAAAGATGTATAACTTCGCCTCCAGGTCCTTCAAACGAGTTATTGCCAATGCAAAGTCAGAGCACATAGGCAGAATTGGCGAAAAACTAGTTCGCCTTCCTTCGGGAACTCGTGCATTCTGGTCTCTTGCCAAAGCTGTCCAAGGGAATTTTTGTAATCCATCTCTACCATCTCTGCACAGAGAGTATGACTCACTGGCCCACGACGCAAAAGATAAAGCCAACCTTTCAGGCTCCCTTTTTGCGTCCAACTCGACTGTTGATGACAAGAGGAACACACCGCCGACCATCCCGCGGTGTGAGTGTTCCATGCCGGATGTGTTGTTCTCACAGCGCTCGGTTCGCAGAGCATTCCTCTCCCTGGACATCCACAAGTCGAGTGGACCTGACGGAATCCCCCCAATTGTGCTGAGGACGTGTGCTCCGGAGTTGGCACCGGTTCTAACGCGTCTTTTCCGGTACTCCTACTCCCTAGGCGTAGTCCCGAAATCATGGAAGGCAGCTTTTGTCCACCCGATCCCTAAAAAAGGCAAGCGCTCAGACCCGTCCAACTACAGGCCTATCACCATAACCCCCTTGTTCTCCAAAATAATGAAGTCCGTTATAAACTGCCACCTCATGCGGTACCTTGAGGATCATCAGCTGATTAGTGACCGCCAATACGGTTTTCGTTTTCTGGTCTACTTAACTCATAGACGGGCCGAGGCAGTGGAGTCCAAGGGGGAGGCATTGGCCGTTGGTTTGGACATTGCGAAGGCCTTCGATCGGGTCTGGCACAAAGCGCTTCTTTCGAAGCTCCCTTCCTATGGGCTTCCCGAGAAATTATGCAATTGGATCACTAGCTTTCTTGCAGATCGGAGCATCAAGGTCTTTCTAGATGGTGCATGCTCCGACTACAAGCCTATTAACGCTGGTGTTCCACAAGGCTGTGTGCTATCACAACGCTGTTTCTTCTGCATATCAATGATATGTTGCAAACCGGTAGCATTCATTGTTATTCGAATGACCACACTGGTGATACTCTATACACCGGCCGTGCCAATATTTCTCGGGAAAACGTCGCCGATTACCGGAACAAACTTGTGTCTGAAGTCGAGTCTTTGCTGGACAAAGTCTCAGATTGAGGGCGACTAAATCTAGTCCAGTTTAATCCCCAGAAGCCACAAGTTTGCGCGTTTACCGCTAAAAAAACTCCTTTGTCGTATCTCCTCAGTTTCAAGGTACTCCCCTTGTTGCCTCAGCCAGTATCGGAATCCTCGGCGTCGACATATCGAGTGACGTGCAGTTTTGTGGTCACTTGGAAGAGAAGGCCAAATTGGCCTCTAAAAAGCTTGGCGTGCTCAGCAGAGCGGGACAGTATTTCTTGCCGGCACAACGCCTGCAACTTTACAAGGCGCAGGTCCGGCCTTACATGGAATAATGTTCCCATCTATGGGCAGGGGCTCCCCAGTGCCAGCTCCTTCCACTTGACCGCATCCAGCGCAGAGCGGCTCGAATCGTCGACGACCGAGTCCTTTCCGATCGGCTCGACTCATTGGCGCTGCGAAGAGATGTTGCATCTCTCTGTATTTTCTTTCGCATTTTCCACGGAGAGTGCTCTGAGGAATTGTTCGGATTAATTCCAGCCGCCAAATTTAACGAACGCACATCGCGGCAGAACTCCCGATACCATCCACACCATCTGGATGATCGGCGGTCCACCACTGTGTGATTTAGAAGATGTTTTCTTCCTCACACGACTTTCTGTGGAATCGATTACCATCAGCGATTTATCTGGACCGATACGACTTAGGGACCTTCAAGAAAAGAGTCTACTCCTTTTTAAAAGGCCAGCAACGAATCTGCTATTCCCTTGGTGTAGCGGTTGTTCATGGGCGGCGGTAGTCACTTACCATCAGGTGAGCCGCATGCTCGTTTGCCCCCTCTCCTATAAAGAAAAAAAAAGGGTCTCCGGTTTTTTATACTTATCATACGAAACACAGCAGTGTTAAGCTGCTATTATAGGCCGGTATTCTGTGAGAGCGTGGTCCTTCACCGGTCGCTTCGACCCATTCGTACTACAACTATACTGCTAATATAGCTGCAGCATGGCACTACTACGTTGAAAAATGTACTGTAGTAAGTTCAAGTAAATCTTTCGTAAATGTTTGTGATTGACTCTTTTTCGCAAAGGTTTATACTTCCGGCATAGTATATTGTTTACACCTTTCATATTGATGACTAACTGCCGCTCCAGCCCAGAGCCGAAATTTAGTTGGCAGTAGAGTCATAGCCCATATCCGCTGCTGGGACCAGGAAGGCTGGTGCTTTCGAGTGCTCGTTTTTCCTGGCCCTGCCTATGCATATCGTACTCAGTTGCGTCCGTTGTGCGGTTTGTGGGGGCCGCAACCAAGGGCGAGATTTATATTCTGGTGCGCCTTGGCTGAAAGAGGAGAATGCCTCCCACTTCTTGTTTCTGATAATAAGCTCTAAGATTATCAATATTTTTAAATAATACACATTTGGCACAATGATTATTTTTAATTGTTTTTTTTTTATATTAAAGAGAGAAGATACAAACGAACTTAAAATGTAGCTGATAATAAAAAAACTACTGCAGTTTATAGACTTTTCACAACTAACATTCTCTCTAGTCTCTAAACATACGTTCTTCGCAACTTAATTCAAACAAAGAAGGCTACAGTTGCATTATTAATTACAGAGGATAACTGGACACACAGTTCTCTCCTTTACCATTAAAAAGGGGATTCGTTTTAATCGCCACGCTTGGAAGTGACGATGGTAATACTAGACATAGCACCTTTGACGTTGCTGCCTGTCGCTGGTCTGGGTTTTGTTACGTCTGACGTAAAGAAGAAGGTAAAACCGCCATGTGTCGGATGCCATTAGATTTTGACATTTCCCTTGGCCGTCTCTTACGACATCTACGTGACGAAATAAAGGTAATATAATCTCCCAAGTCGCCACATCTTCGCAAACGTTTCTATGTAGTACACTAAAATACAAGTCTTGCTAAATTTTGCGCTAGCTCCATCGTTAACACCATACATAATAAATAAGTTGTGTGGAATAATGGTTATTTATTTTAATAGAATATGGCATAATATGACATACATAATAACGATTGGTATTACTAAAAATTTGTAATCATAATATTTATAATGAAACGGATAATATAAATAAATTGACATAATTCATTTTACGCCATTACACCTGGCCGAACGAGTTTTTCTCGGTGCTAGAAAAACATATATCGGAGATAACAATGATCTAGATAAAATTCATTTAACGCCTTTAACTTTTTAACGTTTTTAAAATTCTTATAGGGGCGCACTGAAATGATCGGGAATATAATATTTCGGATTGAGTTACAATAAAACCTTTTGTAGAATTTGAATACTGGGCTCTTAGAATCTTAATGACATACAAACAATTAAAAAATGTTTAAAAACAAAAACTATGTTGGTTTAAAGTTGACACGTCGTTAACATAAATAGAGCTCACGCGTGAACATTTCCGTGCCATAATTTATCACAATTTTCGTCGTGGCTTATCGCAAGATAAATGTCTCAGTGAACTTGTTTTGATTTATGATGTTGAAGCACCGAGTCAAACGACAATATACCGCTGGTATTCCGAGTTCCGACGCGGTCTTGTGTCGCTCAGCACTGTTTCGTCTGCAGGTCGACCAAGAACAGCGGTCACGCCTGAAAACATCGCAGCTGTGCGAACTATTATTTAGATGACCGTCATGTGACATACGAGCAGATTAGGGCTGTTATCGGTATTGCAATGACTGATATTCAGTCGATATTTCATAATGAGTTGTGTGTAAGAAAGCTAGTTTCCCGCTGGGTTCCCCACAATTTGTCCGAAGAGCAAAAGGCTGCTCGTGTAGATTGATGCCGGAATACTCTGCAACGCTTCAACTGAGGGAAGTCAAATGCCGTTTATAATATCGTCTCAGGTGACGAGTCATTGATTTATTCATACGAACCTGAAAGAAAACATCTGTCAGCAGTTTCGGTCTTCGAAGACGAGGTCAAACCAACGAAAGTGGTTCGCTACCGCAGCGTGTCAAAGAAAATGGTCCCTACGTTTGTCTGGAAAAAAGGACATGTTGCTATAATACTTTTACAGGAACGCAGAACGGTTACCGCTGAGTGTTATATCACGGTTTGTTTGCCAGTAATGATAACCAAACTCCGAAAAAATAACCCGTAACGTTGCATCATCTTACATCACGATAATACGAGCTCCCATACGGCTCGGAAGACAAATGATTTTTTGGAGCAGGAAAACTTTGAGCTGATGAGCCATCCTCCGTACAGTCCTGACCTAAGCCCAAAATATTTCTTTACATTCCCTATAATGAAAGATTCATGACGCAGTCAACGGTTTGAAGACCCGATGCAGCTGTGGCAGCGTACAAATTAGCCATTTTGTCAACATCAATTTCAGACTGGAATTACTGTTTTAATGATTGGTTTGCACGAATGGAAAAGTGCATTAAGTTAAGTGGAAAATACTTCGAAAAACATTTAAATTACAATTTAGCTATACCGTGCATGTTGTTTTTCTTATTCCCGATCATTTCAGTATGCCCCATACTTTTAGGATTATCCGTAGTGTGGTTCATCCATTTTCAATCTACTTCATATAAAAAATTACTTATATTTCCAAAAGAAATATTTAGCTCTGTATTTTTCTAATCAATTACCTTCCCACGCTATGAAATCTGCCAAATATTTAACCTTATTCCCAAGTGGCATCGCCCCGGTGTAAGAAAAATTCGTGGATCGTTGTACGTTTAAAGTTTAAAATAAATAAGATTACCTTATATTCAAACCAAACATTTTGCTGCGTCATTCATAATGCATACAGCAAAGGATATTTAACAGTGGTAGAGCCACGCGGCTTTTGCTGTCGCACGGATGGGCCGGCTCGAACCGGGGTGGTATCACGATCTCACAGAAAACCAGCGTGAAGTAGAGGTTTACCTCTGCGTTTCGCTTGGTGGGTGCAGGTGGCCGGAGGCCCTTTTACTGGGAATGAGGCATTCCATCTTAGTCTTCACGGGTGACAACGCATCTGCATTTTGATTCGTAATCGAGGATAGATGTAGATGTCTATGGGCCGCAGCAACCACTTACCATCAGGTGGACTGTGTGCTCGTTTGTCACCCTTATCCTATAAAAAAAAAAGAAAAAAAAAGGAGTGAAATAATTTGCCGGCATCTGTCTTTCCATACGACTAAAATTAGTGTGACTTCTAAGTAAGAGTGAAAAGGATTTTTCTGAATTTAGCTAAATCATTACGCTTTACTATCTTCGATTGATTCACCATAGCTTCAGGTGAGATAGTAGTTAAGCACTGTCTTATAGGAGTATAATTTAAAATTAAAAATTTTGTACAACCAACTTCAATATAAATTATTAAAAATAACTCAAACCTTAGGTCAGACCATTATCAAATTTATATGGGACTACATGTGAAGCACCAGCTTTCAAATAAAAATAATCATCAAAATCTGTTCACCCAGTAAAAAGTTATGAGGTAACACACGTAAAAAAAATATACAGTCGAATATATAAATAATAAAGTACCGTCTCCTTTTTGAAGTCGGTAGAAAATAAAAGGTTAATAGCACAGAATACCTCAGGCAGTATAATTTAGTGCAAAGTCATGAATTCGAATGAATAAAATTAAAATAAAAGTTAAAGCCTATATATACGTCCCACTGTTAGGTACAGGCCTCTTCTCCTTTCTGTGAGAGATTTTTAGGGCAAGAAAATGTCCCCGTGTTGCCCCAATGCATGTTGACCAACTTTACATATATTTGAAATATTTTTTTTCTTATTTATCAGACATGCAGGTTTCCTCACGATGTTTTCCTTCAGCGCCGAGCACGTGGTAAATCAGCACTTAAAATTGCAATTAACAATTTCATTGGTGCCGGCGAGGATTGAACATGGGTTGATCGCGTACTGTGAAATTTACACCGAGCGCTTAGTCCCTGAGCTACTACGGCTATATTAAAGGAATGTATAACTAAAGAAAAATCTTAATGTGACACTATCAGCAAGTTTGTACATGCTGTTCAAACAACGTAAATGTACAACGAGAAATCCTAAATCATATTAACACGGGTGTGACGTGGGATAGTACAAATGGGCGAACAATTAGATATGGTGAAAGATATTCATTGAGATTGTGTAGGGTTTATCACAAACTCATTTATGAATTGGGACTTTATAAACTTCAAAACAATAGGGTACTCACACTTTAATGGACTAGTTAGTGAGGTAGAGTGTTATTGCGGCATAATTTTATGTTTTAAGTTTAACACCACTTAGAAATATTCTCTTATTCAGGGAAATACATAGTTTTCCGATTTCTATATTCAACAAACGTTTCATTAGCGGTAAAGATCCGTTTTATTATAACTTCGCATATAAAAAAAACTACTCATTCAGCAAATAAGGATGACTTAAAGTGAAAAATATTTAAACGATTCATAAATAATTGAACTGGTACTTTATTTAAAAAAAAAGTTTTTACGCACTTCAGTTCATACTACTTTGAAGTGCGCATAGATTATTCGCACTTTTTTTTATAGAATAAGGGTGACAAACGAGCACACAGTCCACCTGATGGTAAGTGGTTGCTGCGGCCCATAGACATCTACATCTATCCTCTGTTACAAATCAAAATGTAGATGCGTTGTCACCCGTGAGGACTAAGATGGTATGTCTCATTTCCAGTAAAAAGGGCCTCCGGCCACCTGCACTCACCAAGCGAAACGCAGAGGTAAACCTCTACTTCACGCTGGTATTCTGTGAGGTTGTGGTACCACCCCGGTTCGAGCCGGCCCATCCGTGCGACAGCAGAAAGCTGCCGCGTGGCTCTACCACTGTTAAACTACAATGATAATAAATTAATATATATTAAAAATACTAGCTATGTTATTAAAATCGCGGATAACCAATCAAGATAAAGTTAAAATGCTTGTATTATGAGCGGTTTACGACAGTAGTTGATTGGCGGATTTGAAGCCACGACTTTTAACTTTGCGATCCGCACCCTACTTGCTGTATGTTTATATAGGAATATCAAAGCCGGATTAGGAGCTAAGCGCTCGCCGTAAATTTTACTGTACGCGATCAATCTGAGTTTGATTGCCGCAGGAATTAATGTATTAATAGATCTTTACCTATAAAATTGCTGTTTTTAATGAAATAAGTTAACGTAATTTTTTTTCTAGATTTTTTATTTCTACTAATCAAAGTAATCACCCATGCAATTGATGCATCTTTGCCAACGCAATGGCAGTTTATTGATACCGTTCTAGAAAAAATCAGCTGGATGGGAGGCAAAAAATTCTTCAAAGGCATTTTGTACTGCCTCTCGGGTATTGATTTTTTTTCCCGCCAAAAAGTTATCCGAATTCTAGAAAAAGTAGAAGTTTGTACGTGCAAAATCTGGTGAACTCCAGCACTTGTAACTTGGGGACGGTCTGTTGTGTAGTATGAGGTCACGCTTTGTCGTGCAGGAGCAGTGGGAATAAACGATTGACCAAAGCTGATTGGAGACGTGCGAGCTTCTCCATCACTGTGAACAGTTATGCAGTAATGTTCATCTCAGTTGGTAAGAACCATACCGGCGCTAGACCACCATCATAATAAAACCTTAAACGAAAATTTACACCTAGAGTAGTGACCATCACTTTTCTAGGGGTCATTTTTCGTTTAATGCATTGTTTAGATGCTGAAACAGGATCGAAACAACTTGCTGAGCACTTGCGATTGTTAAACATAATTCATTTTCCGTCACAGGTAACAATGCGGTTCAAAATTCTTTCGTTTGTGTTCCTATTGTACAATGCAAACTACGTCTCCACGCGTACTTCGAGTCGGCGATCATTCATTTCGTAGGACACCCATTTGTCAGTTTTTTTACCTTGTCAATTTGACGCAAATATCGCAATAAAATGTCGCAAAATGCAATATTATTTTTGTCGAAAGCTTCACCACTGAAAATGAAATAAAAAATTATAACTCACACTTTATATATCGCTTTCAGTTCCTTGTGACTACTTCATTTCATACGTGAACGAAGTGAATAAAATTATTACGTGACAAAATAAAAGCAAATAACTTTTAAAAACAGTGTAATTTTACCTTTTATATAAAAAAAAAACTAATCAACAAACATTATTTTGTACCTACTTAATTTTTTTTAAATTTATGTTGCCTCTTGCACTCACACGGCGTAGGAAATAAGACTTAAGTTTATGAAGTAAACGGGGCGATAAAGGCGCAAAGTCGTCATTTGAAGTATATTCTCTTAATTTAGAGAAGTGTAATTTAGCAAAGAATCTAACAATATACTAACAATACAATGACTTTTTTAACGAAACTAATTCTAACAGTATTTAATAAAAACGAAACTAATTCAACTAAAATGCTAAATATTCTTAAAAATAACATGTAAAAAAGAATTGTTCTGAGCACTCTTATCTATTGTTATGAGTAAACGTAGTGATTATATACTCTTTGATTCTGATGGGTCCCTTCTAAATATTACTATACTCTTTGGCGGGGTCTACAAAATTACCAGGGAGAGATCGATGTGGACCGGTGGGACTTGACAGATTAAGGTAGCTACTAAGACAGCATTGTCAATTGCCATGTGTCTTTTTGACATATTCTGACTTAACATATATTAAGAGCCCCATTTATTCGGGGCACATTGGATTGATTCCGCCAACAAGCACTAGACTAGTTTTCCATGACTAACTCAGAAATAAAAGGATGACTTGGTCCTGCAGTGGGATGTATAAAGGCAATAAGTTTACTATTACAATTCTATTAAAGTTTTCATTTATATCATGGATTGAATTGCCTTTTATTAAATTTTGGAACTTCGATACAATGTGATGATTACCGTTACAGCCTATCAAATGTCTACTGCTGAACTTCTGTAGTTACCACGCTTGGCAGGTTTGTTTTCCTCTGTCGCTTCTTACGACACTCACGGGCCGATATGCCGCTAGGCCGGTAGCGCAAAGACATTTAAGTAGTAGTAATAGACCAAACATCAGCAACAAAATGGTCACGTCTTACGTATGTCGTATAGGATATATTTTGGATTTGTGTCATTTAGTCTTAGTGACATCATTAAAAGCTCAAGACGCATTCATTTCCTAAATTTAAAAAAATATTTTTAAAGAAAATGTGTCCGATTGTGCAATAAGGTATTGTAAGTACCGATATTTTGCAAAAGCTGATTGTGATTTCGATTAATTATCGCAAGTGTAAGGTATAATTACCCCATAAATTTGAATTTTTATTATTTCTGATAGACTGTTCCATAACATTTATCATTATTGTAATAAGCGCCCCCTGTTATCCAGTAACGTCACCAAAGAGATATTGATTGACAAGTTATTTTTTATCGATAAGTGCTATCGATAAAAAATATTATACAGGATACAGATTAAATCACCTACGATATTTAAGGACGTGAAACAGTAAACGATACTGTACCAATACCAATAAAGAAATCGGGGGGCCTGTGTCCGGGGCACACGGCCGTTGGTTATAACGTGAAACGTCTACTTCAGGCAGTACAATCAGTAAAACCAGTCAATAAGATAGTATTCTTTTTAAAATTTTAATATCATTCCACAAAACCAGGAGATTTGCAGATGCATTGCCAACCTTTTAAAAATGAGTAAGCTCGTTTCTTGAAGGTTCCTATGTCGTATCAGTCCATAAAATCGCCAATGGTAAACAATTTCAGAAAAGAATAGAATAGAATGGAATGATTTTTATTCAATATTGATTATTACAAAATACTTATTGAAAGTCATTTTTTATTTACCACTGGTTCGGAAAATACCTTTGTCCTGGGAAGAACCAGCAAGAAACCCATCGGGACTTATTTGAAACATAATTTCACTTAACAATAATTTTGTTTATACAATTTTAAATGAACTTTCATAGAACCAGCATGGTGGCGATCACCTTATTCCCAGGGGTTATTTTCAATCATGTATTCCTTGATATTATAATAACACTTTTAGTACAGTTTTTCTTTAATAAAACTTTTAAACTCGTTTATTGACAAACTTTGAACATGTTCTGGGATTTTGTTATAAAAGCGTATACATTGCCCCATAAATGAATTACTAATTCTGTGGAGTCTAGTAACTGGCATTACAAGCTAATGTTTGTTCCTAGTGTTTAAGGTATGAACATCCTTATTTTTATTAAATCTATTTATGTTTTTCTGTACATACATCACGTTTTCATAAATATATTGCGATGCCAAAGTTAATACGTTTATTTCTTAAAAATTTTCTCTGAGGGACTCTTTACAATTTAGATTATAAATCGCCCGTACGGCTCTTTTTTGCAAAACAAATATATTTTCAATATCAGTCGCATTACCCCATAGCAAATTTCCATAAGACATTACGCTATGAATGTAACTAAAATACACTAACCTAGCTGTCTCAACATCTGTGAGACTTCTAATCTTTCTTACAGCATATGCTGCAGAACTAAGTCTGCTTGCTAATTTAGTTATATTGGGGCCCCTTTGAAGTTTCGCGTCAAAAGTAATACCAAGAAAAACAGTGGTATCCACAAGAATCAACTCCTCCCCATTTAAGAGCACGTTGGTTTTCAAATGTTTTACATTATTGCCGTTAAAGAGCAAATTGTTGGCGTTAAACCAAAGTACTAATTTCGATAGAGCATTATTTACATCGTCATAATTAATTGACTTCCGTTAGTAAGAAAACTCCTAATAAATCGCACAGTAGTGGGCCGCCAAGCATCAAATTCAAGGGAATGCAACATCTCTTCACAGCGCCAGTAAATTGAGCCAATCAAAGAGAACTCAGTCATGGACGATTCGAGCCGCTCTGCTCTCTATGCGGTCAAGTGGATGGAGCTCGCACTGGGGAGCTTCGGCCCAGAGATGAGAACAGTATTCCATGTGAGGCCGAACCTGCGCTTGTAAAATTGCAAACGCTGTGTAGGCATGAAATACTACGGAGTACGCCAAGCTTTTTAGAAGCCAATTTAGCTTTCTCTTCCAAGTGATCATGCTTTTGCAGTTCATTCTATATATTGACACCGAAGATTCCGTTACTGGCTGCAATAAAAAGGGAAGTGCTCTAAAATTGGGGAGATACGACAAATGTGTTCATTTTAACTTGTGAACTTGTATAGTAATTTATCGTGTAACAACTTTTAAGTTCAGTTCTTTTCTAAAATATGTTGAACTTAAAGTTTATTTTTGTAAAAGAAACGAATTTGAAAACATGAAGGCACTCGCTTATTAGATTTGATGTTACGCGATGTGCCTTCAACGCCAGCTGACCTATCATATTTTTCTTATATTAAATATATGTTTAATCATAATATTATAGCATCTATTGAACCTAGTAACGTCATCCAAGATGCCATCAATGAGACTGTTGTTTGAATTGATTCTTAGTTATTGGAAATTAAATATTTTGTTTCATGATATTTCATTTCATTCGTTACTTTATTCATGACTTAAAAATTTATATAACTTTTTTGGTGTGACGGGAGAATTAATAAATAGACTTATAGAATTAAAAAGCATGCCTATTCCCTATTATTATATCGTAAAGCAATACAAACTTAGTAACCTTTTTTTTGGAGAGGGGGCAAACGAGCATGCAGCTCACCTGATGGTAAGTGACTACCGCCGCTCATGAACAACCGCAACACCAGGGGAATCGCAGATGCATTGCCGACCTTTTAGAAAAGTGTAAGCTCTTTTCTTGAAGGCTCCTAAGTCGTATCGGTCCGGAAAATTCACTGGTGGCAATTGATTCCACAAGAAAGTTGTGCGAGGGAGAAAACTTCTTCTAAATCGCACAGTCACTGCCAATCATCCAGATGATTGGCAGCCCACTGTAGATGGTAACGCGAGTTTTGTCGCGATGTGCGAAATTGAGCGGCTGGAATTAGTCAGAACAATTCCTCAGAGCACTCCCCGTGATAGATGCGATAAAATATGCAAAGAGATGAAACATCTCTACGTAGTGCAAGTGTATCGAGCCGGTCACAAAGAACTCGGTCGTCGACGATTCAAACCGCTCTGCGCTGGATGCGGTCAAGTGGAAGGAGCTGGCACTGGGTTGCCCCGGTCCAAAGATGAGACCATTAATCCATGTGGTCCCGAACTTGCGCTTTGTAAAGTTGCAAGCGATGTGCCGACATGAAATACTGTCTTGCTCTGATGAGCACGCCAAGCTTTTAGAGGCCAATTTGACCTTACCTTCCAAGTGACCACGAAACTGCACACTATTCGATATATCGACGCCAAGGATAGAGTGAGATCAGCAGTGGTAGAGCCACGCGGCAGCTTTTGCTGTCGCACGGATGGTCCGGCTCGAACCGGGGTCGTACCACGACCTCACAGAATACCAGCGTGAAGTAGAGGTTTACCACTACGTTTCGCTTTGTGAGTTCAGGTGGCCGTAGGCCCTTTTTACTGGAAATGAGGCATTTCATCTTAGTCCTCACGGGTGACAACGCATCTGCATTTTGATTTGCAAACGAGGATAGATGTAGATGTCTATGGGCCACAGCAACCACTTACCGTCAGGTGGACTGTGTGCTCGTTTGTCACCCTTATCCTATAAAAAAAAGGATTCCGATACTAGCTGAGGCAGCAAGGGGAGTGCCTTGAAACTGAGGATATACGACAAAGGGGTTCTTTTTAGCGGTAAACGCGCAAACTTGTGTCTTCTGGGGATTGAACTTGACTAGATTTAGTCGGCCCCAATCCGAGACTTTGTTAAGCAAAGACTCGACCTCAGACACAAGTTTGTCCCGGTACTCGGCGGCGTTTTCCCGAGAAATATTAGCACGGCCGGTATATAAGGCATCACCAGTGCTGTCGTCCGCATAGCAAATGAATGCTACCAGTTAGCAAAATATTATTGATATGCAGGAGAAACTGCGTTGTTAATAGCACGCAGCCTTGTGGAACACCAGCGTTGATAGGCTTTAAATCAGAGAATGCACCATCTACTACGAACTTGATGCTCCGATCAGCAAGGAAGCTGGTGATCCATTTGCACAATTTCTCGAGAAGCCCATAGGAAGGAAGCTTCGAAAGAAGCGCTTTGTGCCAGACCCGATAGAAGGCCTTCGCTATGTCCAAAGTAATGGCCAATGCCTCCCCCTCGGACTCTACTGCCTCCGCCCATCTACGAGTCAGATAGACTAGAAGATCACCAGCTGATCGACCCCGACGAAAACCATACTGGCGGTTACTAATTAGATGGTGATCCGCAAGGTACCTCACGAGCTGGCTAGGTACCTCATAACCTTCAACAACATTATCAACACTTTGATATCGATAGGGTAACATTCATAAAACGAGTTTTTACCTTACATTTATTAGCTGCACCTACTGAGGAATAGCGGAAATGTTTTCGTAATAAATATTCAGCGCAGTTTTGCTATGTTTAACCTGAGAGCGTCACACACGCGCGAGACTAGTTTTTGTATGCAATTGTTCCCTTTGTCTGCTCTGTAGTATACCTATACATTTAAATCTCTTTGGTGTAGCGAATATTCTTATACTTTCACTACACGGTAAATTGTCTGGTTTTATACTTTATAAATATTTGTTTTATTTTTACAATAAGATAAGTTTAAGATATAAATTAGTAACATATATAAATCACGAACTGTCATTATTTAATAATCATTAAATAAATGGAGTTTGGTGGCTTTACTGTATCACAAACATATCTCTGAATAATCAATATTAACATCTTAATGGAATAGAGCAACGCTCATTTCTTAGATGTCATTTCAGATTTCCACTTCTGAACTGTAGACGCTTGCTTGTTATAGTATATAATAAAGCTTTATATATGTATATATTACATTATCTACAAGGAAAAATAAAGAATCAGGATATTTATAAACTATGAGGACATTTTGCTTCTCAGATGTAAAAACGCGTCTGTAGCTTTCTTTGTTTAAAGTCTGCTGCAGGTGTCCATACAATGCAGTAGCCACTTAGCATGAGTTGAACCGTAGGTTTGTTTGTCACTTAATTTTTAAAAATAAAGCTCCAAATCATCACACGAAGCATTGGCAGCTACCCACATTGAATATCTTGCCCTATAATAGATCTCCCTTTTTCCACCTATATTTCTATTACTATCTAATTTGTTATAAGTTACAGCATTGGTACCACAGCTGATAATACTATACTATAAATAATACTATACTATTAAAACTAATTATCTAAAATGACATATTATGGTTTCGACCCCAAGACAATAAAATGGTTCACCTTATCTTAGTGGGCGGTCAAAACAAATAATATAAAAAAAAGAAAATGGCCAAAACTGCATATCTCCACAACAGGTTACGAGAAGTGTTCCTCAAGGATCAATTCTGGATCCTATGCTGTTTGCTTTGCATAATTCGGACATTACCGTTTTCTTCAAAAATTGTAAATATCATATACATGCAGATGATACAGTAGTATACACCTCTTTCAAGCTCATGAATAATGTGCCTCAATAATGATATCGATAGATTACTGAAGTAGCCAGAAAAGTTAATAATATTTATAAGATAAAGATTTTAATTTGTGTTACTAAACAACAAACAGAAAACAAAAAATTTTAATCCAAAAGTAATAGTTATATAAAAGAAACTATTTTAGAAGTACTAGAAAAGACGTATGATCTAGGTGTCATGCTGATGTTCTTAGGAACTGCTTCTATTGGTTAAAACTTTTGTAAAGGATACGTGAATATCTGAGTATCGAACTTCTTAAGTGTTTATCGGACGCACTAGCATTATCAAAACTTATTTAACATTAACAAAATGCTGACACTGTTTACAGCCCATGTCTGTTGGCGCACACCACACAGGTTTAAAATGCTTATGCAAGGTTCTGTTTAGTTGTGCCACTGAGAGGTCATGTAAATCCATTTCTTAATGATAATAACATATTTAAGATAGCCACTAGACCCAAGTCCACTTTGCTTGTGCACTATTTGTTGTTTTGAAAACAAAAAATCCAAAGTGTCTGTACTGTAAATAAGACTTGTGTCGGGAACGCAGTTAGTATCTGACGCGTGTTTCCTCTCGCATATTATGTGTCACTCGGCATAGTTCCTTGACCTTTAGATGTACGAGTAGTTACAAAAACACAATCAACCATTGCTGGAATAATTTACCTCCACCACTACGTAATCTAAAGACACTAGGGCATTTCAAAATAAATTTAAATATTTTTTTTATTAAAGGTGTGCGTGTTGTTTATCCTATTTAGTTTTTCCTTAATTAGTCGTTTTTTTTTTCTTTAATTGTAATGTGTATGTCGGAATAAATGTCTTTATATCTTGAGGTCAATAAACGACTGCATTGGTGCTAGCGGGAATCGAACTCAGGCTTACAACGACTCTTTATATACGAGTACATTATGTACTACTTACATGACATAATTCTGAGTGATTTATTGAATAATAATTTTAATTTAAATCAATTTTATACTTCATTGTGTAATTTTTCCTTTTATTTTTGTTTGATAACCGCAGTTTTTATTTTTACATTAATATTGAAATGACACTGCTACTTACATAATGATTTGCTACCCTTTGTCGCCGCCGCCAACCACGAGACGGTATTAGGTATTTTTACTGCTACTTTTTTTATATAGGAGAGGAAGCAAACGAGAATGCAGCTCACCTGATAGTAAGTGACTACCGCCGCCCATGAACAACTGCAAAACTAGGGGAACCAGGGGAATTGCAGATGCTTCGCCGGCTTTTAAAAAAGGAGTAGGCTCTTTTCTTGAAGGTCCCTAAGTCGTATCGGTCCGGAAAAATTGCTAATAGTAATTAATTCCACAAGGAAGTCATACGAGGAAGAAAACATCTTCTAAATTGCATAGTGGTGGAACGCTAATCATCCAGATGGTGTGGATGGTATCAAGAATTTTTCACGCGATGTAAGTTCGTGAAATTTGGCGGCTGGGATTAATCCGAACATTTCCTCAGAGCACTCAGGGGGAGTCCCTTGGACTCTACTGCCTTCGGCCATCTATGAGTCAGGTAGACCAGAAGATCACCAACTGATCGACTCCGACGAAAACCGTATTGGCGATCACTAATCAGTTGGTGATCTTCAAGGTACCGCATGAGCTAGCAACTAATAATGGATTCCATTACTTTGAAGAACAAGGAGATGATGGCGATAGGCCTGTAGTTGGACGGGTCTGAGTGGTCACCTTTTTTAGGGATCGGGTGGACAAATGCTGTCTTACATGATTTCGGGACTACGTCTAGGGAGTAGGAGTACCGTAAAGGGCGCGTTAGGACCGGTGCCAACTCCGGAGCACACGTCTTCAGCACAATTGGAGGGATTCGCTCAGGCCCACTCGACTTCTGGATGTCCAGGGAGAGGAGTGCTTTGTGAACCGAGCGCTGTGACAACAGCACATCCGGCATGGAGCATTCACACTACGGGATGGTCAGCGGTGTTTTCCCACCGTCATAGAGTCAAGTTGGATGCAAAAAGGGAGCCTAAAAGGTCGGCTTTGTCTTTTGCGGCTTGGGCCAGTGAGTCGTCCTCCCTGTGCAGAGATGGTAGAGATGGCTTATAAAAAATCCCTTGGACAGCCTTGGCGAGTGACCAGAATGCACGGGTTCCCGAAGGAAGGCGAACTAGTTTCTTGCCAATTCTGCCTATGTGCTCTGACTTTGCCTTGGCAATAACTCTTTTGAAGGACCTGGAGGCGAAGTCATACTTCTTTTTAAGTGTGCTGATGTTTACATCCCGAGTCGCCGAAGCTGCAGCCCAGACTTGATAACACTCCTGCCTACTGCGTAATGCAATCTTACAGGAGGGACCAAACCACGGCTGAGATCTGCCTCCGATGGGTACCACAGATGATGGAATAAATAGTTCCATTCCCTGTAGCACCATATCAGTGACAGAGTCAGCAAAGGCGCTGGGATCATCCGGCGAGAAGCAAACCCGCCCACAAGGGTAGGATGCAAAGAAAGACCACATTCCGTCCCAATCCTGCGACCTGTAATGCTAAACACGGTGGCAACCTGCAAAACGCAACCGCGAGGGAAGCGTGAGTGGCACCATACTCCGGATCAGACAATGGTCCGAAGAGAGAATCGAGAAGAGAGATCGACGGAAACCTGATATCCGTCCGGATGAGAGGTCAGCAGAAGGTCCAACAGGGAAGTGTATGATCCTCCACATCCGGAATCCGCGTAGGCGAAGTAACCAGTTGTGTCAGACCATATGCCAAGACAAAGTCATAAACAGATCTCCCCGCATGATCGGTTAAACTCGAACCGAGCCATTCGGCGTGGTGGGCGTTAAAATCGCCAAGGATCACGATCTCTGCGGATGGGACCTGTTGCAGCAAGAAATCTGTAGCCATTTGGACGTGGTCGATGAGTCGGTCTGTTTCGGCATTACCGCTATGGGACCTTTAGAGGCACCTGTAAACGCGTGGATGGTCGCCGCTGGCTACGCGTAGCCAAAGGATGGACAGGTCCAAACCTTCACGACTGCCGAGGCGTCGAGAACAGATGTCCTCTCTGACGTATACGCAAACTCCAGCCCGAGGCACAAAGGAGTGCTCCAATTCGTACCCCGGGCAGGAGAGTTACGAAGTATCAGCCGGAGAGGACACCTGCGTCTCGGTCAGAAAGAGCAAGGCCGGCTTCGCCATCTCGAGATGGTAGTGGATGGCGTTTAGGTTCGAGTGAAGTCCCCTGATGTTGCAAAAATTCACGGATAGCGTGGCAGTGTTCGCCTTGGTATTGTTGCTCAGTTTGCCCCGAGCAGTTATGTTTTTGAGCGAAATTTCCCCCCAGAATACGCGGGCCAACCTGAGCACCCACGCTCAGGAGTGAAATAATATGGTCGTGGATGCTCAGCGAGGGATTATCCAGTGGTGCTGGTACCTCCTGGGATAGTCTTTGTTGTAATTCTGCTACCATGTTGATGGGGGGGGGGGGGGATTTGGCCTTCGTGCACTTGCACTCACCAGACGAAATGCAGAAGTAGAGCTTCTACTTTACGCCTGTATTCTGTGAGGCCCATACGTGCAACAGCAAAAACTGCCGCATTGCTGTACCACCGTTAAACACGGTACTACTCGGTTACTACACGTTCAATGAAACATTTTGTATTTATAATTATGAACACATGGTTACAATATTTCCAAAAGAACATATAAAAATCTAATAAAATATATATGATGTAAGTACTACGTACATTATACGAAAGCTTTTAAAGTATCCGACAGCAATAATTATGAATGATACCCGCGAATATCTTGAGAATTCTCGTGTTTTGGCTCACGTCATTACGTATTAAATGGATGGGCGGATTCTTAGTATGATTTAAGTTATTTACTACCGAAATACTTTATATTTAGACTTTCATACGAAAAGCTTTTAACATTTTTTTTGTTGGATAAATGTAGTATTAATTTTTGACGACTGCTTTCTTCTTAAAATTGATTGCTGTATTTTTTGTGTGAATATTAAATAATATTTTAAAGATATTTATCAATTTAGATCTTAATATATTTGGTTGCCGACAATTTAAGGTTGTTATTCAATTCATTTATCACCATCATAACACAATTCTCAAAGTCCACTGGTCAACATTGGCATCTCCCAATGTATTCCACAAAGCTCGGAGAGATATCGGCATCCATTGACTTCATACATGTCTTCCCAGGTCGTTGCTCCATCTAGTGGAGGGCCACTCTACACTTCGCCTACCGGCACGAGGCTGACACTCGACAACCTTTCTTCTCTTCATAAATTTATAATCTGTGACAATAATCAAAATAGTATATTAAAATGTTTACACTAGCGCATAAGATTATAAGAGCCTGTGATGTTAGTGATAGGTCAGGCTGAATAAATACATAAGTATAAAATTATAAATAAAAAAAATTAATCATTAGTAAAAGCTTTTGTTATAATGGATCGAGAAATTTTGAACTATTCATAAATCTATTATGAATGAAACAAATTCGGGAGACAGAAAACAAACATATTTATTGACCCGAATTATAGTGCTAGGTACCAAACTTTAGTATTTTATAAGTTATAGTTGGAGACCATAATTAAGTAGATGTTCGCGGTCGCAGATATATCTAACTCATTGTTTATTGTATTTTTTTAAATCAGAGGGGGGAAACAAGCGCACAGCTCACCTTATGGTACTTACTACCGCCGCCCATGAACAACTGCGACACCAGGAGAACTGGAGGTGCGTTTCCGTCCATTTAGAAAAGAGTAAACTCTTTACTTGAAGGTCCCTAAGTCGTATCGGTCCGGAAAAATCGCTGGAGGTAAGCTATTCCACAGAGAGGTCGTACGCGGAAGAAAACTTCTAGTGAAACGTACAGTGGTAGACCGCCAATCATCCAGATGGTGTGGATGGTATCAGCAAATTTTCCCGCGATGTACGTTCGTGAAATTTGCCGGCTGGGATTAATCCGAACAATTCCTCAGAGCACTCTCCGTGGTAGATTAGAAAGAAAATGCAAAGGGATGCAACATATCTTTGCAATGCCAGTGAATCGAGCCGTTCGGAAAGGACTCGGTCGTTGACGATTTGAGCCGCTTTGAGCTGGATGCGGTCGAGTGAAAGGAGCTGGTACTGGTGAGCCCCACCCCAGAGATGGAAACAGTATTCCATGTGAGGCCGAACCTGCATCTTGTAAAGTTGCAGGTGGTGTGCCGGCATGAAATACTGTCTTGCTATGCTGAGCACGCCAAGCATTTTAGAGGCCAATTTAGCCTACTCTTTCAAGTAACCACGAAACTGCACGTGCTGTGCTCCACTTGTTGATAATTTAGAATGTGAGAATGCCATGAAATCCAGTAAGAATGATCTCCGGATCTCACGGTTAGTGCACGGGACAGCAAAAGGCTGCCATTTCACACTGAGGCGTTCTCCATCCCCCATCGAGGCGACCTATTTATGAATTATTGGGAGTGTTTACTTGATTTACGGCTACTTATATTTTTGTAACAGATAGAGGCATTTTAAGAACACAAAATTGCTTGACCTTGACGTGTCAAGAGTAAGAACTACCTAATAACGCTTCGCGTTATGAGGCATACATTATCACTCTATTTAATTATTTTATGTTTTTATTTGCGTTTTAAGGTCTTGAATAAAACTGTGCTTTCTTTCTTGCTTCCATAAAATTTATTATTATACTATAAAAATAGTTATTATTTTTCTATTTCAAACTCGTAGGAAATTTTGTACCGTAAAGAATTCATCCATAAAGCAATGGTAAACTGAGAAGCCAGCATCTGTGACAAATTACCACAGTAGGAGTGTTATACACGTCACGCGTCAAGTGACACGAGTGAATTAGGCGTACAATGTTTCTTGTTGATGTCGTGTAGTGTCACAGTTATATTAACAATTTGATATGTAGGATTAATGTAACCGCTTAAGGTGCCAGTTGTCTAAAGGCAATACCTTAAGGGAGAGGGTTTAGCGGGGCGAAGCGTTCAATACTTCAATATTATGACAAATACCATTTGTGCATGGGTGGAGCATTGGTAATTAAAGTTACCTATTATATAATTACCATTATATAATAAGTAATTTTATTGAAATAAAAATGTGGGTTTTAATTTTTTTCATTTCTGAGTGAAGTATCTTTAGTAAGTCTTGTAATTTTTTTCTTTTCCCCTTCCTTTTCATATTCTAATTCTTTTAAAAACCCAAATAAATTAGCTTGTTTCAGTCGATAGTTGTTCTTTGTCAACTTTTAATTTAACTCCTGAACACGCGTAGCAATGATTGCACATACAATCTTTTAAAAATCTTTTGAAAATGCCTTTTTTGCATTGGCAGAGCGTTTATTTTTAAAGAAATTAAGTGACAAAGGAACTTTCACCCCCCTGACGGTAAGTGACTATTGAAGTCTCTGGACACCTTAAACAAATTTCAAATAATAGGCTACAGTATGCGTTATCACGTCCTGAGGACTAAGAGAGAATGCCTCACGGCCTTTAATTTTACTGGATCTTTATACATTTCAAACTGGAACATAGCAGTACACGCATTACTGCTTGGTGCCAGAAATAGTTAAGGGGATAGTTACCTACCCACTACTACCTACATACTCCGAGGCCGAAAAGAAGTCCTGCTACTTAATATGTCATGACAAATGCACGCTATTGTACTCGTATTCCAACTTCTGAGTTATTCCTGACTTGGATGAGTAATGCGCCACACACTTCGACTACCTGCCATTTAGAGCACTATAAAAAAGAAGAGCTTATGCTTGCTCGTCACTCGATTGCTATACTTCATTATCATCAGTAGCCCATAACAGTCCAGACTGGACATGGACCTCCCCAGTCGTAGAAAATTTTTGAATGAAAAAACCAATGACAATACAATAGTTTCATGACTATGGTTTAGTATTCTCTCTAAGATTATAACAATATAAATGTGCCATAATCACCACGCATAGCAGGCGGGTTGGCAAACGCAGTTTTTTATTTTTTCAGGAAGGTGATGTTGCCTATTGCCCTTCTGTTTCAGTTTCCCTCTGCCGTTTTTTACAACCTCTACGGGAAAAGAATATCCACTACCTCATATCAGGTAGTGGATATTCTTTATTCTTACACCGCTACTACACGGTAGAACATGTAACATAATAATCATTTGATATACGGACGGAATCACAAGTTACTCTGTAAAAGTTTTGTATCGCTTTGCTTGTAAATTTTACGCTTTATTTGTATTTTGTTTCTATGAAAGTATTTTACAATACGAGCTGCCAGAACAATCTCATGAGAATAAGCGATTGCTGCTTGTCGTAAAAACATATCACGTGTTGTTTCAGAGGGAATTTATTTTACGCTAAATATTTTTGTTGCATTTACAAAATTAAAAACCGTATACTGCGGTACAGTGCGTATAGTACAGTACGGTACGGTGAAAGAATATTCAATACCCCATTTTGTCCCGTGGGTGTCGTAAGAAGCGACTGAGAGAAAATTAAACAGGAGATGGGCAACAGCATCACATATGATAACAACACAAAATAATAAAAGACTGCGGTTGCCAACCCGCCTGCTAAGCGTAGCAAATATGGAAAAATCCTCCCTATGAGTTAATCTATAGGAGAGGCCTATGTTCTGCAGTAGACTTATATGTTGTAGTCCGTAAATACGATAAAAAAGATTTCAAAAAATGATAAAGTTTGTTTGCTCTACAGATCGTTGGAGGACAACGGCCTAAGTTGAAAATTTTTGAGATACGATTGCTATTTAATTTTTCAAGTTTTTCGAATACGGTAACGTTAACCTTTTTTAATCGTGCAGTAGCAGTGTAAGAGTATCTTCTACCACGTAAATCGTCCCTTGTGTGTCGTAAAAGTCAAAGAAAAAGAAAGCAGGAAATGGGCAGCATCGTCCAAATAACACCTAAAAATAATAACTGCAGTCGCCATTCCGTTTACCAAGCGTGGCAACTATAGTTAATATTCCTATATATAAGGCAATCTATGAGGTTGGCCTTTGTTTAGTAGATTTTTGATAATATGCTGTATCGCTGTTATGGTTTTCCTTACATGCAAAGATGACAAAACATCACTCCCTATGACTACAACTCTAGATACAAATTGAGTTTATTATTTTTATTTTATTTCCAACGTATCAATATAAAGTCATATTTTCTTTGCCTCTGCTTGCACGGTAACTCATCAACACTTTAAATCCATACCATTCTATCTTATCCTAAATCAAGTGCAAAGAAAAATATAGAGCTTCAAGTAGAAGAGTTCAAGGAGAAATTAAGCACCGATCATCAAGGCAACAAAAGCAGTTACTACTCCTTTTAATTGTTAAAAGTAGCTCTTCTTATTAAAATAAAGGCAAGGTTATTAACGTATGCAGTTTATTAATTACAAAACCGCTTCGAGAATAATGAACGCAAATTAAAGAAGCAAAAATTATTTAGTAACATTTTCCTTTTATTTAAATATCATATCTAACAGGGGAACGTAACAGAACAGAGTAGCATAATATGTCAATATACGAAGCCTTTTTTTTAATTTAGCAACATTTTAGTCTTTCCATTTTTTGTTTATAAAACTTAATTGACAAACAAACTTACCAGTCTACCTGGTGGCTATTTGGTACTCCAGTACACGAACACATACAGTGAACTTCAAATAAGGAAGAATGCAGATGCGTTTATCTGAGGACTAAGAAGGATTGTCTCACAGTCTCTAATTATAACGAGGCTCTGAATACTCTTCAGACTGGAACACAGTGCAAGCACTGCACTGTGATCCAGTCTATGTATATAAATAAATTTATAAATTTAACTATTAATTTATACTAACTATAATATATAATATCATATATAAATTTAACAAGTCCGATATTTGACTGTTTAAATTCCTCAGTGACGGCACATGTCAGCCGCAAGTTACCGCAAGTGATATAGAGCGAACAATTTAGTGGCCCTACTTGACATGTGACGTGTATCAAGCAGTCATCTGTAATAAACGCTCTTGGTAAGCGAAAATGCTGTGAAATATATTTGGTTGTAAACAACCTTTGAAACATATAGTAAATATATAAAATAGATGAAATACAACAAATATATATGAAATACAACTCCTCACCTGTATATCATAATCATCATCATCATTACAGCCCTTCACAAGTCCACCGCTGAACACAGGCCTCCCCCAAGGAATGCCGCAAAGCACGGTCCTGAGCCACCTGCATCTATTGACTCTTCCGCCCCACACTTCCCCCACCGGTATGAGGATGCCACTCGAGAACCTTTCTTTCCAATCGGTTGTTGGTTATTCGAGCTGTATGGCTGGCCCATTACTACTTCAGCATACTATTCCGTTGGTTTATGTTGGTTACTTTGGTTCTACTGCGGAAGTTATTACAGTGATGTAATCGATTTTTGATTCATCTTGTAATCGAATATCACTTTTGAGTAATTAATACATTACATTCTGATTAATCTGAAAATCACAGTATTATAATTTAATTTTTTTTTGTTAAAACTGAGTAATAATACCTTTAAATTGATCTAGTTGCAGTAGAATTAAGTATTCACTACTTATTATTCAGGTACTTCTAAACATTATTAAACTATGTTTTTATTAAAAAGGTTATTATAATATTAGGGAATTTATGGATGATAATAAACCTTGGGAATGAGATGATTGCTACCAAGCCATTTATAATTTGTTGTGTTGTTAATTGTGTAACATACATGATTGTAAGCTGTTATTTAAAAAAAGTCGCGCTGGGTTTCTTGCTGGTTCTTCCCAAGGCAGAAGTTTTTTTCGAACCAGTGGTAATTAAACAAAAGAGCGACTTTTAATCAGTAATATTTACAATCTATATTGAATAAAAAAGTTTCTGTTTCTGTTTATTTATTAGTCGCATTGCACGATAACGATAAACAAAAAGTGATAAAAACATAGTTAACAGTTTGTTGCTAGCCATTACGGCATTGTGATCACTGTGTGTAATCAAATAGATAAGTAATTTCTCTGTGTCTTAGCACACTATATATAATGAATTTTTTGGGAAAACTTGGCGGGAAGATTGACCAAAAGTGTTTTTACTCCGTAATATATTATATATTATTATATATATTAAGTATGTTTTGTTAAGTACCCTTAACCAACGAGCATGTATGCGTAGCTACATAATATTATGTGAACGTTAAGGAGTCGGGTTATCAAGAGTGTTGGTAATGCCGCATATGTCAATTGAGAGTAAAAAGCCTACGCAACTTTTGCATTTTAAGCCAGACAAACCAAATTCGGTTATAGAGGGATAGTGTAATGTAGTAAAAAGTATTGAACAAGATAACCACCCAGATACAAAATGATTTGTCTCGAATTTGAATCGATTTCAAAATCATGCAGCTATATAATTATTTTACCGAGCTTAAGTTTACTAAAATGGCATGTCTCTTAGTAAAGAAACCAGAGTTAAAGAAACAGCATCTGAAAATGGTCTTCGTTTATGATCCCTCATCAATATATTCCTAAAAAAATCAAGCCTGATGAAGTTATTACTGTATTTGGTATTTCAGTTTTATAATGTACATGGGGTACACTTTAAAGTTCTAAATGTTTAGCGATGTACCGGGGAAAGTTTTAACTTTAACTTGCTATGAATTGAGAGAATGAGTGGACTTTTTGTGTTTTGATATGTTGATGAGTGTAGCAGTTTTGCCCTGAATATTGTGTGGTCGACAGAATTGGTGTTTGATGTTGAGGGTTGGATTTGTATTATGCTGGTCGAAAGGACAATGTCATACCGGGCCATGCCGCGCGCAGCTTGGTGAAAGGACACATTCGTCGTAAGTTATTTTATATTTTTACTAAAACTTTTAAATTAAATTTCCATTGACGTAAACAATGAATGTTTTCATCATCATCATCATTACAGCCCTTCACAAGTCCACTGCTGAACATAGGCCTCCCCCAAAGAATGCCACAAAGCACGGTCCTGAGCCACCTGCATCCATCGACTTCCTGCATGTCTTACCAGGTCGTCACTCCATCTTGTGGGGGGACGTCCTACACTTCGCCTACCGGTACGAGGCTGCCACTCGAGAACCTTTCTTCCCCATCGGTTGTCGGTTCTTCGAGCTATATGGCCGGCCCACTGCCACTTCAGCTTACTAATCCGTTGGGCTATGTCGGTTACTCTGGTTCTACTGCGGATATCCTCATTCCTAAGTTTATCACGCAGTGAAACTCCGAGCATAGCCCTCTCCATAGCTCGCTGAGCGACCTTGAGCTTCCTCATACGGCCAGCAGTGAAGGACCACGTCTCAGTTCCGTAAGTCATCACTGGCAACACGCACTGGTTGTACAATTTTGTTTTAAGGTTTTGAGGTATTTCTGACGAGAAGATGTGTCGTAGCTTCCCGAACGCTGCCCAGCCGAGTTGAATCCGTCGATTGACCTCTCGGTCGAAGTTGGACTTACCTAGTCGGACTATTTGTCCCAGGTAAACATACTCGTCAACAACTTCGAGCTTAGTGCTCCCAACAACTACCGGCATAGGTGTGACATGGACATTAAACATAATCTTTGTTTTGTCCATGTTCATCTTAAGACCTATCCGTTGGGAGACACTATTGAGGTCATTGAGCATAGTGCTTAGTTCCTCCAGCGATTCTGCCATGAGGACTATATCGTCGGCAAATCGAAGGTGAGTGATGTACTCGCCATTGATGTTAATTCCGTATCCTTTCCAGTCCAGAAGCTTGAAAACGTCTTCCAATGCAGCGGTGAAGAGTTTCGGGGATATAACGTCACCCTGTCTTACACCTCTCTGCAATTGGATAGGTTTCGTACTCTGGTTCTGTACTCGGATAGCCATCGTAGCTCTACTGTACAAACACTTCAGCACTTCGATATACCGACAGTCAACTTGGCACCGCTGAAGGGACTGCAGCACCGCCCAAATTTCGACGGAATCAAAGGCTTTCTCATAGTCCACATACGCCAGACATAGTGGCAAATTGTACTCTTCGGACTTCTGTACAATTTGCCGTAGGGTATGTATGTGGTCTATGGTGCTAAAGCCCTTTCGGAAACCGGCTTGTTCGGGAGGCTGGAAGTCGTCAAGTCTGCGCGCGAGACGATTCGTAATGACTCTCGAAAACAGCACGTAGATGCGGCTCAGAAGGGAAATCGGTCTGTAGTTCTTCAAGAGAGCGTTGTCACCTTTCTTGAAGAACAAGACCACCGCACTTCTGCTCCACGCCTCCGGTGTAATGCCACCATGGAGGACGGAATTAAAGAGCTTCTGAAGGACTTCAAGTACCGGTCTTCCACCCGCTTTCAGAAGCTCCGCTGTAATTCCATCCTCGCCTGGGGCCTTGCCGTTTTTAAGGTCCTGGAGAGCCATTCTAATCTCGCTCAGACTGACGTCCGGGATATCTTCGGAATAGTGTCGGATAAGACTCGCTCTTGGATCGTTACTCACACTTGCGTGTGGCTCCAACGATGACGTGTACAGCTGCCCATAGAACCTCTCAATCTCACTCAAAATCTCAGGTGCCCCGGAAACGATGCTGCCACATTCGGTCTTCAGCTTTGACAGTTGGCTCTTTCTGGCAGACAGATCTCTGGCAAAGACTTTGGAGCCTTGGTTCCGCTCGATCGCTTCTTCAATACGAGCTGTATTGAAGTTGCGTAAGTCTTGCCGCATGCATTTAGAGATCTGTCTGTTCAGTTGCCTGTATGCTGTCAAATCTGTTGAAGAATGTAGCCTCATCTCCCGTCTAACAGCCATGAGATTAAGAGTGTGATCGGAGAGTTTTTGTGTTCTTCTGCGGCGGGTCTTGCAGAACTTAGCTCCGACCGCATGGACAGTTTCCACGAGCTTGTCATTCATATCGTCCACTTCATTGCAGTCTTCTAGGCACTGAAAACGGTTTTGTAACTCGAGCTGAAAGGTTTCGGGACTTTGGATTAGAGCACGAGGGGGACGGAGCGTTGACTTCATCAGACGAGACCTCTCCAACTTAACATTTAGGTTCAGTGTGCCTCTAACCATTCGGTGATCGCTGCCGGTTTTCACCCTCGCGATCACTGAGACATCACTGAACAGTTGTCGTCTGGTCGTCATAATGAAGTCAATCTCATTTTTTGTCGAACCGTCGGGGCTCGACCAGGTCCACTTCCTGTGGGGCCGCTTCTTGAAGAAAGAGTTCATCATAAAGAGTCCCTCTTTCTCCATGAAGTCGGCCAGCTGCTGGCCCCTTGGGTTCCGTTGCCCTATTCCAAATTTCCCTACTTTCAGCTCACCGTTCTCTCTTGTGCCTAGTTTTGCATTGAAGTCTCCCATTAACACCGTATATTGGGTTTTGGAGGAATGCATGGCTCTAGAGATATCCTCATACATTTCCTCCACCTCCTCATCGGGGTGTGCCGAGGTTGGTGCGTAAACCTGTATGACCTTCAGCGAATACCGTTTGGTGATTCTGAGTATAAGGTACGCAACCCTCGTCGACACACTCCCGATCTTTACAACGTTGTTAACGAGAGACTTGTGGACGATAAATCCGACACCTCCTTGGGACAGATGGTCGCCCTCCCGGTGATAGAGCAAGTTGCCGGATTCGAGGATTACCGTGTCCTCCCCCTCTCTTCGGACTTCGGATAATCCTATAATATGCCAGCGCAACTTGTCTATCTCTTCTTCCAGCTCCACGATCTTCTCGTCAGTCCTCAGGGTGCGTGCGTTGTACGTTGCCAGGTCGAGTCGTCGTAGGTGGCAACCGAACCTCCACCGGAGATTCTTAGCACCCCCCTGCCCCGCCGTTACCATGGTCGCCACCGTAGCCAGGAATAGCGGGGCCGCCGGGGACTGGGGGCCGTCTCTTTGTTACTCTCGTCATTTGGGGGGTATTTGCCATAGTTGCCACGCTTGGCGAGCGGGTTGGCAACCGCAGTTTTTTTATTGTACTTTTGGCTATTATCAGGAAGATGCTGCTGCCCATCTCTCGCCTGTTTCCCTTTGTCGCCTTTTACGACACCCACGGGAGGATATGGGGTAGTGGATATTCTTGACCGCCACTACACTGTTTTATTTAATTTTATTTCATGTATTTGTAACACACACAAAACACAACACAAACACTCTTGCCTGTCACCCAGAGGGGTAGGCAGAGACTACGGACTTCCATTAGGAGCGATCCTGCCACACCTCTCACGCCTCCTTTACATCCTCCATACATATATCTACGTATACACGTTCGTTCGTTAAGGGTACTTCTAATCTGGCCTATTTTCAATGTATCGCCGATTTGGTTGATAAACCTTTGTCTAGGGCGTCCATTCCCGACTCTGCCGTTCACTTCTGCAACATAAATTTGCTTTGTCACTCTTTCCTCGTTCATTCTTTCTACATGACCAAACCATCGAAGCATTCCTTTCTTAATCCTGGTCACGACGTAATCTTGCAATCCACACTTTTCTTTTATCACACTATTTCTCACCCTGTCCTTCGGATTCAGTCCTAGCATACTCCTTAATGACTGCATTTCTACAGCATTTATTCTACTCTCATGCTTCTTCTGCCAGACCCAACTTTCACTACAATACATTAAAGTAGGGACTAACACAGCATTATTTTTTTATAGAATAAGGGCGACAAACGAGCACACAGTCCACCCGACGGCAAGCGGCCTATCTATCTATTCTATCACAAATCAAAATCCAGATGCGTTGTCACCCGTGAGGACTAAGATGAAATGCCTCATTTTCAGTAGAAAGGACCTCCGGCCACCTGCACTCACCAAGTGAAACGAAGAGGTAAACCTCTACTTCACGCTGGTATTCTGTGAGGTCGTGGTTCCAACCCGGTTCGAGCCGGCCCATCCGTGTGACAGCAAAAGTTGCCGCGTGTCTCTACCACTGTTCTATATGTAATAGTTCTAAATTTAAATGTTCAAAAATGTTCTAAATGTTCTTAAAGTAATTTTAAATTTAAATGTTCTAAATACATCTAATTATGAATTGCAACACATGCCTTACTTGACACATTCTGACTCTTTATAATAGCGTGTAGAGCCCCATTCACTCTATTTCCTGCGTTTACTCGTCGTTCTATATCCTTATCATATCTAACATCCCTGCTAAATAAACATACCAAATATACAAACTCATCCACTTGCTCAATCAACTACCTATTTACTCTTATTTCACATAACGTTTTACTTTCTTCTCTTTTAAAAACCATCACTTTCATCTTGCATTCAGTTACATACCCCTTTCTTTTAATGATTAGTTCATTAAAGTAACCATCATTTCCAACTCGGCCGCCGACGATGCAAATAAGACTTGATCATCGGCATACAAAAGGCATTTGACGGTTAACTCACCTATTCTCAACCCACATTCTTCAACTTTCATAGTTTGCAAACAACTGTCCATAAATAGGTTAAACAGCCACGGAGAAGCTACACAGCCCTGTCTGACACCTCTTTGAATGCCAAACTAGTTCAAGTAGACCCCGTTAATTTTGACACAAGCGTGATCTGTTCTGACCCTATAAAGGAACCTTAATGCCTGTATCAAACTAGCCGCTTAACCCAAATAAGTTTAGTGTTTGCCATAACACGTTCCTGTCCATTCAGTCATTAACACATTCTAACAGTGGTAGAGCCACGCGGCAGGTTTTGCTGTCGCATGGATGGGCCAGCTCAAACCGGGGTGGTACCACGACCTCACAGAATACCAGCGTGAAGTAGAGGTTTACCTCTGCGTTTCGCTTGGTGAGTGCAGGTGGCCGGAGGCCCTTTTTTACTGGAAATGAGGCATTCCATCTCAGTCCTCACGGGTGACAACGCATCTGCATTTTGATTCGCAAACGAGGATAGATGTAGATGTCTATGGGCCGCAGCAACCACTTACCATCAGGTGGACTGTATGCTCGTTTGTCACCCTTATCCTATAAAAAAAAAAAAACCTTAGCATACAGTTTACCCCACAATGCCAAGCAAGCTGATAGATAGCACGGTAGTTTTTAAAGTCTTGCTGTGACCCCTTTCCCTTATATATTGGGACTATAACTGCTTTGCACCAGTCTTCCGGTACCCGATTTAGTTCCAAACATAAAGTAAACAAGGTGTACAACAGGCCTGCAACCACAACCTATCCAGCCCTTAGCATTTCGAGTGATACTCTATCATATCCGGCTGCCTTACTGCTTTCATGCTTTTTATTGCTTTCATTATTTCATCCACACTTATCTCCTTACCTCTCTCCACTTCTTTCGGAATTTCTATTTCACTTATTTCAGACGACTCTTTTACTTTAATTTAACTTTAAATTTATCAAATCTCACATTATTTCTTGCGCGCATTATGCTCAAGAAGGGGTTCAAAGGTTTCCCATCTAGATTAAGAGACATTCAATGGTGTTAGCAACAAAGAGGTTTGAATTATATATTTGTTCTGTTATAATTTCTTTTGTTTATTTTGTTCTAAAATATTTTTTTAACATAGATATATTGAAAATGGGCCAGAATAAGAGCCCTCTTAACCGACGAGCATGTATACATACGCATATAGATATAAAGTAGGCGAGGGTGGCGTGCTGGGATCGTACGAGAATTTCGTATTCTCTGCCTACCCCACTGGGTGAGAGCTGTGAGGAATTATGTATTATCAAACTGCAAATTTTATTACAGTGAATCACTATGTACCAAATTAAGGTTAAAAATTACAAAAGCGTTGATTATTTGCTACAGTGAAGATGTAGCTGCGAATTAATTAATAGTAACAGTTAAGGGCCTAATACAGTTCCAAGTTTCAGCAGGGAAATGAAGAAAGCTTAATTTGCATTGCTACTTCTGACGTTCGAACGCAATTTGAGATTACGATACCAAGTCTCTAGTTAGTAGCAAAGGACGTTGTTAATGCCGACAAAACACTAAATGAATAATTGAACGTCTGTTTTCTGGTACAGACCTTTTATCAGAAGGTGATTATAATTTGCATCATCAGCAATCCGTAAAAGTCGAAAGCTGCACAAGAACCCTTACGTATTTAGGGAGTATTTGTCTTTACTGTCACTCTTTGCAACGGCAGTTGTACTGGCACCTGTGAAGCTGCTTCCAGTCCCTGGTTTGGGTGTTTTACATCTGGCTGGAACTTATCTTTACTTGAAAATAGTAGCTTAATGCTACTGTGTTGTGAAAGGTGAGTAAAAAAGAATCAGATACTGTTTTCACTGAAAACAAGGCATTTTATCTTAGTTCTCAGGGGTGACAACATATCTGCATTTTGAATCTTAATCGAGAATAGATATATATGTCTATGAGTCAAAGCATCCACTTACCATTAGGTGGACCGTGTGCTCATTTGTCACCTTTTATTCTATAAAAAAATTGGATTGTTATATCGCATTTATAAAAATTCCATGAGATCTTAGCATCTTTATAGTCGCCTTTTACTGCATCCAGTAGAAGAAATTGGATGATACGATATACGAATATTTTTCTTTATAATTAAATCAATTAAAACTCAAATTTAAAAAAAAAAACTCGATTGTTATTTCGCTATTATTAAAATGTGAGATTTTTTGGCTAGGAAATTGGATGATGCGATTTGTTAAGATATACCAATATATTTCTCTCAATTTTTCGTGTATAAAATGGTGACTTTTTCATATCAAAAACAAGAAAACAGTGCTACTTGTGGTAACTGACTGCATGAAGATCATAGCCGCGTTGCCATCCCTGAGGACGAAAGATGAAATAACTCTTAATAAACTTACAAAATAAAATATACTTAATTTTAGAAAAACATTTAAAATTATTATTAAAAAAATAAATATTAAACACATAGAACATTATTTGAGGTGTTACCGCAAAGATGCTGCCACCCGTCTCCTGTTTCAGTATCCCTCTGTTGCCTTTTATTGCACCTATGGGACGATATGCGGTAGTGGATATCTTTACACCACCACTACAAGGGTTCTTCTATTTATATCTTTTAAATTTATATTATCTCTGACATTAAAAATCTTCTTAATATAATTATTCTTTTAAAAGATATAAATAAATACATTAAATATAAACTCACATCCCGCCAGAGGAGTCGGCATACACTACGGGCTTCCATTTGGCAAGATCCTAATACACGGTTCCGGCCTCAATCGCGTCCAGATACATATTCAGGGTCATCTTAATTAGGTTCATCTTCAGTATATCGCAAATTAGGTCGATAAACATCTGTCTAGGGTGTCCTTTGCCGACTCTGCCATTTATTTGCAACATAAATTAGCTTTTAAACTCTTTCTTCGTTAATTATTTCTATACAATGAAACATCTTATTTACTTATATATTATATATGTTAGTCATTTATTTAAATGTTAATTAATATATAATTAAATAATACTTATTTTTTATCTACAATACTAAAAACTATAAAAATAATTAAAAAAAAAACTAAAAACTAGACACTTTAATATCATATAGTCCTACTCCCCGCGGTATTGTGCCAAGAACGCTGGCTGCGTTTCCCTGCTGAATGGCTATACTTAGCCTTTTAGCGAGGAAAGAACCAGCCCTCTTAACACCAGCAGCAACGACCAGCCGCTGATGGAGTTCCTTTAGGAACTTCACCGCACGTGGACCCCCACGGACCGATAGTCTCTACAGCAAATGGCACAAATATGTAGTCATCTTTTAGAGACTCATATTTGCGCTACTTACTCAGTTCAGCTGCCTCTGATGCCGCCCGGCTCTAAACGAGGTAACCCTGAGATGAGAGACCGCCATAGTGTCTACGCAAGTAGCATCCCACACTAGGGTTTTACCTCTCTCCCAGGGGACCAATGTCATCACCGTCGGGTCTCTTGCCATCGTCTCTAAATATTCCACAAGGCTCTAAAACCGAGGGAACATTTATAGAGACAAGAGCCCTTCGGATGCCATCGTTCAAAGAACTGTGTCGTGAAAACAAAAATCTACCACGCGCTTTTTTTACATGAAAGTCCGTGGAGCCCAAACTTGTCGACGCTGCTACCACAGGGACACTGATGGGGTGACAAATCGCCACTCCTAGTCGGATTCCTACGGCAATGCGTAAGCTTTCCTCATCAAGTAATGTTGCTGAGATTACTTGATGGTAAAACGTGTAACCAGTGACTAGATTCCTTAGTCGAAACAGCTAGAAAGCGTGCCTTATCTTGGTCACTATGGAGATTATGGAAACAAATCCTTCTGCACGCCCTGTACCAACGGAATATCCCCACTGTTTCTGTTGGTTAACTTCCAGTGGAACATTTTCACCAGGACAGAGCGTTTGCCATGTCTGCCCTGCCTCCATAGCAAAGCATAGGTCTACTTTATTATTTAAAATTATATTACATAAGTCACTGACTCTATGTACGGAAGCAAGGAAAGCAGGCAATGCAACGCTAGAAAGATTTCTCACACCGATGCCACCAAATTTTATAGGTAAAGTAGCTTGAGTCCAGGCTGTTGTATTTAAAGTTAAATTTAGAAATTTTTTTCTAAAGCTATTTTAAGATTATTATTAATATCTTGTAAAATATCCGAACATTTCCAGACTGGAGTCGTGCGGAGTAAGTATGTAAATCTAGGTACAAGAATAAAAAAAAATAAAATAAATATAGTTATAAGTTCAAAAGGTTACCTATGATAAAACTATGGTTGTTTGTTCGAAACAATGGAATCCGGATACACTGCTGCGGACATGATAAATGACATGACGATGAATGGCTCGAACATGGACTTGCTTAAGTTAAAAGACGGCATGACATGAGACAGTGGTTCAATTTGTGTGAAAAAAGTTGCGTCCTACACGGTGCAATGTGAAATTTAGACTAAGTTTCAACTGTAGGAATTTTCAAGAACTGGATATCTTTTTTTGGCATGGGGGTTTTCATTTCAATCCTCAAGGGTGACAAAGCTCCTGGATTTTTATTTTTATGGGTGTCTATGGGCCTTAGCAAGTGATTACAATCAAGTAGACTATATGCTTGTTTATCAACTTTATTTTATAAAAAGTTTAAAATTCTGGGCGCACTTTCGCTCTTACCTTTAGATTAATGTAATAAAATAATAAATACTTTTTAAAAGGAGCTTTTTTAATGAGCTTTAATTTCATAAAATTCATTTGATACTTTTTTCTATTTTGCAGTACAGTTGTAATAGTAATAATAAAATCCCTTGATCTATTTCTTTTGTGATTACCATTTTCGGTTAAACATATGTCAAGGTCAATAGGTGGTAGCTATGAACTCATCTGGTATGTCTCTGTATCTGTCATGTATCTGAAATCGTCTAGGTAAACTTCAAAAAAATGTAGCGTTTTTATTATTTTTTTATATTTTAACCTTTTGAACATTATAGCGCGATCAATTATTATATATTCATTTTTCATAATCAGATTTAATAGTTTGAGAATGGGGCTGAAGACAAAACCAAATTATGCAATTTCAGGCTTAGCGAAATTAAATTTGACATAGAAAGAAGTAATTTAGTCTATTTCATTTTTTAATTTGAAAATGATACATATTTACCACAAAACTGTTATTTTTACATGAAAAACTCACGATCGAGTCCTCAAAAACGCTTAAATTTTTTTAACTTTTTGGCACAGTCTTTTTTGGATATCTGTAAAATACAGAAAGTACATTTTTTACTTACCTGTTATTGTATTACAGCACACTATAAGCCAACATTACATAAAAAATGTTATCTGTATATTAAGCTCTGAATTTTTGCCAACGTTACAATCTCGGAGCTCAACATTATTCAAGAGTCCTTTGCAAATTGAAAAGCTGTTGTCAACAGATTTCAAGCTCAAGTATTGTTTGCTAGTGAAGGAATGTTGTGCTACCCAAACCACTTATTTGTATTGTGAATGTGATTTATATGCTTATTAATTGTATTTCAACTTATCCTGCTGAATAGTATTAGATAAAATATTACTCGATAAATAATACTCGAAATTTCTTTGCATGATAGAATAATAATAAATTGTGAAGATATAATAAATAAAAAATAAAAATTGTGAAGAATAAATGAAATAAATTGTGAAGATATAATAAATAATAATAAAACTAAGAGAATGACATAGCCTAACAGTTAAGTTAGCTGAAGTGGCAATGTGGGTGGCGTGTGAGGGGAGTTTAGGGTGGCCTCACTAGATGGAGTGAAAATCTAGTAAGAAATGAAGGAAGCCGATGGATTCAGGTGGCTCAGGACCGTGTTTTGTGGCATTTCTTGCTTTATTACTTACATTGTAGACTTTGGGGAGGCTTATGATCAGCAGTGGACTTGTCAACGTGTGTAATGGAATGGATACTAGAAGATGGTATCAAACGCGTGAAGTAGAAATATCTCGTAAAATGACTTGTGTTCAATGAGTTGTGTTCAATGTATTTTAGTTATCTCATTACAATTAATAATACATTTAACATCCAATTATCTAATCAATTCAATAACTTTGGTTGATAATTAACTGAGTTGTCAGATTTTTAACTGACTTGGCTAATATTCCTAGGCCTTATTCTCATCAATTCTGTTATTATCAATTTTTGTCTAGTCTCGAATGCAATCGCGAATAGAGTGTAAAATTACTCTTATTTTTTATTTCAATAACTGGTTTTAGGTATACGTATATGGTCAATTTAAAAGAAACTACGTTGTTACTGTATTATGACTTGTTACTGAATCACCGTCTCATTCATGGCTAAAACGAAGTTTTTTCGAAAAACAGTACTATTTGGTATTAAACTTTACACTGCCCTATAATAGTACTCGTAATTCTGTGATTGTAATTAACAAGCTACATATTGAAAGGTCAAATAAGGGCTCAGGCGTTTCTACAATGTTTCCTTTCTCACTATTTTTTGTTCCCTCGCAACATCGGTTAATGCTTCTCCCCATTACGAAACAATGGGCTTGAAAATTTGAATTGGCCTTTATTTATCCTAGTTACTAAAAGACCATAAAATACCACTGTTGGACTTGGTCATAAAAGGTCGTATAGCCACGCAGTAGCGATGTTATGGTTGTAGCTATATTATGATTCAGTTTGACTAGGAAACACCAAGCTCTCACAGAACCCATCATTAAATAGCCGCTTAATACTGCTGTGCATCGTATGGTGATTGCAGAGAACCAGGAATCCTTTTTCCCAAAAAGAGACACCCTATTTTAATCCTCAGGGTTGACAACAGATCTAAAATTTTATTGCTATTTGAGAACACATGAATATTTCATATGGCTTTGCCATGGCAGCCACTTACATCAAGTAGGCTGTGTTTGTTTGTCACCTTTACTCAATTGAAGAAAAAGGCCTCTTCAGATTTACGGAGGATTTACTTCAATTGTCATGCTTGGCAGGCCATTGACAAGGTTTTGAGCTAATTTTATCCAGCAACTTTCTATTTTACTTACCATATCATCCTCCTATAGTAAAAGGCCGCCCTTATACCACAGCCTAAGAAAAACATAAAGTCAACCATCGCGTTTGATGTTGTCGGAAAAGTCGACATAAACAATAAATTGCTAGGATGATGAGAACGGGAAGTAATAAAAAATAAAAATTCTGATTTTATTTTATTTCTCATTTAAACAAATTAATATGTTTGTAGAAACTGATGAAACAAATTACTTGTCTTTAAATAAGGAAGACCCAGAGTTTTTACTGTACATTTAGTGTAAACTATATTAATTTAGTTGCGTAACAGGACAACCCTAGCGGTCAGTTTCCGAATGGTCCTTAGCCACTCGGGAACTGTCCGCTATGGTTCAGTTCTCAGACCGCATCTCGCCCCGCACTGCACCGCACGATTGCCACGTCTGGACGCCTTGATGACCGATTGTTAGTAGTAGTTAGACTGTGCTTATAATTTTGAAGGAGAAATGCCTATGTCTTCTTCTTTCTGCCTAGATTTCAGCTTACTGATCCATTTCCAACCTCGGCTTGTCGAATTGTTTAATTAACATTTGATGCAATTACAAGTTAAACTACTTTATAAGTTCCTCGCATATAACTGAATAAGGCCGTTATTCTAAGTGTGAACAAGATAAAGCGCAAGTGTCCGGAAATTGGCCAGGAGGGATTAATCCGAGACAATAGGCGGGAGAAGCTCTGTGGGTGCGTGATAAGCTATACAGGGATGATTGACTGAAATGCAAATCGCGTTAATAATGACTTAAATTGCAAGCTCGCCTGGTCGGGTTTTGCAATATGTTTACTAGCTTTAATTTGAATTTGTTTTTATTTTGTTAAAAACATCGACCTTTAACAATAACAAATTAACAATATCTGCGGAGTGTTTTCCGACGTTTCTTCTTCTGGTTATGGAACTTAATTAAAAACTATACGTTATTAAAAAAATAACGTTTCTTATTTAAATAAACAAAATATCAATTTCTTGCTTCGCAATATAAAGACGTTTCATGTCACAAATTACCAATCCTTTTATTGAATTTAATATAATTTTACTTCATATCATCCATTAGGTGTCGTTATGATTTTTAATACCCGTATAGTATTGTGTACAGACAATATTAAGACATAGCTCGTCACCTTCGCCCTCCCGGAGGGGCGAAACGCAAGACGATTTATCTACGACATGGCATGGCCCATGTCGAGAGAATGAATGAAGAACGATTGACGAAAAATGTGTATAAGGCGAGTGTGATGTAAGTGTTGGAAGGGGTAGACCTAGGCGGACATTTCAGGACCAAATCAGGGACGTCTTGAAAAAAGGCCAGGTCAAGAAGTACTCTAAACCGTAGAGCATGTATGAAGAGAATAATGAAAGTGGACGAAGCGAAACAAGTATGTAAGGATTGTAGCAAGTGGAAAGAAGTGGTCTCTGCCTACCCCTACAGGAAAAAGAGGCGTGATTATATGTATGTACATATTTATCTACGTTTAATGTGTATGGAAAATAACTCTACTCTACATTTCAACTATTCCTATGATCAGTCAGCAATATGATGCAAGCTTATTCGTAGGTCTCAATTTGTGCATCGTGAGATGTCTAATGTCAAGTTTCTTTATTTTACCGATTTTTCCACAAATTATCTAATATTGTTTTAAATCTTACATCAAAAGCCGATACACAATTATCTGAGCACCGAATTCAGAAGGTATATATACGACTTGTTTTGAAGATTTCAGGCCTATTCAATAAAAAAAATTAGGTCTTGAAATAGGTTCCCAATTGTCGGAGATATCACCTAACATATGTATCTATACATATTATAAAATTGAAGTGTCTATCTGTAATGTTGAAATAACTTGCTTATTTTAAGCTCAGGGGGGTTATGTGCATCCTATTAAGACAAAGTTAAAGTTACCGACGATATACGTCCCACTGCTTCACATAGGCCTCCTCTCATTTCTGAGACGGTTAGAGGGCTATTATGACGTAAGTAACCATTTTTTTATAATTTTTTCTGTCCGTCTGTTTATCCATCAGGGGTGATGAAACTTCCGAACAGATAGAGAGCAGTGCTAGGAGGGATCTGGTGCATATTTTATTTGTAAACTCGATTTAAAAAAAAAATTAAAATTTATAAAATAAATGCTTCTTTGAATACTGCAAATCTTAATACCGTTACATGTATAGATTCTATCTGGGAAAAGCCTTGGCGGGTCACTAGTATAAAATTAATAAGTCGAACTGAGATCCCCTCCCTTTTTTGAAGTTGGCTAATAGTCGTCCCGGATCACTATACTAATCATGTTTGGGTTTTAAATAAGAAAAAAGATAAATGATATTATTCGTTTATTATGGATACATATAAACATTGAATACATCTAAAGCATTGTGTGCCTTAAATATAATATTATGTTACATGATTCTTAGCTGCTGCTCATTAAAGTTTTGCATATTTTAAAGAGTGATGTTGATAATCGATTAATAATAATATTATTATTATTTTCTTTGTTATAAATAATTTGCTACGTAATTATGATTAAATCTGTAAGATGTACATATCTATTCTTTTTTTAAGTGAAAACTTAAATTATTCTTTTTAATCGTTGTGATTCGAAACTCGATGAAACGAAAACGACACTAAAAAGAGACTTAGCCTGCAAAATAATGAGATAAAATACAGTATAGTAAGTGACAGTAGCCTTATGGCAGGGTGCGGACCGAAACTTAAAAGATTGTGCGTTCTTTTTTTTTTTATTTAATGTATTTATTTTCACATAGGCTCACTTACAAGCTCTCAATTACAAAAGAAAACAATATATATTTTTTACAAATTAACAAATTTTACCGGATAACAATTTCAATCAGTATCAATTTCAATTAAAAGACATTAAAACACATATTAACAAATTATAACAGATAACAATTTTAAACTACTAACAATACTACTAATAGTCATATAACATTAAAATAACCATGAAATTGTATAAATTATTCGGTGTGGAACTTTTTTCGCCAATATTGTTCGATTCGTTCGATCCTCCATTCGACTACTTTCGTGAAACACTTCAAACACAAATATTTTCAGCTTACCAGTAGTCATGAAAGGGTATATATTAATGGCATTGCTATACATACAGTGTTTCCTATTATCTTGGTCTCCTCTAGCGGTGCTTTAAAGATAGTTAATATAAATTTTTACTGTTAAAAATAAATGAAACAGTATAAAAAATTACCAAATTAATTAATAAATAAATTTAAACCATAATGAATAAAATTATCATGTCAATTATACCAATCTATTCATATTAATCCCGTGATAAATCAATCAATTCATAACTTCAGGCCTAGATGGCGTCTATTTTAAGTCAATCAATTTTTGTTCGATAAAATGACTTTACCTACAGAATGACGTCCTTGGCGTTAATACAACGCAGTTTTAATCGAAGGAAAATATTCTTTTGATTTATTACACTGAAATTTACTATAAAAATAAGAATTACAAGATTTATTTGTTATAAAATAAAACTTTCATCTTATATTTTATGCCGAAATTGTGGTAAAATTTTTCTAGTTAAATAACTCATTTACCGTAAAATATTTTTTTCCATTATCCGGCGTCTTGCTGCCGCAGAATAAATAATTGTGGAAATATCGTTTTAAATTTAGAAAATTTATATTGTTTAAATAGAAATGATATTAAATTTATAGAAATTTTATGATTTATAATTTTCAAATTAATTTGTCACTACGATACACGCACCAACTACTGTAAGTTAATTGCACTATGCCTATAACCTTTGCGGAAGTGCAAGCAATAGGTTGACAAAGTTTTACCGCAATCTGATGAACGGTGTGGCAGCGCATAGAATACGAACAAACAAAAATTTATTTTTAATTTATTAGATTTCATTAAATTTGAAGGTTTAATCTGTACCCCGTGTCAACTGCACACATGTTATTTTTTACGCACAATATGTTTATGTGTAGGTAGGTGAAACTGTTGTGGTTTCATATTCGTCCGTACGTTACTCGCTAGAGGGCGCACTGAACACCAGATTCGTGTCTGTATACTGCGTAGTCCTTTTATAACAAACCCGCACTCTTAATAAAGTTTTCAATTTTATTGCTTTCATTTAAGTTAGGTTTTAGTTTTTAGTTGGTGTTTATGTTAGTGATTTTTTTCTTACTTTCTTTTTTTCTATCGCTCTGTCAATTATAATTTATACAAATCCTTTAAAATGTATCCAATTATGTTCCTAAAGACCTTAACTGGAAAGCACATTACTTCATATAAATCAATTTTCAGTCATATAGTATATATCCAACCATAAATATGCTTTTTCAGGATTTGGATAATTGATTAAAAATCGATTATGAAAATAATCGAATATCAGCATCACCAATTAAAATTATTACACTAAAATAATATGAAAAGAAACTGAAAACACATCATGACCAGAATGTATAATATTTTAAACATATTAAATTATTGAAATTATATAATATATCATATTTATTTAAACAAACAACATGCGTATCTACGAGTAAGTACGACTTGGCTATATTTATAAAACCGACACTTACCTATCCAGCGCCTTTGAAGTTTTTATTTACATAAAATTTGAAAAGTCCATTCATATCGGTCTTCTCAAAAGACCAATTTTTAAATTGTCAAAATTTCATCTTATAATTATTTGGAAATCTTAAATCGTCACAAAACTTATACAATTTTAATAATATTTAATTCTTCTATGTTATTTCAGTATTTCACAAGCACTAATGAGCAGCCAGTTTAATTAAAAAAAAAAACAAATATAAATAACTGTCATGCTTTAAAATTGCTTATAAGTTCAAAATCATCAAGTTAAAACATTTATTTCAACATGTGAAGAACGACTTATTATAAAAGAGTATTATTTTTCAAAATATTTCATTGCTATAATTTAATACAATTTTAATAATATTATACTGATTTTTAATTTAATACAAAATATCTTGCTTAATTAAACTAAACTGAATGGAACTAAACATTTGACTCGTTATAATTTACCCTTAGACAGTAACTAATAAGTCTTTATTAAATGGTCAGACACAAAAGGAGCGAAAGGCTCCGGTTCTTTTATTTTCTTCTTTTTAGGAAGACGACAGCTCTTGTGTTTGTGACCAATTTCTGATTTATTATGAATCGGCTTATATTGTGCTGAAAGAGAAACTCCCTCCTTATCACTATGCAATATGTTTTTTTGGCAGCTGTTCTCTATATACGCTTTCACTACATCGTTCATAGCATTTTGTTTTGAAACGCTTTGAATGTCATATTTGTATAAGAACGTTCTAGTGTTCTCTTTTACCGCGTTATTTATTTTGTAGACATCTGACGATACTTCAAACTTGCTGTGGTGGAGGCAAGTTGACGTTACCTAGAACAAAATATTTCTTTAATGCTCGTTATTACTGTTATAAACGCAAATGTTATTAACACTTTTAAAAATGATTGAATATTCTTCTTTCTCAAAGTAGAGATATCAAAGACATACAAGGAACTTGACGTTACAAATTCCCTTTCACTCGATAGATTATTGGAAAAACAGTGTTTTAACGCGTTTGGTAGAAAGATATGATAAAAGTTTAACTCACTTGATTCTTTTACTAAAATTAAAGGTAGATCAAAACTAGCTACTGTGTGGCTGGCGCTGCTTATCAATATTCGCGCTGTCAGTGATTACTTTTTAATATATGTATATCGCTATATTATTATAATAGTCTAACGCTTTATTTTAATCAAATTCTTCTTCATCAGCCCGTAAAAATTTAATGCTGGACATGAACTTCTCCCGTTACAGAGAGAATTTGTCTTAATCATCACGCTTGGCAGGCCGACTGACGATTGTAGTACCAAACGTTCGCAACTTCGACTCTGCTCTCTGTTATAGATCCGGATATTTTACGCCTGGCGTAAACGAGATGGTTATACCGCCATCTAGACTTTTCTTTATATGTGGTAGAACCATACTGCAGCTATATTAGGTTTGCAACACGAACAGGTTGGTCAACCGGGAAAGGCAACCCTCACACAATACCAGCGCAAAATCGCAGCTTAATACTGCCATGTTTCGTATGGTGAGTGTAGGCAACTGGAAATTCTTTTTACTCCAATTGAGCCATCTTAGTCCTCAGGTGTGACGCATATGCATTTTGATTCTTTATATAGAGAATCGAAATGCAGATGCGTTAGAATAGATTTAGATGTCTATGTGCCACAGCATGCCGCATCAGGTGGACTTGTTCGTTTGTCACCCTTATTCTATTAAAAAAAAACTTTTGTGTAACTACATACATACATATTTCACACATAGCTTACCAAAGGAGCGCGAGCGTATTTAGCTGCGCGATCGGCCAGCTCGCTGCGTAGGCGCCATGTGCGAGTGACCGCCCAGCGACGCGCCGCGGTTACTTCGTCTCCTCGCGCGGTCTGCCATCTTGAAGACATGTAAACTTGGTATTGTCATCTAACTTATACGTATACTACTAGACAGGCACTACGGTACTTATACATTACGCACTATGTATCGCTCAATTCTCCGTTACTTCTTCGACGCGAGCGGGAGAGAAGACTAGTTTCGACAATCTAGACAAACTAACACTGATTTTATTTATTGTGACTAAAAAAAATGTTGTCTTTGTTCATGAGCTAATTTTGTCAATGTATTTTGCAGATTATTTCTGATAAGTGTGTAGTTTTATTTTGTGCGTGCCTAACTAGTCTGAGAGCTGGCGAAAAATTTTGGGAAAGTTCTTTTGGCAAGTTGAAATTGTGAAAAATATAATTTCGTCAATTGGTGAATCCAGTCCCGTGACTCTGGCAGAACGTTTGCGGTTATTTCATTACTGTGCAGCATATAACATTTTTGCAAACAAAATATCTAAAAAAATGTTTTTGGCAACTTGATTCTTTTATCTTTTAATTTTGTATTTATATATTTTAAAAAAATAATCCCAGTCATTTTTGTCAGTTATAAAGTATTGCCAGACCTCTCCAAATATATTTTATTAAAATTCCCAAAAGATATACTTTAGGCAATCTCAAATTTTAATCATGTGTTTATTGAGTAATTCTTGGTAGGAATCGGTTTTTGTGATCAATCAAATCTATTGTAATGGTCGGGACGAACTTGAACATGTTGACATACAACAGACTTCCCGGAGCGTCGGAGCTTCACAACAGCGATACTAAAGATGATTAAAAATGAAACAGGTTTAAACTGTTCGTAATTTAAAATACTGATTCCCGAAATAGTTAAAAAAGTAATACAGAAACAATTTAATATTATATTATTATTAATTATTAAACAGAGGTAACAACGAACCTATAAATTGAACCAATGAAACTGAATCGTAAAACTTGTTTAAGTGTTCGTCCCATAATGCATTTACTATAGTCCATACAATTAATAAAGTTGACACAAGCCTTAACACTTTATATCAATATAAGCATTCCCTTCCCTTAGATTTCCTTAGATCAGAACTTAATATTTGGCATTGTCGCCACTCTTGGCAGGTGGAATGCCGTTATCGTATTGTCTCACACTACTCCCTGTCGCCGGCCTAACATGGTTATACTACGATTTATCGAAGACCACGAGAATTTTAGGACAATTCTCATTGTGTTCATTTCTCACACCCATGAGACGAAACGGGATGACATTGAGTTATATGTCTACGTACTAGAGAAGCCATTCCGAACATTGACTATGTTCAACTGAACTGTACTGCAATCCATACAAACTAAATATTGCGTAAATTGAAGATTTGTGAAGTCCATAAAATAATTATTATTACATTTTATTTAGAAATATAATATGTTTGTTTAGATTAAATTAAGATATCTTATATTAAATTCTTATATATATTTTATATTAATATCTTATTTTATATCAAAGTATTTGCGCATGCGCGGGAGTAGTAGTCACAGAAATAGAGTAGTACAAAATTTTTGTTTGGAATGGCTTCTCTAGTACGTAGTACATATAACTCAATGTGGGATGCTTTTTCCGCCGCCACAACAGAACATAGTACTGTAGTATAGAACATAATAGATTTGCCAACGCGATTGCCTCACATATATTAAAAGGAATATTTTAAAAGGAATTTCTAAATAGTTTATACTATTATACTCGTTTGCGTGACACGTTACCGCGGAGCGAAATTAAATGTCAGAAAATTATTCTGACATTTAATTTCGTTGCAAGTTGCAGGTTTAGTCGGCAGTATTAATTGAGTTATATAAGTTCCGTAAGATTAACTTAATGGAGCTGATTTGTGACAAGCCCGTGTGTTAAGAATTTATTAAGGAATTTTAATTTTAATTTGCATTTTTAATAAAGCTACCAGTCGTACAAGGAAAGAAAAGGTGTTGTAGGTCAGCCTATGCGTTCGCTGTAAATTTCACACTAGGCGACCAGGTAATTTGAACGAAACGACGCCAATGATATTGTAAATTGCAATTTTATTGCTGATGCAATTAAAAAGTATGTGGTAGACCCGTGTCTCCTGCACGAAATTACAAACAGCATTGGGGCAACGCGTCGAACATTTAAGTTTACTTTTTATAACAGCACCATTGTTAGTGTCATTTGTATCTGTCATTGTGAGTATGACACTCATATAATACATATAAAAATTACGTGTCACGTTGTTTGTCCGCGATGAACTCCTAAACTACTGAACTGGTTTCAATGACATGTTTCACAAAGTGTGCAGTTTGGTTCAACTTGAGAGATATGATAGTTTTTATCCCGATAAGTGACCCTCAATTTTTTTATTGTGAATTTAATGATTTTTTAGGACACATGGTGTCCGGAAAGGGCAGAACAACGTCTGCCTGGTCAGGTAGTATTATAATATAATAATGTTATTGAGGCACAAATTATAATACTAGTAATATCTTCTTAAAGAAAATCCTTAAATATCTTCGGAAATATACTTGTCGATGATCAACCCTTACACTTGAGCCGGCGTGACGGTGTCCCCCGCGTGACGTCATGATGATATCGGCGACACTGCGCGCGGGTGGTGGTTAATTTGTGGCTATTTCACACATCAAGGTTAAAAGGAGTAAGAATACCTATTGATTAGCTGTAGTATGCGAGCCTGTTGCCCAACACTACGCAGTAGTAAGCAAGCCGAGCGTAGAGGCAGCAATGCGTTTGGTGTCAACGCTGGGTCATTTATCGAGAGTTTTACTGCTGATATGTAGTACTGAAGCGACAAAGGCCATAACCCTGCAAAATATGTTTTTATAAACTTGTTTATATATAATAAAAGTGCTCGGGCCGGACTCGCACACAGTCCACCTAATGGTAAGTGAAAGCTCTGGCCTATGGACATCTACATCCATCCTCACTTTAGAATCAAAATGCAGATGCGATTTCATATCCTAATGACTAAGATGGAATGCCTCGTTTCCAGTAAAAAGGGTCTCAGTTTCGCAACATTCACCATTAGCAATACCAGCGCAAAAAAAACAGCTTTCAGCTGCTGTTTTGCGCTGGTATTCCGTGAGAGGGTAATTCTTCCCCGGTCGAGTCCACCCATTCGTGCTACAACCATATTATGGCTGAAGTATACAGCGTGGCTCGACCACGTATAAGGCCAGCTTAAATCTTCACAACTGAAATGTGAAAAATGTTAAAGAATGTAATAGAAAACTATCTAATAGATTTAAAATGTAAAAATAACAATAGAAACTACATTAAATTGCTTCAATTACATCAGATTTGTATTTTTACTGTTTTAGTAATAAATTATAAAATATGAGAATCATTAAATTTCTAATTACCGTTAAATTAAAAAAAATCTATCCGGGCAGTACATGTAGAGTTTTATTTATAACACTTTCTTTCTTTTTAGTCACGAATCATACTTAAAACGAAAGTTATATTAGCCACACAACTCAATGATAATTTAACGATGTACTGAGAGAAAATAAAAAGATAATTACAATAAAACTTCGGGTATCGGCGCCATTTTTACATTTCGTCAACTTTAAACCTCAATTTATACGTAAAAATGTGCACATATTCCTAAGAGTTATATTCAAGAATAATTGTCAATTTACGTATTCATCTATTAATTCACTTTTTAATACTTTTATTTAAACTAAAATACAAACGTAAACTTATAATATACTCTTAATCAGACCAAAAATACTATTCGTTTTTCTTCGTCAGTTAGTATCCTTGTGCATTTTATTACTAGTTTAGTCTATTGAGAACACTTTAACATTGTGATAAAAGGGATAGATATCTTCGGAACATAGATAGAGCTAAAATAGTTAAGCGAATATCCTGTCCGTTTCGCTTACGCGTAGAGCTGATGGACGAGCAAAAACGGCTATACTTCGTAATTTCGTATGCGTAGCGCTCCCGGATGACTCGGTAGGGTGCCACTACACGTTCTGCACCATCATTTATTTTTATTTTAAATAATTCTAACGCTAAATATTAATGAAGATTTCTAGGAAATTTCATAAATTTTATTTCAGTGTCAGCAAATGATATTGAAATGGTAAGACAATTCAAAATTGGAATAGACTAAAGTAAGATAAATTGTCTATTTAAAAAAAAACTTCTGAAGACGCAACATTATATTAAAATTACCAAGCGATTAACATAGTATCAAAAGAGTGAGAACTGTATAGGAAAGTGAGAAAAACCTTTATAAAAGAGTATGCTTTGGATTTGAACTGACAACCTTTCATTCTTATCATAAAATAAAATAAAATGTCGAATTCTTAAGTTTTTTTTTTTCTGCAAGCTACATTAAAATGCATCACAGATAGAGGAGATTGACAGTTGTATTAAACAAAATTTACGAAAGTCCAAGAGAAACTTACATTGAAGATTCTTTGTAGTTGTACTTTCTTCTTCTAATAATAATAAGGCATACATGTACGAAAATATCCCCTGGGAATGAGGTGATCGGATACCAGGCTGGTGCTACTATAATTCATTTAAATAATTGTGCCAATTTATTGTTAAATAAATCTGTCTAAAAAAATAATCCAGTTGGGTTTCTTCCTGGTTCTTCCAGGACAAAACAGTGGTAAACAAAAAATGACTGTCAACACGTATTATGTAATAATCCATATTGAATAAAATACTATTCTGATGCATTATTAATTCATACCTCTTTCTTTAAACCAGTTACCGTAGATTTGATAATATTCCCAGTTCGTCGGTTCAAGCTCTAGTAACTTGTCTAATATATCTCTTTTGTCTTCTTGCGGTGCTAACCAACAACAGTTCTAAGTACGCATGTACGAATCTTGGCTCAAGTGATATACATCTCTCTAGCATTCTTATTGACTCATTTATTTTGTTCTTTTTTCTGTATAAAATATAAATACATATATTAATAAAAATGAACCGATGTGTCAAAGTAAAAAATGTTGTATCATTTTTTTTAACCATAAAACCACCCTAGTCATTCAGCAAGAAAATGTGACAAGTAGGTAATATTTTATCCTTTATTAAAATTTGTTTTTAATTGTAGTATTTTAAATTGAAAAATAGTATACATTCTTATATTAGATCACGCCTGACTTAAAAAAAAGAAAATTTATCTTAAAAATCCAAAAATTATTAATTTTGGCATAAATATTGAGTCCCCTTTAAATTCAGGTTCAAAACAATAACCTAATTGACTACCAGTATTATATACATATTACGAACAGCTGACTTAAACTAAGTAACCTTAGTTCCATTATCATGTCACAGAAATTTCTCAAACGAAAACTTGAATTTTTGTGAATGAAGTGCACCTGCCACGTACCTGTAAAGTTTCGCGAGGTTGTAATGTGCATTAACATGATCTCGATTATACTTAAGCGCTTGCAAGAAGTGATGCTCAGCGCGGCCTGATTCTACGACTAACGTTCCAAGATTGTTATGAGCGCTGGCGTAACTTGGCCATAATCTAAGTAGGCAAAAAATCCTTTAATTAACATCCATTTCGTTGATCCATAATTTATTTTAATTTCTTTTTAAAATGAGAAACAGAGGTTATTTTCTAAAATAAAAACACAAAAATGCTTAGTATTCCGGATTTTGTGTAATATCACTTACCAATTCCCGCGGTGTTTTTGTAATACTAACTGAAAAACCTTTAATTCTCATCTTAAAATTAAATAAAAAGTCGCAAATCTTAATTTTTTTTCTGTAAACTACATTAAAATTCATCACAGATAGATGAAATTCACAGTTGTATTAAACAAAGATTTATGAAATTTCAAGAGAAACTTACTTTAAAGCTTCTTTGTAGTGTTTGATGGCACTTTCTTGTTGCTCAATATCTTTCAAAAAGTTGGCAAAGTTATAATGTAGTTTAGCATTATGCGGAAGAACAGCCAAGTCAGCTCTGAAATTAGTTTATTCAAAAGTAATTAAAAATGTTGCTTACCCCTTGATTAAGATGTTAGAATATCCACACCACCTTCTCAGCGAGTAAAAAAAGAGAAACTATAGAAGGCTAATCTCGTACCGTTTAGATCTCATCAAAGTTATTTTAAGTTTCATAGAAGTTTTGTGACATACAAGCATGTCCACTTCATTAATAGTGCATGTTGTAAATCATTATGCAGATGTATTCCTACTACCCGATGACTTTACACTATGAAATAACTCTTCACCAGTAAAAAAAAAAAATTTTTTTCTTCTTTCACATACCATATGAAACAGATGTGCTGGTATTTTACGCTGGTATTTTTGTATCAGTTGGGTCTACATTCGAATTTATTTAGTTTAGTTTAACTATGCTATAAATTTTAAATAAAAATTTTATTTTACTATCGAGATAAAGATATAATTATTTAATATTCTGTTTAAAAGAAAAATTATATGTTTTGTTTTTAGTTTATGTATTTTTATAAAATGAAAAAAGGAGGTTATCGATTAGAGTACAGATTTAATTGTTGTTTTATTTTTTATTTCTAATTCTAATTATTTATTTATTTGCAAGAATACATAATTATGTAAGTACCTATTTACATATGTTGGTAATTTTAAACCAGACTTCAAATCAAACCATATTCTCAACGAGAAAAAAAACAATGCATTAATTTATTACGTTGATATCGTGTTTCTTTTTTAATTTTATAAACTGATTATTTCGCAGTGCACCTACATCAATTTTTTGTATGATTTATTGATAAAGTAAATTAGTTTATATTTTAATAATAATACAATTACTTCACTTGAAAGTAATAAACAAGGCATATGTAGTACATAAATTGTCACACAACACTAGACAACCTGCTCCTCACGAACATTATATCCCAAAAAAATTTACGTCATGATAACTTTAAGCTATATTTGTTATTACTACATTTCTACATTATTATCCAATTATTTTAATTAGTAGTTAATTAGAAATAATATAATAAACCTGGGTATACAACACTATTACAGCAACAAAGATCCCGACTGTCACTATCAAATTGGAAGTAGTAGGTAGGTAGGGAACACTACATAAACTCATAGAAACATTTAAGAGTATAGATAGAAATAAACGTTGTTTATTTAAACTTTATTAGCACATACCTAATAAGAGTCTCTCTATATCTCCAATCACAGTTCCGGAGCTGTGTCCGAGCAGCTCCACTGGCGACAAGAATAGCAACCCCTATCACTATCAACCGCTTTCCACGTACAGTTCTCCGCCACATCAGTTGAATGCCATATACTGTTATCAACACCAATCCAACGCTGTAAAAACAACTTTGCAAATATATATCGAATCTTAGATGATAATGCTAGCGATAAAAAAAACAATAACAAATGCTACAGCCTTTCTCTCCTCTTTTTGTGCCTCTCGTTTGTGAGAGGGTTATGGAGCAATCATTAGTTTGACTCCACCGCGGCGCAGTAGCTTAGCACTGATTGCGTTACTCAAGGACGCGGGATCGAATCCCACAGGGAACAAGCATTTGTATTGCCTAAAAATATTTTTTACTGGGTTGGATGTTTGTCCTTGTGTTATTTATGTATGTAAACAGCCTCCATGATACGGGAGAAAATGCCGGGTGTGGGCAACCTCATTTTTTAAAAAGTACACCGCTCCAGTGCGTGTCGGCGGACTTTCAATATTTTAGAAATGGTAACGATGAATTTTTCATAATTATTTAAGCAAGCAATAGTAATCTAATGCTTAAGAATTGACTTTAAAAGTATAAAGTCGTGGGTCGTCATATAATGTATAAATACTCAAAACTAATGGATTCAATTTAATGACAAATATAAAACTCAGTGTTTAATTAATAAATAAACATAATTCAGTGAATTACTGGTATTATTTAAATTTGTTAATTTACGCTGTGTGCTTCGAATATATTATGTACTCTATTTTATTCACTTTTTATTCTTTATTAAACACAAAATTTGATATGACAAAAATAATAATTGTATCTGTTGTACTTTAATATTCAATTATTAAAATAAAAACAAAGATAAAAATCTTTCTATTTAATTTTAAAAATGAATTTGGCAAAATTTAATAATTATAAAAGCAATCGATAAAAATGATGTATACCTGGGTATGTACAAAACTCTCTCAGCGACAACGAAGCCAACTGTCACAAAATAAATTGGAAGCGGGTAGGTATGGGAAACACAAGTAACATCAATCCAACGACAGCGGGAGTATGACGTTGTACCTAAAATATATGGAAAAAGAGGGCCATATATAATAAAACGAAATCTTATGTTTATAGACTAAATAGGTATATATATTTTCTTAACTGATTGCTCTCGCCCTGCAAC